>JAWRVF010000070.1:0-600000 GCA_036785485.1 Physcomitrellopsis africana | reverse complement strand
GTTGACATTCGACACATGAAGCTACAAATTCCTCAACATCCTTATATAAATCCTTCTACCAATATCATTCTTTAATCTTTGTATAAGTGGTCCAAACTCCTCTATGATCAGCCCAAAGTGCATCATAAAATTCTTTAAGCATGTAGATTTTGGAATCAAGATCATCCACTATTCTCAAAGGTAATTTATCACCTCTCTTTGCCCTCTTCCAAAGAAATCCATCTTTTAATAGATATCCATATGATTGATGTCTAATATCTTTAAAAGTCTTGTCCATCCACCCCTCTTACTTCTTCAAAGTGCTCAAATAGAGTCCAATATCTTTTAGTCTTCCCTCATATAATTCTACTTCGAAGGATAAGATGTCATTGGCTGAATTTTTCCTATCAACAGCCAATACATATCCCTCTTTTAAACAATCTTCACTCTCTTTGTAAGCCATCATTTCTTCTTCATAAAAATACTTGGTCCTTGATAATATATCCACCACAAGATTCATTTTTCAAACAATATGCACCAAATTTGGATTTAATGACTGATGTATACTATCCATTGAAGCATGGCAATATCTAGTAAAGAATAATTGGCAATCATACCAAGAAGAGGTAAGCAATCAATTTCCAATACAACATTTGCTCTAATCAAGTAATTTCTTTTAGCCATTAGAATAATAAGTGCATCCCAAAGTTCTCTCTTCACTTGAGGGTATACTCTCTGGCGTTTTGTAAGAATCCTTGCTCTAAAACAAATAGCAAATCTATTTTTCTTCACATCATTCTGGCCAATAGCCCATCCTATGGCTATTGGACTTGTATCAACTATAATAATAACTGGTCTTCCGCTCTCATATTCAACTTGTTTTAAAATTGGAGGTGACTTTAAAACCCTTTTCAAGTCTTCCATGGCCAAATCTTATTCCTATTTCTAAATGAATCTAATTCCCTTCGTCAATAATTTGTAAAGAGGCTTTGATATACAAACAAAATGAGGTATCTATATCTAATAGAAGACAAATGCTCCTAGAAACCTTCTCACTTCAATGATATTATTGCAAGCCATCATTTTTGCAATAACATCAATTTTTTCAGAGTTAGGCCTTCTTCCATACCATCCACAAAGATGTCCAACTACCAATTTTTCTCCAAAATCAAATTTAGAATGCTCAATCGAAAGGGTCAAATTTGCCTCTTCAATCTTGCCTAAAATCTTATCAACATCTTTAAGGTGTGTTCTTACAAATGCTCTGCAACCATCATCATCTAAAGTAGAGTCTTTATATTCTTCTTTATATCCTTTGATAGGAATGTCATCCAAAAAAGTTATAGTCTTCTCTGGTACAAACTCTCTCAAGATTTGATTCATTGCATTTTGCATATGTGCCATTGAGTTTGTAGCACCTTGAAGCAATGTGCTCATTTGAATCAATCCTAATGAAGTCTTCATGGTTGTTAAGTCTCTATTTTTGATGGCAAATTGAAATTGATCATAATCAGAGTATAGATCTCCAATGAAATATATGGCGTGTCTAGCAAACGCTTCTGCTACTTTATCCACAAATGGTCCTGATCCTTTGTTCTTAATGATAACTTGGTTAGCCAATTGTATATCTTGGATGAATCGTAATGCTCTAGACTTCTTAGGAACAGCAAACCAATGATTAGAATATGGAACCATTGAAGGCTCGAGCATTCCCATGTATATTTTTTCTTTCAATAAATCAACCAATTTGAGAAATAATGCTCTTGGAACTGGTATTGGCTTCAAATTCCCTGGCACATGTGCCACTATAAAAATAACCATGGATGCTACTAAATTTGGCTGCACACATCTAATCTCATTTAGTGAAGAAGCAAAGATCTTTTTATGTTTTGAGAACATCTTTCAAAACATCTTCTCTTCTTGATCTAACTAGAATTCACTCCCTTCAATCTTCAAGTTTGCTAATATTTCTTTAGTAAACTTGTATCCACTCTTCCTAACTTCTCTCAAACTTGGCTCCTTCTTTGCTTGTCTCACATACTCATCAGTATCCAATAGAAGTTGAGTTGCTATAGGCTTAACCTTTTTGGCCACTATTTTATACTTTGTATTTATTATAGCCTCAAGATTCAACTTATAGCTTTGGCACAAATCCTTGCTCTCCATTACGTCTATTATCTTTTGATACAATGCTCTTAAGTGAATTTCAATCATAAATATGTACCATCATTTTTTTCTTCTTTAATTTGCAAGTTATATAAAACTTGTAATATATCATCTCCAATGCCTTTCTTCTCATATACTCTAGAAATATTCTCATCATTCAAAAGAGCTTTTATTTTTTTAAGATTTTTCTCCATCTTTTTAATGTCCTTATTTATAGAGTCCAAATCTTTTTCATCCGTGAAATTCACAAATCCGCACTTGGTTATTTCAACAAATCCACTTCCAATGCTATGTACATTGGGGAGCTCAAAATTATTTGATACTTTTGCACATGTGGATCTCCATTTTTCATGAGTGTAATTCAGAAATCCAAAAAGTGTACAGAATTAGATAGAGGCCCATCTCTAAGACAAACTCAATGCCTTTCATGCCCAAACTTCACTGTCAAGAATTACACAGATTTTTTATCATCACAACTCTAAATTTGTGTATAATGAGATCCATCATCCAACACCTTAGTTTCTGTTCTTCATGCAGTGATGTAAAGCTGTCCTAATATTATAAGATAAACACCATCATTTTAAACAAAAAAGTTTTGTACTACTTCCACATCTCTAATCTTTGTTGTAATTGCTAGACAAGCTCCAAGTAATTATGTTCGCCTATAATTTGCAGCCCTCATAATCCATCTATGATTAGTATCAATTGGCCATTTACCTTTCTCATAAATATTTCAAGACATAATGTTTATCTCTGAGCCATAGTCCACAAGAGCCAAAACTAATTCATCTAATCTTCCAAGTTTGATCCTTGTCTCTATGGTAGCTCTAGTCTAAAATGGTTGAATATAATCCATTCCTTCCTTGTCTTTCCTATCAATCCCATGCACAATTGCACCATCAAAGGTCCTCACTTCCACCTCAATATTTCTTCCATGTGTTGCCACAAATATCATTCTATCTATTACTCTTTCTTTCTCTTCTTGAGTTTGTGAGGCCTGGACCTTTATGCCATAGTCTCTCACCCCCTCTTCATTATTTTCTATCATCTTCTTACATTCCACAAAACTTTTATCTTTGGTTACATCACTCTTGTTGCTGACCACATAGGTTTGTGCAAATATTTGTAAGATCTTATCTTCCTCCTCATTAGTTAAATAGTCATTTTTTTTTTTAACCATTTGACCATTACTAGCCTTCTCTTCTATAGCTATTGGATCATATATCAAAGCAAATACTTATCCAATTTCAAACTCCTCATCTGTAGTCATATGTGTATCTAGAGCCTTCATCATGATTCTTTTAGCTGTCATCTGTCTCTTTCTCTTAATGATATCAATGATCAACTCATAAAAATCTTTTTTAGCAATGCCAAGAGCCTCTCTTAATGTAAATTCAACTTTGGCATCCAAGATTCTTTCTTCCAATACCTCTTTTATATCAATAGAAGATTCAATGTCAGATTGAAGCTTATAGGCAAGTCCCTTACCTTTTTCTTTAGAATCAGCTTCTTTTTTCTTTTCTTTGGCATTATTTGTCCTCTTCTCCCATTTTTCCTTTGGAAGTGGCTCTTTTCCTGGATGAAAAAAGGCAGTGGACCTCCCAGGTCTTTGCCATGTATGAACTACAGGACCTTCTATCTTTTTATCTTTTTTGAATTCTTGGATCTTTTTCTTGAATATTGGTTCCTTTGCATCATCATTCTTAGAGATTTGCTCCCTCTTCTCTTCAACAAAGACATCATAATCTTTATTATTGTCTTGAACTTTACTTAAAAAAACTTTGATGCTAGCTGTTTCAATAGGGTCATTTCAACCAATGACATTTTGAATGGCTTGAGCTCCTCTACGCAAAGTTTCAACAGATGGAGCTTCTAAAGCCTTAATTGTATGTTGTTCCACTCTTATATGGAATGTCACAGTACCTTGTTCATGTAAACAATTCGACCTTTCCATCTTCTCTTCCATAAGCTTCTTCATTCTTCCCTTACCAAAGTTGGTGCTCAAAGGCAAGTTAGTAGATGCATTATGAATCTTATTATCTTTGAAGATAATAATGCCTACTTTAATAGCTTCATCACATGGTTTATAACTTCAAAGATTGTGATTGTCCTCTCTATCAAAATAAATATATCTCTTGACAGATGATCTTGTACCTTCAGATGATTGAGAGTCTCGGGACTTTTTCAACTCACTCATTTCTACCTTCAAATTCCTAATATCTTTTATAAGCTCATCCAAAGTTTTTTCATCAAGTGTCTTGACCATCTAAGGAAATGTTATTGAAGATGTTGGAGCAAATGATACCTTGGAAGCTTTTGTAGTAGGATTTGGTACTACATCCATTTGAGTTGTCAGGCTTCTGGATTTCATTCTCTGTTGCTTTGCCACAAGGGTGATTGCCTCTTCCACTCTCCTCTAATCATTGATAAAACCTCCTTTGGTGGCTTGGTCACTTAAAAATAATAGGAGTCTATCCTCTAAAGCAGTATCTATTGCTTACAAGAACAACTCAGCCTTCTTAGTATCAAAAAGACACCTTTTTGCTAAAAGCAATTGGTTGTATTTCTTCTCAAATTCTTGCAACAATTCACTTAGACCTATAATATTTCCAGATTGTTGTTCAATCCAATCAATAAAAGACCTCTTGATCATCCTCTCTGAATCTTCTTCAAAGTACTCATTACGCAATCTCTCTTCAAATATCACTTAAGTAGTTAGATTTGTATCCCTTTGAATTTCTTCTACTCTCTCACAAACCTTTGGCACAACAGTTAGTATGAAAATTTGTGTCATCTAAGTCTCAAGTACCTGTTGCACCTCTATCTCACAAACATAAACCTTCAAAAATCTGGTGATGTCCTTCCCATCAAATCTTCCAATCTTGTCAACAACACCCTTCAAAGCCTTGGTAGCTCCATTGCCTCCTACTTAAACTCTATATTGTTCCATAAACATTGCCAAAGCTCCGAGAATGGTGTCCATGTTTGCTTAGGTTCTAAAAGAAGCCCTTCTAATATCCTCTATATTACCTTAGCCAAAACTAGTAACCCCAAAGCATCTCTCAGTGGAAGCACCAAATATGTCGGGTAGAGAGAATTCGCCTTGGAAAAACACCAAGTTTGTAGGTGCTACTAGAACTAGCAGGGAATATGAAAGGAAGCCGTGCAAGTATCTTCTATACTTATACAATATTTATTCAAGCTTCCATATTATATTTATATTATATTTAAACAAACTTATACAAATATAAAATATAATCCTTTGAATAATACTTGTACATAATTAGAATATAATCTTTATACAAAAATAAAATATAATCCTTATATAAAATTAAAGTATAATTCTTGATATAATACTTATACAAAATAGAATATAATCCTTGATATAGTACTTATATAAAATAGAGTATAATTCTTGATATAATACTTATATAAAAATAGAATATAATCCTTGTTATAATACTTATACAAATATTTGTACAAATATTATATATAATATTTATAAAATTCTTATATAAATACTTGATATAAATAAAAGTATATATACTTGTATAATAAATATAAGCAAAGTATGTATATATTCAAGTATACCTCAAAATACAACTGCATATGAAGAATACAAGTTATACAAAAAGCTAAAACTAAATATATCACTAAAAATTCATCCAAAGATCAAATCAAGCGTGCTTCTAGTCTATGGAAATCTAATAACTCATTGTAAAACATATCAAAATTTCACAAATAGATGTCTTATTGTTTAAAAGTTATGGCTAAATGAAATAGGCACTAAAATTTTCCAACAAATACAAAGGTAGTAAAGCTCTTCTTTACTTCAGTCTTTGTTGTGGTTGCTTTCCTTCTTCAAATTAGACATGCAATAGCTTTTTAGAAAGCTTACTCTATCATCTAACTTGTCTTAAAATTTTGCATGTATATCTCTCAAACTTTAAATTTTATAGCTAGTCAAATCTACTCTTCAAACCCTACCAATAATTTGACCTCTTGATACTTCACGGCTCATAAAGCCTTCATAGAAGCTCTAAATGTATTGATTTTTGATTTAGTAGAAAGCTTATACAAGCTACTATAAGCATCCTAAAATATCAAAAAGATTGAAGAGACTTTTCAGCTTGGGTGGTTGAACAAAGTCGCTGTCCTTCTTCATCAAGTGGCAACAGACCCTTTTCTACTCTCAAGCTCACAACTTTTTCTCTCCAACTCCAAATGCTACAAAAAATAGCTTGATAGAAAGCTAGTACAATTTTCCACACTTTCTATAAATTTCACTAAAAAAGAATTGAAACCCTCTTCCTAGCAAGAAGAATCTTCTCTCCTTTTCTTTCACATCAGCCTATGCCATGCCCACATGGGCAGCCAAAATCCTATTGGATAGGCCCTATTCACCCCATACTCTTCTTTCTTATCTCTCACAAGGTCTATTCTATCTCAAAATCAATAAGAAAGATAAAACAATCTTTACCTTTCTTCTAATTACAAAAGAATCTATTCTAAGATATAAATAAGGTAGGAACCAAAACAAATAGCCATCTTAACTTACTAATTACGTGGCTAAAATAAATCCTCTTCTTATAATATCTTCTAAAATAACATCTAACATTCATACATGTAATAACAATAAATATAAAATATATAATATTTTTACACACTACACTTAAATACAGTATGACAACGTAGAATATAGGATGGATCTTCATAGACTCTGATAAGTGTAATCGATATGCAACTGGATTGATTTATTCAGAAGTAGGAAAAGGTCCAAGCCTACAATAGTCCAACTTATCACAAGGATGAATAGTCTTGATATTGCAATGAAGTAATCATATCTTATCTCCCGTGTTGAATTGTGGTTGTTCCTTACAATATGCATCTGAATTTATTTTTTGTCATTCTAGAGCTTCTTTAAAATTCAACCTTCATTATTGCATGTAGCTTTGATAAACAATTTGCCAAATCTTCTATTGCTGGATTATCAATTTTTGAAATATCAAAAGTATCAAGTTGTAGGTGGTAATTATAATTAGCAAAGAAAGGTGTTTATTACATAGAAGAATGTATCATATTATTATAAGCAAACTCTGCCAATGGTAAGAGAGTTGTCTAATCATCTTGATGGTAGTTGATGATACACCTCAAATATTGCTTCAAGACTAGGTTTACATGCTTTGTTTGTCCATCAGTTTGAAAATGGAAAGCTGAAGATAGTTTTATGTCCACCTTTAAAATCTTAAAAAGCGATCTCCAAAATCTTGACACAAATTACGTCCCTCTATCTGATATGATATTCTTTGATAATCCATCATAGCAATAGATATTGTCAAGGAAGAGTTTAGCTGTTTCTTCATCCTTGATAGATTTTATATATAATAAAAAATATACCATCTTAGTGAAACGATCTATGATTTTGAATATAAAATCATATGAATATGAATTTGGAAGATCTGTTGTCAAGATGAGAGTCTTAGTCCTAAGAAACACTAGGTCTTTTGTACCTCTAATTAATTAAGTACAAGATGAGATCCATAAGAGTTCATAAAATTGAAGAATTTACATTAAAACAAATATACTTTATGAACCCTAATCTATTTTGCCTTTAGAGACCTGCCTCTAATTTTGATCATAAATCCTAGGATATCACATCAATTATAGAAAAATTTGAATATTAGGTACTTAAGAAAGTAAAGAAGCAAATCCTATAAACCTTTTCATTATAGCTCATGTGGTTAGAGAGAACCATGTTGTCAAAGTAATCCCTCCATATTGCCTTTGATTTTGGACCCTCTTTGCTTCACACCTTCATTGCTCCTTATTAACAAAGATCTAAGTATTGAAATTTGATAGGCTTGTTGTTTATTTTAAATTGTAAATATATTCCAATTGTTGCTCCAAAAATCCTCTTTGAATTTGAGTTATAGACTCTACCCTTCTTTAATTTTGTCTTCTAACAACTCTAAATCTGACCACAAATTTTTTCATAATTTTTTAAATATAATTCCAACAATAATCAATTTTTTACATAACTTAATAGACTCATATCCGGTTACAATTTCACTCATAACTCTCTGCTCAAAGATCTTATTGACTTGAGATTTGACACAAAGTAATTAACTTTATAAAGAACAAAAATCCAACAAATTTTGCCTCTAGAGTCCAAGTGGTTCCCAAGGCCCAAAATTTAATAACCCTTACTACCCTAGTCTGAAACACTTACAACTTTGACAATTCATATTTTCCTTGATATTTAATCAAAAGATATGATAATTATTTTTATATGTTTCTTATCTTGTCTACTACAAACCTACAAAAACTTGCACTTAAAATCCTTTCCAAGCTTCCTCTACACACAAAAATATATACTACCTATCCAAAAAATCTATACACCTCCGAAAACACTCTCTCTTTTCTCTCTCACAATCCTTCCTTGTCATCCCCGCCCAATCTCTCTTCTTCCCCTTGGTCAAAGAGACACCTCAGCCCATGTCTTTCCACCTCTTTAACCTTTTACCTTGGATTAATTTGAAGAAATCTCACTTTTTGAGATAAATTTCTATTCTACCTTCTTACTACCATTTTTCTACCAACTTCTCTTCTAGTTTCAGCCCACAATATTTAAGTTCAAATCTAAGATAGAAGAAAATAAAGATAAAGTAGATCTAAGATAAAATAAAAGAAAATCTAACAAATAAAAAAAAAAAATTTAGATTGGATCAGAGATTAAAAAAAAAAAGAACTACATGCTACAATGCCAAGTCAAAGAAGCTTGTGTGGTTAAGTTCTTAGCTACTTTGGAGCTGACGTTGTCATGGTGAGAGTCTTAGCCCTAAGAAACACTGGGTCTTTTTTTGCCTCTAGTTTCTCAAGTGCAAGATGAGATTCATAAAGTTTATAAATTGAAGAATTTATATAAAAACATACTTTATTAACCCAAACATATTCTGCCTTTAGAAACCCGCCTTCAATTTTGCTCATAAATCCTAGGATATCACATCAATTGAAGCAAAATTTGGACACAAAGTACTTAAGATAGTAAAGAAGCAAACCCCAAAAACCTTTTGATTATAGCTAATGTGATTAAAGAGAACCATGTTGTCAAAGTAATTCCTCCATGCTGCCTTTGATTCTGGACCCCCTTTGCTTCACACCTTCATTGCTCTTCATTAAAGAAGACCTAAGTGCTGAAATTTGGTAGGCTTATAGCTTATCTCATGTTGTAAACACCCTTCAAATATTGCTCCAAGAGCCTTCTCCAAACTTGAGTTATAGGTTCCATCCTTCTTCTTTAATTTTGCCTTCTAACAACTCTGGATCTGACCACAATTTTCCTCATAACTCCTCGAATATAACTTCAATAGCAATCAGTTTTTTACAAAACTTAATAGACTCATATATCTACAAACCCCAACAAATTTTACTCAAAATACTACTTTGATCACAAAGATATGCTCCCTCAAACTTCACTGATTTGGAGATAGACCCCTGTCACTTTGAAAGAGCATAACATTTTATTTATAAGACTAATGAATATCAAACTTACACTCATCTCTTCCTTAACTTACATAGATCATGTCTATCAAATTTCACACTCAAATTTGTCTCCTAAATCTCTTTATATCCAAAAAAACCCACACACATGCACTGCCCATACAAACCCTCAACCTTGCCTTCACTCTATTTCTCTTTTCATTCAAACCGGTTACAATTTCACTCATAACTCTTTGCTTAGAGGTCATATTGACTTGAGATTTTGACACAAAGTAGTTAACTCTATAAGAAACAAAAACCCAACAAATTTTGTTGCTAAAGTCCAAGTGGTTTCCAAGTACCAAGGCCCGAAATTTAGTAACCCTCACTGCCCTAGTCTTAAATACCTACAACTTTCACGACTCATATCTCCCTTGATACTTAATGAAAAGACATGAGAATTATCTCTATGAGTTTCTTATCTTGTCTACTACAAACCTACAAAAACTCGCACCTAAAATCCTCTCTAAGCTTTTGCTACACACAAAAACGTATACTGCCTATCAAAAAGAAACCCTATCTCTCCAAAAAACTCTCCTCCTTCTTCTTCACGACCCTTCCTTGTCATCTCCCTCCTGGTCTTCTTTATCCTCTTGGTCAAAAAGACCTCTTAGCCCATGTCTTTTCCACTTCCTCAACCTTTTCCTTTTTATTAACTTGAAGAAATTTCACTTTTCAAGGTAAATTTCCATTGTATCTTCTTACTACTAATTTTCTATCAATCTTTCTTCTAATCTTAATCTTTTTATTTTAATGCATTCTTTTCTGTTTTTCACACTATATTTTGATTTACAACACGACAACGTGAGTTCAAATCCAATTAATTTCACTGTAGAAATCCTTGGCTTCATGACTTGGTATTGCTAGTGAGAATTTCAGTAAGAAATTAGTAGTTTGGCCTACCTATTATCCCTGAGCTTGTGATAAATATTGTAACATCCAAATTAATGTGGTTATAACCACAACTCCTTTTTTTTTTTTTCATCCTCTGCTCTTTTAATCTTAATCTTTTTATTTTAACACATTCTTCTATATCTTTCACACTATGTTTTAATTTACAACGTGACACTGTGATGAAATCCATAGAAATAGAAGATCAAGGTTGTTTTGATATAGGTAATGGTTGGAGAAGTCCAAAAGGTCAATGACAAGGAGTTTTCAATCTTAAACAAATATCACAGGACTGCACAAATTCCTTAACAGCCTTTTACATTTGAAGCCACCAAAAATCTCTTGAAATTAGCTCCAAGGTCTAATTGTATCCAAAATGTCCAACTGGGAGGAAGTTATGATGAGCTTTAAGAGCACATAGTCATGCTTTATCTTCTAGGACGTATAAACATTCTTCAAAATAAAATAAATTGTCCTTGAACTTGAACTTTGAAGTATCATGAGATTTAGAAGAATTATTCTTAATATCATGAACAAGAAGATCTGATGGCATATTTAATTGGATTTATTTAAGAAATGTTAAATCAACAATCAATATTGATTTTATTGCTCAAATATGAAATTGCTCTAGTTTTAGGAGGATCATTCTTTGTTGATCAAAAGCTGCATCTCCTTCTTTTGGTGCAAGATGAGATTGTCTAGAAAGAGCATCACACAGATCTTGTAGTTTTTCTGGCCGATAAGTGATGATGAACTTAAATCTTGACAAAAACATGCTCCAATGAGCTTGACGACAATTTAGCACGCGTGTTGACATAAAGTACTCGAGATTCTTGTGATTTGTATACACATTGACTGGATTAGAAGTGCCTTCTAAATAATGGCACCATTCTTGAAAAGAATTTAGAATTGCAAGTTCTTTATTATAGATTTTGTAATTGATTTCTACTGCTAAAAATTTCTTGGAATAGAAAGCTATTAGATGGAGTTTGTGATCTGCTTCCATTTGTGACAATATTGTACCCAAAGCAAAGTCTGATTCAATTGTTTCTATAAAAAATGCCTTAGAAAAGTCGACACAATACAAGATTGGTACAAAAAGAAAAGCTATTTTCAATGCTTCAAACAATATTTCTGCTTCTTTATTCCACTTGAGTTTGTCTTTACAAGTTAGACATGTAAGTGGAGCTACAACTTGAGAAAAGTTCTTGATAAAGATTCGATAGTAATTAAAAAAATTTAACAAACATTATATGTCCCTTATTATTTTTGAAATCTTCTAATCTATGAATGTCTGGACTTTCTTAAGATCCATCATAAGATCATCGTTCAAAATGATGTATCCTAAGAAATCAACTTATGTAGTATAAAATACATACTTTTCCATCTTGGCATATAATCCAATATCTCTAAGTTTTTGTAATACACGATGAACATGTGATTCATGTTCTTTTACGTCCTTGGAGTAGATTAAAATGTTGTCTAAGTAATATACAACAAAATCATCTAAAAACTCATAAAAAATATCATTCATGAGATGTTGAAAAACAGCTAGTGCATTTGTGAGTCCAAAAGGCATAACATTATATTCAAAATGTCCATATCTTGTTTGAAAAGCAGTCTTCCATTCATCTCCTTCTTTAATGCGAACTAGGTTGTACGCTCCTCGTAGATCTATTTTTGTATAGATCTTATCTTGATTCAATTGATCCAGAAGTCTAGATATCAATGGTAGAGGATATTTATTCTTGATGGTAATCTTGTTGAATCCTCGATAATCTATGCACATCCGCAGTGATCTATCCTTTTTCTTTACAAATAAGATAGGAGCTCCTGCTCGAGATTTTGAATGATGTATAAAATTCTTAGCTAAGTTTTCATCAATGTATTCCTTGAATTTAGTTAGCTTATTTTGTGATAAGCTATAGATTGGTCCAAATAGAGGCTGAGCTCCCTCTTTGAGGTCAATTGAACAATCATATAGACAATGTTTCAAAAATATATTTATAATCTTTTTCTCAAAAACATCTTGATAATCTAGATATTGGCTTGGAATGTCACTTAAAGTCTTTCCACCATCAGAAATGGATGTGGCATAAATAGCAAAAGTTGATCCTTCTTTTGCTGCATATATAAAAGTTTTTGCATCTATAAGTATGGATTTTATTATATTAGACTTATAGCTTTTCACTTGGTCGGCAAGATGTTTAATAATATTTTGAAAAAATTAAGTATATAAGAATTCTAATCTATTTGAGGATTATATTTTTTTAGCCATGATAAACCTAAAATAATTAGATTAGATGGAGATTTAATTATGTTAAAAGTTACATAGCTATTATGACTATCTATTATTATTTTTATAGGATGGATTTTATGAGTGACATCTCTAGAAGACAATGGACGACCATCTATGACTTCTACATATACGGATTTAATTTTCTATATAAAAGGTATTTTACGATTCTTAACAAATTGTTCATTTAGAAAGTATGCTGAGGCTCTTGAATCTAATAAGGTAGAGGCTTTGTAATTTTTTGGTCCTAAATATACATCTATTATAAAACAAGTAGAGGATTTTCAGGAAAGAATAGGACCTTCATTAGGAATTATATAAGATTTTAGTTGCAGGGTGTCATATGGCATGATTTTCTATCTAGGAATACACTGGATACTTGGCTGTGGAGAATTCTCTTGAAAATTATTGACAAAATTCCAACAAGTGATTTATCCTTAATAAGAAGGATAAATAAGATAAAAATATTATAAAAGAAAAGTTGTATAGATAAAATCCTCTTATATTCAAGTAGGTTTGTACAAAAGGGGTTCAAATTTCCACAAAAATCCTTCAAAACTTTGTTCATCCGCAAGGACTTATTTCTTGCTGAATTTTAGAGTTCAATACCTCTTGATCCTACCATTCAAATTCTATAAAATTTACTTTTAAGTGTAGATGATTCTCTTAAGTTTCACTACAAAAAAGAATCAATAGTAAATTCGTTTTTAATTGTCTGATATCTCAAAACCCCTAGCAGGTGCTTAAAACCCTATCTCAGAGACACTCAAGCACTATTTTTCTTATATCTCACAAATCAAAACCCCTAATGCCTCAATTTTTTTTTACATAGGCTTTTGATATAACTATACATGCTCTTTAAAATTTTGAGCCAAAATTTTATCAAATTGCTTAAGATATGGCTCAAAACACAACCATTATGTAAGCATGTTACTTACTGCCTTTAAGTTTGTAAGTACTAATTTCAACTCCCAATAATTCCTTCATCCTGGCTTGGAATTCATTTAGCCATATATGTAAAGTGTAGCCAAGAAACCTTCTCTTTGAATCAAGTCACCAATCCTTGGTTGCTTTTAATATGCACGAGTTATACCCAAGAGAGTGACAATAGATCCAAAGTCAACATCTTAACTTTGAGGGCCTATAATTTCTTTATAGAAAGTGCAAATCACACAAAATTAGCACCTAAATCAGATCCAAAAATCTAAACCTTATAATCCTAGCCTTTGATGTTTGACTCCTCTTGAAAAATAAATCCTAACTCTTAATAAACCCTTGGGCAGCCTCCTTGAAGTCCATTGGGCATTATTTTTGGCCAATTAGAACAGAGATTTCTATCATCCACCTCTATCCATTCACATGGATGGCCAAACTATCCTTTTTATACTAAAAATCCTTTTCTAACCCTTCTTCTTATAAGATTTACATACTTTGTGCTTTAAGCACCAAATTAAAGAAGTAAACTAAGATTTTAAGGATCACCAATGCCTAACAAAGGTGACTTAAGATATACATAAGTTACTGTTAATATAAATCAACCTCAAAATTACAATCAAAAGAAGAAATAAGATTATATAAACCTCAATAATAATCCTTTTAATAGATTCTTTTTAAATTAGCAACCTAATCACATCTTCTAATCAATAAAAATCCACTAATATGGCTCTCATTTAGCTATGTAGTAAATTGTATATTAAATATATATGTACATTTTTTTCACATAGTAGCCAAACCACAACACGACAATGGTTCCTATTGTAGCTATATAAATTTTTTTTCCGACATATTGTCTTCTTTGACAGTCATTGTCGTATGACGAGGTCTTCTATCTGACAATACACTGGATACCAGGCTAAGGAGAGTTTATTTGAAACTTGATGGCAAAATCCAAAAGGTGATTTGTCTATAATAAAAAAGATAAATAATACAATAATCTTACAAAAGAGAAGTTATATATATAAACCCTCTTATATTCAAATAAGTTTGTATAAAAAAAGTTCAAATTTCCACAAAAATCCTTCAAAACATAATTCACCTACAAGGACTTATTTCTTATTGAACTTTAGAGTTTAATAACTCTTGATCCAACTATTTAGTTTCTATAAAGTTTATTTCAAAGTGTAGATAATCCTTTTAAATTTTATCACAAAAAAGAATCAACTATAAATTCGTTTCCAATCGTCCGATAACTCAACACCCCTAGTAGGTGCTTAAAATCCTAGTAGGTACTTAAAATCCTAGCTCAGAGACACTCGAGCACTATTTCCCTTATTTCTCACAAACTCAAAACCTTAATACCACAAAATTTTTGCACATAGTCTTATGATATAAACATATACATTCTTGAAAATTTTGAGCCAAAAATCATCAAATTGCCTAAGATATAGCTCAAAATGTAACCACTATGTAAGCAGGTCACTTACTGCCCTTAAGTTTATAAGCACTAACTTCAACTCCCAATAACTCCTTCACCTTAGCTTAGAATTTATTAAGTTGCACATAAAAAATGTAGCCGTGAAAGTGTTTTCTCCAATTCCAATTGCCGATCCTTGATTGCTCTTTGTATGCGCAAGTTATACCCAAAAGAGTGACAATAGATCCAAAATTGACACTTTAACTTTGAGCGCTTATAACTTCTTCATAAAAAATGCAAATCACACAAAATTTGCACCTTAATCAGATCCAAAAGCCTAAACCTTATGATCCTAGCCTTTGATGTTTGACACCCCTCGAAAAACAAACCCTAACTCCTAATAAATCCTCGGATAGCCTCCTTGAAGCCCATTGGGCATGTTTTTTTGCCAATTAGAATAGAGATTTCTATCATCCACCTCTTTTCATCCACATAGATGGCCAAACTATCCTTTTTACACTAAAAATCCTTTTCTAATCCTTCTTCTTATAAGATTTACATACTTTGTGCTTTAAGCACCAAATTAAAGAAGTAAACTAAGATTTTAAGGATCACCAATGCCTAATAAAGGTGAGTTAAGATATACATAAGTTACTGTTAATATAAATCAACCTCAAAATTACAATCAAAAGAAAAAATAAGATTGTATAAATTTTGATAATAATCCTTTTAATAGATTCCTTCAAAACTATTAACCTAACCACATCTTCTGACCAATAAAAGTCCATTGATATGGCTCTCATTTAGCTATGTAGTAAATTATATATTAAATATACATGTATAATTTTTTCACAAAATAGCCAAATCACAACATGACACCGTACTCCTCATTTTGTAATTGTGTTATTTCTTTGGACAATGTTGAGCAGTGTGCTTAGGTTCTTCACAATATAAATATAATCCTCTTTGATGACGCCAAATCTTTTCTTGTTCAGTAAGAGGTTTAAAGTGTATCACATCAATTTGCATGTCTTCTATTTTTGAATGTACATTTTGTGAGGACGTTGATATTGCCATTAAATAATATCATTGACGCTCCTTTATACAACTCTCAGATCAAAACTCAAAAAGTCAATTCTTACACTTCACAGCAAAATCAATTGCTTGACTCAATATTTGAGGATCGGATAAATTAAGCATTAATTTTTTTACCTCATATTGTAATTTGTAGAAAAATTAGCTGATGAGTGTAGCATCATCCCACTTGATATCAGTCGCTAGTTGTCAAAATTATAAAGCATATAACAACACTGCTTGATTGCTTTATTGTAGGATGCAAATCTTATTGGTTGCAATACGGATTGCATCATGTTTTCCATACATAGATCAAAATTCTACTAAAAATACTTCCAAATTATCTAATATTGGATCACGTTGTTCAAAAAAAGATGAAAACGACAATAAAGTAGAACTCAAAAATAATGTTCTAATAAACCTAACTTGAGATCCTTGCATAGGATAACTTTGAAGTTGAAGTTCAATCACTAGTTGTACTTGATTGACAACTCCTTGAAACTTAGATCTTGTCTCATCAAACTTCTTGGATAAACTAATTTTTGATTCTTTAATGTTTGAACGGTGATCCATCATAGGTGAGGTAGTATGATTTGGTGTAGATATTGACGTAGCTCCAACCATCTCTATATCTTCACTTCCTGCTAATCTTGTTGCTCCTTGTGGTGATAAACCGAGATGATGTATTGCAAGCATTAGCTCTTTTATTTGTTCTTCCATTTGTGCCATTGCACTCTTCATTTCAATAAGCTCTACCATGATAATACAATAGAAAGGAAGGTATCTACTCTCACTTCAAGAAATGCAGAATAACACAGTCAAAAGAAAAAATTCTAGAAACAATATCAGTTTAGAAGTGGGTATTCCACAACTTCTAATATACTTATGTCTTATCAAGAAAAAGGAGTAATCCACTCTTAATCAAGAAAAGACAAAGCTCTGATACTATATGTGTATTCTTGTCAATCTATCATGGATAAGAACTTGATGAAAGCAAATAAACATATGAAACTTTTCTTAAGAAGTATAACAAAATAGAAGTAAGGAAGTATGTATATTAAAAGGAATTGGAATGGCTATTGTCATAAGACAAGAAAATTATAGATTCTTGAAATTGGACTAGAAGCAAGAAAGGATTTGACAAGAGTGAAGAAGGCTTCATTCTTGCCTTTATTTATATTATCTAACTAAGAGCTATGTGGCGGTGTCAAATAGAGAGAATTCGCCTTGGAAAAACGCAGGGTTCCTAGTTGCTACTAGAACTAGCAGGGAACATAAGAAGAAGCTGTGCAAGTATCTTCTATACTTGTATAATATTAAAATATAATCTTTGTATAAAAATAGAATATAATCTTTCTACAAAAGTAGAGTATAATCCTTGTACAAAAATAGAATATAATCCTTGTATAAATACTTATATAAAATTAGAATATAATCCTTAGTATAATACTTATATAAATATTTATATAAATATTATATACAATACTTGTAAAATACTTATATAAAAATAGAGTATAATCCTTGATATAATACTTATATAAAAATAGAATATAATCCTTGATATAATATTTATACAAATATTTATATAAATATTATATATAATACTTATAAAATACTTGTATAAATACTTGATGTAAATACAAGTATATATACTTATATATTAAGTATAAAAAAAGTATGTATATACTCAAGTATATCTCAAATACGACCACATATGAAGAATATAAGTTATACAACAAGCTGAAATTAAATAAATCACTAAAAATTCATCCAAAGATCAAATCAAGTGTGCTTATAGCCTATAGAAAGCTAATAACTCATCATAAAACATGTCAAAATTTCAAAAATATAAGTCTTACCATTTAAAAGTTATGGCTAAATGAAATAAGCACTAAAATTTTCCAGCAAATACAAAGGCAGCAAAGCTCCTCTTCACTTCAGCCTTTGTTGTGGTTGCTTCCCTTCTCCAAATTGGACATGCAATAGCTTTTTAGAAATTTCACTCCATCATCTAACTTGTCTTAAAATTTCGCATGTATATCTCTTAAACTTCAGATTTTATAGCTAGTCAAATCTATTCCTCAAACCCTAGCAACAATTTGCCCTCTTGACACTTCATAGCTCATAAATCTTTTATAGAAGCTCTAAATGCATTGATTTTTTTTTTGTGGAAAGCTTACATAAGCTACTATAAGCACCTAAAATATCAAAAAGTGTGACGAGAATTTCCGACTTGGGTGGTTGAACAAAGTCTCTGCCCCTCTTTGTTAGGTGGCAGCAGACCCTTTCCCACTTTGAAGCTCACAACTTTCTCTCTCCAACTCCAAATACTACAAGAGATAGCTTGATAGAAAGCTAGCACAATTTTATGTCTTTTTTACAAATTTCACTAAGAAAGACTTGAAATCAAACTTGCAGTGGCAGATCAAAGTTTTTGCCATCACTTTTCGATTGCAACAGACCTCACTCTACTAAAACAAGCATAACTTTTTGTTCACAATTCTAATACAAGCAAGTGAGTAGGTTCTAGAATCCTCACAAGTCAAAGAATACAAACCTTAATTTTCATCTCAAATGCTTGTATATTCTCAGAGCTATCTTTCTCCAAAGTTCTGTACTCAAAAATTGCCAAATCCTAGGTCCAGCAAGAAGAGTATTCTCCTCTTTTCTTCCTCATCAATCCATGCCACGAGCACATGGGCAGCCAAAATCCTATTGGATAGGCCCTATTCACCCCATATTCTTCTTTCTTATCCCTCACAAGGTCCATGCTATCTCAAAGTCAACAAGAAAGGTAAAACAACTTTTATCTTTCTTCTAATTACAAAAGAATCTATTCTAGGATATAAGTAAGGTAGGAACCAAAACAAATAGCCATCCTAATTTACTAATTAAGTGGCTAAAATAAATCCTCTCCTTAGAATATCTTCTAAAATAACTTCTAGTACTCACACATGTAATAATAATAAATACAAGATATATAAAATTTTTAAACACTACACGTAAATGCAGTATGACAATGTAAGGAACCATCCTTCTTTTTGATAAAAAATATAAATGCATTTGTTGGAGATTGTGAATGTTTGATGAAGTTCCTTGCAAGATTTTCATCAATATAATCTTTTAATATTAAAAGCTCATTTTGAAAAAGATTATAGATTGGGCCAAATGGTAGTTGTATTCTTTCATGAAGATCTATAGCACAATCATATGGTTGGTGCTTCGGCAATATATCAGTATTTTTCTTTTGAAAAACATCTTGAAATTCATTATATTACTCTGAAATACTTGCCAATGAAGTTATATCTTCTTTAATTGAAATATGAATATAAAATGTTTGTTGATGTAGTAGGAAAAAATCAGATTACGTATTGTCTTGTTGAAGCCCATAAACATTGATCTTGTCGTCATTGAAATAATTAGTAATGATATATTACGGCTTGGCTAATGGCTTTATTAAGTGATTGTGGATCCAAGAGTGGCAATAACAGATCTTTTACATTGTTTCTTATTTTCCAATAATATTGGCTCATTAGGGCTTCTTCATCCCAATTGATATCGCATACTAATTGCCTAAAATTGAATGCATAGATTGATATAGAGCATGCCCCTTGATATAATGTTTAAATCTTAGTTGTTGTCCAATGAGTCTTATCATATTTTCCAAATGCTTCTATGAAAACTTCAAAGTTGCTCAAAATTGACAATCTTTTTTTGAACAAGGGAACAAATTATGATAGTGCTTGTTCTATAAGCAAGGTGCCAACCAATTCAACTCATGATTCTTTTGTTGGATAAGCATTTGATTATAAAACTATTATCAATCAAATTTGATTGAAAAATCCTTAGAACTTTGAATGCGTACCATTATATTTCTCTAAAAGACTAATTCAAGACTACTTACATTATTGAACAAGCAGATTTTTTTGGCGTAGTATAGATAGTACTGCATCCTCAAGCATAGAAGTTGGGGGTGGATGCAATTTAGATTGTGGTATTCCAAATGTTAAGTTATTACGAAGCTTTAAAATAATCCCTTCAATTTCCATAGTCTTAGTAGATAAAGTAGTAAGAACATTTATAATGGCATATAACTTGGACTTGGAAGATTTGGTCATACTAACGTCTTCACCTCTAGCCATTTCAAGAGAAAGAAAGAAAGAATCTATAAGAAAACCATATTAGTTTAAAGGAGGGAAATCCGCAATCTTTAAAACGCTAGAAGATCTTCAAAGAGAGGGATAATCCACTCTCTTACAAGAAGAACAAAGCTCTAATATTGATGAAGAAAATATCAGTTTAGAGGAGCATAATCTGCTGTCGTGTTGTAAATCAAAACATAGTGTGAAAAACATAAAAGAATGCATTAAAATAAAAAGATTAAGATTAGAAGAAAGGTTGATAGAAAATTAGTAGTAAGAAGATACAATGGAAATTTACCTTGAAAAGTGAAATTTCTTCAAGTTAATAAAAAAGAAAAGGTTGAGGAAGTGGAAAAGACATGGGCTAAGAGGTCTTTTTGACCAAGAGGATATAGAAGACCAGGAGGGAGATGACAAGGAAGGGTCGTGAAGAAGAAGGAGGAGAGTTTTTTGGAGAGATAGGGTTTCTTTTTGATAGGCAGTATACGTTTTTGTGTGTAGCAAGAAGCTTAGAGAGGATTTTAGGTGCGAGTTTTTGTAGGTTTGTAGTAGACAAGATAAGAAACTCATAGAGATAATTCTCATGTCTTTTCATTAAGTATCAAGGGAGATATGAGTCGTGAAAGTTGTAGGTATTTAAGACTAGGGCAGTGAGGGTTACTAAATTTCGGGCCTTGGTACTTGGAAACCACTTGGACTTTAGCAACAAAATTTGTTGGGTTTTTGTTTCTTATAGAGTTAACTACTTTGTGTCAAAATCTCAAGTCAATATGACCTCTAAGCAAAGAGTTATGAGTGAAATTGTAACCGGTTTGAATGAAAAGAGAAATAGAGTGAAGGCAAGGTTGAGGGTTTGTATGGGCAGTGCATGTGTGTGGGTTTTTTTTGGATATAAAGAGATTTAGGAGACAAATTTGAGTGTGAAATTTGATAGACATGATCTATGTAAGTTAAGGAAGAGATGAGTGTAAGTTTGATATTCATTAGTCTTATAAATAAAATGTTATGCTCTTTTAAAGTAATAGGGGTCTATCTCCAAATCAGTGAAGTTTGAGGGAGCATATCTTTGTGATCAAAGTAGTATTTTGAGTAAAATTTGTTGGGGTTTGTAGATATATGAGTCTATTAAGTTTTGTAAAAAACTGATTGCTATTGGAGTTATATTCGAGGAGTTATGAGGAAAATTGTGGTCAGATCCAGAGTTGTTAGAAGGCAAAATTAAAGAAGAAGGATGGAACCTATAACTCAAGTTTGGAGAAGGCTCTTGGAGCAATATTTGGAGGGTGTTTACAACATGAGATAAGCTATAAGCCTACCAAATTTCAGCACTTAGGTCTTCTTTAATGAAGAGCAATGAAGGTGTGAAGCAAAGGGGGTCCAGAATCAAAGGCAGCATGGAGGAATTACTTTGACAACATGGTTCTCTTTAATCACATTAGCTATAATCAAAAGGTTTTTGGGGTTTGCTTCTTTACTATCTTAAGTACTTTGTGTCCAAATTTTGCTTCAATTGATATGATATCCTAGGATTTATGAGGAAAATTGAAGGCAGGTTTTGAAAGGCAGAATATGTTAGGGATAATAAAGTATGTTTTTATATAAATTCTTCAATTTTATGAACTTTATGAATCTCATCTTGCACTTGAGAAACTAGAGGCAAAAAAGACCTAGTGTTTTTTAGGGCTAAGACTCTTACCATGACACCGTTGTCGGGTAGAGAGAATTCGCCTTGGGAAAACGCCGGGTTCCTAGCTGCTACTAGAACTAGCAGGGAACATGAGAGGAAGCCGTGCAAGTATGTTCTATACTTGCACAATATTTCTTCAAGCTTTCAAGTTATACTTGAATTATACTTGTACAAGTCTTGTACAAATATAAAGTATAAATACTTGAATAATACTTATACAAATACTTGTATAAATACTTGTATAAATCCTTGATATAATACTTGTACAAATACTTGTATAAATCCTTGGTATAATACTTGTACAAATACTTGTACAAATATTATGTATAATACTTGTAGAATACTTATAGAATACTTGTACAAATACAAGTATATATACTTGTCTAAAAAGTATAAGCAAAGTATGTATGTATTCAAGTATACCTCAAAATACAACCACATATGAGGAATACAAGTTATACAACAAACTGAAACTAAATAAATCACTAAAAATTCATCCAAAGGTTGAATCAAGCGTGCTTACTGCCTATGAAAAGCCAATAATCCATTGTAAAACATATCAAAATTTCACAAATAGATAACTTACCATTTAAAAGTTATGGCTAAAAGAAGTAGGCGCTAAAATTTCCAAGCAAATGCAAAGGCAGCAAAGCTCCTCTTCACTTCAGCCTTTGTTGTGATCACTTCCCTTCTCCAAATTGGACATGCAATAGCTTTTTAGAAAGTTCACTCCATCATCTAGCTTGCTCTAAAATTTTGCATGCATGCCTCTCAAACTCCAGATTTTGTAGCTAGTCGATTCTACTCTTCAAACCCTAGCAACAATTTTTCCTCTTTGACACTTCACGGCTCATAAAACTTTCATCAAAGCTCCAAATGTATTGATTTTTGTTTTTGTAGAAAGCTTACATAAGCTACTATAAGCACCTAAAATATCAAAAGGATTAAAGAGACTGTCCGACTTGGGTGGTTGAACAAAGTCTCTGCCCCTCTTCGTCGGGTGGCAGCAAACCCTTTCCCACTCTCAAGCTCACAACTTTTGCTCTCCAACTCCAAATGCTACAAGAGATGTCTTGATAGATAGCTAGCAAAATCTTCCACACTCTCTATAAATTTCACTAAGAAAGAGTTGAAATCAAACTTGCAGTGGCAGCTCGAAGTTTCTGCCCCTCTTCCTCGGGTGGCAGCAAACCTCACTCTACTAAAACAAGCATAACTTTTTGTTCACAACTCCAATACAAGCAAGTGAATAGGTTCTAGAATGCTCACAACTTGAAGAACACACCCACCAATTTTCACTACAACTACTTCTATCTCCTCGGAGCTATCTCTCTCCAAAGTTCACTATTCAAAACTGCCTTCTTCTCTCGGTCTAACAAGAGGAATATATCTCCCTTTCTTTCTATATTAGACTATGAGACGCCCACATGGGCAGCCAAATCCTATTGGATGGGCCTTATTCACCCCATGCTCTTCTTTCTTACCCTTCATAAGATCCATTCTACCTCAAAAGTCAACAAGAAAGGTAAAACAACCTTTACCTTTCTTCTAATTACAAAAGAGTCTATTCTAGGATATAAATAAGGTAAGAACAAAACAAATAGCCATCTTAATTCACTAACTAAGTGGCTAAAATAAATCCTCTCCTTATAATATCTTCTAAAATAACCTCTAGCACTCACACATATATTAACAATAGATACAAGATTTTCCATATTTTTATACACTGCACGTAAATGCAGTATGACACCGCAACCTCTAAAGTGTTGATATATCTTTGAGTAGAGGGATAATCCACTCTCTAACAAAAAAGATCCAACTTTGATACTGAAGATAAGATCAGTCTCAACAAACTGCCAAGGACAAAAGAATACAAGATAAGAATCTTCAACTAGGACAAGGTTTCCAAAAGAAAACCAACAAGAACTTGAAATAAACACATGAGTCCATGAACAACATCAAGAAAGGTGAGTTAGAACTCTAAAAGATGTGTTGTTGAGGCTGAAGAACTCTTCAACCTTAATCCCTATATATACTCCTATCTAGGATGCTTCCTGAGTGGCTACCATCAAACTAAGAAGCTTCTCAAGTAGCTTCTACTAACTAAGAAGCCTCTTGAGCTCCTTCTACTAATTAGGAAGCATTTTGAGCTCCTTCCTCTAACTAGGAAACTTTTCAATCAACTTTCACCAACTAGGAAGCTTCTCAATCAACTTTTGCTAGTTCAAAAAGCTTCTAGAATGTTCTAAGAATGTCTAAAGTGTAGATCCTTAACAATATTCTTGTGTTTATTTATGTAAAAAAATAGGATTTTTAGTTAAGTTAAATTGATTTTATTTTTTATAAAATATCACCAAAGTAGAATTAAATAGTCTTGAATTGATATTATTACCTTAAGAATATTATAGAGATTTTTAGAATTTATTTAGAATTTATTTAAAAAAATTTAGAAATTTTTAGAATAATTTTAAAGACTTTGATAAAAACAAGGTCAAAATCAAATTTCTAGCTACTAAAATGGCCACCAAGGACAAAATATTAGGATATTTGGAGATTGAAAATTAGAATTTGAAACCTAGCTTTAAGCTTCTTGAAAAAGTGTAAAATTTATTTTTATAGATTTTAAAATGACTTTGCAATCATTATTCAAAGTCAGGGTTTGTATTGGTGAAATGGATTTTATGTAATAAAATTAGGGCTAGCACTCTTGGCTAATATGTACAATTGGTGAAACATCTATGGTTGAAAATTTATCAATGTATATTTAATTAGATATAACAAGAGTGTATAAAATTTTATAATAATCTAATAGTGTAACTAACAGATATTTGATCAATAGTGCAAGGAGGTACCAGAAGTGGGCAATTTGGAATTGTTTAGATTTTTTGCAATATCTAAAGATCCATTAGTTAAAATAAGGTGAAATTTGGTATGGTATCAGAAGACTTAGAGATCAAGCTATATACCAATTTTAAATTGAAATTAATTGTTGAAAAAAGAAAAATTGCTATTGGAATATCTATATCAACTTTTAAGTTGGTGGACAAGTGACATTAGTGTGGTTTTTGGATATTTTTTTACAATTTAGAAATCAGATTGGATTGAAATTTTCTAAACATGTAGAAGACTTATAGTAGCATTTTTATATAAAATTTCACATCAAGTGGATAGTCAAATTAAGAGTTATAGCTTGCTAAAGCTCACTAATTAGAGCTAGGACTTACAAAGAAAAATCAAAGTTGCCTAATTGTAAAAGTAACAAGGCAATTGTAATTTGTGTATAGTTGAGGTTATTAAAAAGAGTGATTTTGAGCATTTATATTGACTTTATATACTTTTGATATAAAATTCAAATTGTATTCTTCTTATATAGGTGAAATCTATTAAAATTTCTTATATGTTTATAAACCACAACTTCACCTTCTATAGCCAGGTGCTCGATGCATTTCTAAATAAGATAATATATAATATAACATAAGTAGTGAATTTGATGTGAATGTTTGAAATGGAAAGTGTTGGATTTTATTTGTGGTTATTTAAAATTGATGGCACAAGAAGACAAAAAAATTAAGTTTGGAGTTTTTGATGGAGCCTTGGATGGTACTTTAAGTGGATCTTCAGGTAGAACTTCAAATATATTCTCTATTGATAAAAAAGGTATGTACTTGAATCCAAATACTATAAATATGTTTCAAGTATTTGTATTATTTATGTAACAGCAACAAGATAATAATTATAAAGGGGCTTTAGCAATCAAAGTATTTTAAGCAATAGTTAACAAGGTTGACCAATTTGATAGAAGGAATATTTTTAAATATTTGAGATATTATGTGCAAGAAATAAAATTCAATTATGTTTTTGTAAAAGAGATGATTTTATTATTTGAAATTTTCATAATGTTGGAGATAAGAGAACATGTGAGATCAATTGTGGGACAATTTGGAAGTTCTTAGGAGATATTCTTCCATGCATTAAAGAATGAATATTTCTTGGAAGACTCTGATTGGATCACTAAAAAGTCATTTTTAGAATGAATTGAGCTTCCTAATAAGAAATTGTAAACTACCAAGTTGTTAAGGGAGTTTGAAAGGTAATATTCTTGATTATCAAAAGTGGAAAAGATAATATTAGAATCAAATAATGTTGAATTTTTTCTTTGAATAGCTTATAAAAAATTGTAAGAGAAGTTAAAAATTCTTCTTGAGGATAAAAAAGAAGATGAAGGATTAACAATAAAATGGAAAGAAATTCAAGATGCAATAGAATTACTTGCAAAAAAAGAAAAGAGAAAGGATAGGGTTGGTATTCAAAGAATTATACAAGTACTTAAAATTCAAGTGCCTATTTTATGATCAACAATATTTATTATCCAACCTTCAATTATTAAACCAAAAAAAGAAGATGTAGGAATTGAAGAAATTATATATGGGATGTGGAATCTTTAAATCAAACTTGCAAGGCTTGAGGAAAAGACTTCTACAACAAGTTCAAAAGCTACTTTTAATCAAGGGTATATATAAGATATATTTGATGTGATGATGATTTTTATTCTTAAAAAGATTGTGGTAAATTTAATGAAATAGTATAATAAAGCATTATTTTTAAAAAGATGGAAAAATGGCATTAAAGAATATTGATAATTTTTTCCAAATTAACTTTAATAAGAAAAATGTAAAAGTAATGATTAAAGATTATTTGATAGCAAATAGGATTGAATCAATAGAAGTTGCAAGTTATGGTATAAAGATAGATGATGATAGAAAATAAGATTTTTTTAAAAATATTGAACTAAGTGGATTTTGATCTTCTATCATTTCTATAATATTTAAAAAAAATATGCTATTGAAAGCTTTATTGAAGACTACTGCAATAATTTGTAAAACTACACGTTGGAAAGATCTTGTGGAAGCTTTGTTAGTGCATGCCTATATTATTAAAAGCCAATATAAAGCTTTAATGGAAAAAAAGAGGAGATGAGATTGTGATGATATAAGAGAAGGAAATTCTTCCAAAAGACAAACTCAAGGAGACAAGGCTCATGAAATGGCTTCACAATAGTTATCAATAGAGGATGCTTCAATAACATTAAAAAAAAAATTAAAAGACATATGAAAGAAAGATTAGTCAACAACTTACAAATTGCTCTCTGATATTGAAGCAGCAACAAATTTAAAAAGAGTATTTGAGGAGCATGTGTTCAATGCTAAAGTTGAATTTACATTGAAGGAGATTTTAGAAATTGTAAAGAAGGAATTTTATGATATCATTATTGAAAATATTAAGCAGAAGAGGTTATTAATGGATGAAGTTGAATTAAATCATGCTATTGATGTATGTGTATGTAAGAATGAAGAAAATGAATTTGATAATTTTTGCAAAAAATCAATAAGTGTGGGAAGGAGTTATAATATTATTATATTGTATTGCATTTGTGTGGTGAAATTATAAACAAGAATAATTTTTTACTTAATATTTAATTATTTTGATTCAATAGAAAGTTAAGATACTTAAGAAAGGTTTTATAAAAGCCTCTTAGATTTTTTTTCTTATCTTAATAGCTAATAGATAAAAGTTAGTTATTAATTTTTCCTTTTAGATTGTAGAAATTCTTTTATCACTTTTAAAAAGCCATAAATTGATAAAAATAGGATTGAGGAGATAAATAATTGGTGTAGTTGATACTAGGATTAAGTTGAAGGTAGGATCAAGCTTTAAAAATCCTTGAAATAGGTTGGATTAATATCCAGGGTCAACCATTTATGAAACATGGTTGAAATCAAACCTCTAGCTGCAAAAATGGCCACTAAGGACAAAATATGGAACCATTTGAAGATTGGCAATTAGGATTTGAGATCTAACTTTAAATTTCTTTCAAAGACATAAGATTTATTTTTGTAGGATTTGAAAAGACTTTACAATCATTATCCAAAGTTAAGATTTATATTGGTGATTTGGATTTTATGAAATAAAGTTAAGACTAGTATTCTTGACTAGTTTGTGTAAGTAGTGTAGCATCTATAGTTGAAAGTTTGATAGTGTATAGATGATTGAATGTGCTAAAACTTTGTATATAAAACTTTGTAATAATATAACAATGCAGTTGAAAGATATTTGATCTTTAGTGTAATGAGGTATTAGAAGTTGGTAGTTTAAGATTGTTTAGGATTTTTGTAATATTTAAAGATCTATTGGTCAAAAAAAGATTAAATTTGGTATGATATTAGAAGACTTACAGATCAAGCTATATACTAATTTTGAATTGAAGTTTTATATATTAATTCTAAGCATATAAAACTTATCTAGATGTTTAATTTGAAGTGTAGTTTCTAATCTAAATCCATGCATGTTGTTGACTTGCAAGATCCTAATCCTAGTTAATGAATTTTAGTAAGTTATAACTCTTAATTTGACCATTTTATTTAATGAGAAATTTTATATATAATAGTCGCTACAAGTCGATAATATGCATGGATACAAAGGTATTTGATGATAGTTTAGTTTATATATGGATACATAGTGACGATGGAAGAAAGATAGTATAATTTTTAATTATATCTTTCAATCATGAGCAGAATCAAGACAGATTAAAAAAGATTCTATTATTAAGGATTGTTGAAGAATTTAAAGATTTTGGAAAAATATGACTATAAAGTGAGATTATAGAGATATAAAAGGAAAGATATTCTTATAAGATATAGGTGCCTTTGACACAAGTTTTATTGATATTTTTGAAAATAAAAATATTATGTATAAAAAAATTATAAATTTTTTTAAAAAAAAAAAAAAAGACTATATAATATTGAAAAAGAATTATATGAATTAAAAACATTAGAAGATAATGAAAGCATTTTTAGTATTTATGAAGAAAATGGATTAGAAGATTCTTTGGAATTGATTACATCGATTGGATTAAGAAATGATGATAAGATTGTGCAAATTCATTCAAGAGAAATCTATTCTATATTTGAATCTTTTTAAATATTAGAGGTTATGATTAAAATAAAATATAAGATAGTAGATAAGATGGTCATTGCTAGACCTTTACTAGAAGATTTTAAAGAATAGATGGAAAAAGCATCAAAGAAAAAGAGCTTAAGGGATCTAAAAAATATTAAATATAAGTTCACTAAAGAGACTATTAAAAAATTGAAGATTGATTCTAATGGTTCTTTATTACCAGAAAAAATTGTGTACTTCAAAGAGATAGTAGCAAAATAAGGTAGATTATTTGCCTTTGAATATCATGAAATTGGTTGTGTGGATCCAAATGTTATAATCTCAATGGTTATTTTCACTAAACCACATGTACCTTAGAAATTGAGGCCAATTTCAATACTCAGGATAAATTTGCCAAGTTTAATAAAATTATTGAAAGAAAAGATGAAGATAAAGATCTTTAAGCCTTCTTTTATATCATATTCTAATCGATGCCTAAGATAAATGAATCATTACTATTTATTCAAGATATGTAGCTAGTAAATGTAGTGACTATCAAGAATATAGGAATTGAACTAGTAGTAGATAAATTTGCTCAAGCATTTGTAAGAAGGGCAATCTATTCAATGGATGATTTGTATTCATGCTATGACCAATTACAACTTGCAAAAGAGAGTAGAAACATGATAATAATGAGAACACCACTTAGACTAGTTAGAATATTATGAAGGACACAAAAATACTGAACAAGAATCTTAAAATAGGATAAGATTTTCAAAAAAAAACCAACAAGAACTTGAATTAAATAGATGAGTACACAAATAATACCAAGAAAGGTCAGTTAGAATTTCAAGAGATGCATTGTCGAGACTGAAGAACTCTTCAGCCTCAAGCCCTATATATACTCCTGTCTAAGATGCTTCTTGAGTAGCTACTATCAAACTAAGAAACTTCTCAAATAGCTTCGACCAACTAGGAAGCTTTTTGAGCTCTTTCTATTAATTAGGAAGCTTTTCAATTGACTTTCACCAACTAGGAAGCTTTTTAACTAATTTTCATTAACTCAAGAAGTTTCTAAAATATTCTAGAAGATTTTATAAACCTCCAAAGTATATTTGCCTAACATCACTCCTTTCTCTACCGACGAGTTCCAAGAAGAGCTCAATCTTACTACATATGTAAGAAATCAAGAATACATTGTACTAGTGAGACTATATATTTTGTTCTCTATTTTTGGCCAATAGATTCTATTGGTCTTCGAAGAAAACAACTATGGCCTTGAGCTAGTACCTTCATTGTTGAAATATCCCATCCAAGAATCTGATCTTCATTACAACCTTCAAAATATTCTCTAAACAAGATCTTAGAGCTAAAAGGATTTAGCTTTCTAAATTCAAGCAATATCACTAAAGCTCGAGTATTGGAATCGAGACTTGTATGATCGGATCTACTTCTAATGGCTTCAATCAAGGTCGTACTTGATGTTGAAATGTGTTGTCCTCACTTTGCTCAATTGGAGGTTGTGAAAATTGCATTGATTCATTTGAAGCTTGCGTTGTCATGTTGTAAATTAAAACATAGTGTGAAAGATATAAAGGAATGTGTTAAAATAAAAAGATTAAGATTAGAAGAAGAGAGGATGAAAAAGAGAAAGGGTTGTGGTTATAACCACATTATCTTGAAGGTTATAATATTTATCACAAGCTCAGGGATGATAGGTAGGCCAAACTACTAATTTCCTGCTGAAATTCCCACTAGCAGTACCAAGTCATGAAGCCAAGGAATTCTACAGTGAAGTCAAGTGGATTCGAACCCACGTCAACTCCAAAGTAGCTAAGAACTTAACCACACAAGCTTCTTTGACTTGGCAGTGAAGGATGTAGTTCTTTCTCTTTTATCTCTAATCTAATCTTAATTGTTTTTTCTACTTATTAGATTTTTTTTCTATTTTATCTTAGATCTACTTTACCTTTATTCTCTTCTATTTTAGATCTAAACTTAAATGTTGTGGGCTGAAATTAGAAGAGAAGTGGGTAGAAAAAAATGATAGTAAGAAGGTAGAATAGAAATTTACCTCAAAAAGTGAGATTCCTTCAAATTAATCCAAAAGAAAGGATTGAAGAGGTGGAAAGATATGGCTGAGGTGTCTCTTTGACCAAGGGAAGAAGGAAGACCAGGCCGGGAGGACAAGAAGGGGGTCGTGAAGAAGAAGAGGAGGTTCTTTTTGGAGAGATAGGGTTTCCTTTTGATAGGCAGTAGACGTTTTTGTGTGTAGAAGAAGCTTAGAGAGGATTTTAAGTGCAATTTTTTGTGGATTTGTAGTAGACAAGATAAGGAACATATAGAAATAATTTTCATGTCTTTTGGTTAAGTATCAAGGGAGATATGAGTCGTCAAAGTTGCAAGTGTTTAAGACTAGGGCAGTGAGGTTTACTAAATTTCGGGCCTCGGCTCTTGAGAACCATTTGGACTTTAGAGGCAAAATTTGTTGGGGTTGTGTTTCTTATTGAGTTTACTACTTTGAATCAAAATCTTAAGTCAATATGATCTTTGAGCAAAGATTTATGAGTGAAATTGTAACCAGATGTAGGTGAATAGAGAAATAGAGTGAAAGCAGAATTGGGGTTTGTATAGGCAGAGTGTGTGTGTGGGTTTTTTTTTGGTATGAATGGAGTTAGGGGATGAATTTGAGTGTGAAATTTGATAGACGTGATCTAAGCAAGTTAAAAAAGAGATGAGAGTAAGTTTGATACTCATTTATCTTATGAAAAAAATGTTATGCTCTTTCAAAGTGATAGGGGTCTATCTCTAAGTCAGTGAAGTTTGGGGGAGCATATCTTTGTGATCAAAGTAGCATTTTGAGTAAAATTTATTGGGGTTTGTAGATATATGAGTCTATTAAGTTGTGTAAAAAACTGATTGCTATTGGAGTTATGGTTAAAGAATTATGAGGAAATTTGTAGTCGGATCCAGAGTTGGTAGAAGACAGAATTAAAGGAGAAGGGTAGAGTCTATAACTCTATTTCCAAGAGGAGTTTTGGAGCAAAAATTGGAGGATGTTTACAACATAAAGCAAGCAACAAGCCTACCAAATTTCAATACTTGGGGTTTTGATAATGAGGAGCAATGAAGGTGTGAAGCAAAGGGGGTCCAGAATCAAAGGCAGCATGGAGGGGTTTCTTTGACAACATGGTTCTCTCTAACCACATGAGCTATAATCAAAAGGATTATGGGGTTTGCTTCCTTACTTTCTTAAGTACTTTGTGTTCAAATTTTGCTTCAATTGATGTGATACCCTAGGATTTATGAGCAAATTTGAAGGCGGGTTTTTAAAGGCAGAATATGGCAAGATTAATAAAGTATGTTTTTATGTAAAATCTTCAGTTTTATGAACTTTATGAATCTCTTCTTGTACTTAAGAAACAAGAGGCACAAAAGACCCAGTGTTTTTTAGGGCTAAGACTCTCACCACGACAGCGTGGCAAACAAATCTCTTAAATCTTCTTCTCTTGATACTTGGAGGTTTGATATGGTGACTAACTTGCTTCTATCGCTCTATTCTATCTTTAAATAAATGATTACATCCTAATGAAGGCTTTAGTTTAATTCTCTTCTTTTTTATGAGTATTCTTTGAAATTAATCTTCATTAAGAAATTATCATCAAATACGTTTAGATTTGTGGAAATAGAATTGATAAAATTCTTGTATCTTTTGTAGCACATTGACAAGATTTGTAGCCAATTCCTATATACACTCATTAATGTCATAGCTCCACCAATGAATAAGATGTTCTAATTTGTTCTACCTTCACCATGAATCAAGTACCTTTTCCACCTTGTATTCTTCATGGTCTTCAATTTTGATATTAGGCAATGATTGTTGTATTCTTCTTGGAACATGTGACTCTATATAAGATTCTAAAAGAAAGACATGAAAAACTAGATGTACCTTCTTAACAGATGGTAATTCCAAGTGATATGCCACCGGATTGATTTGTTTCTGGATAGAAAATGGTCCTAATCTTCAATAGTCCAATTTATTGCATGGCCGCTTAGTCTTGATATTTTGTCAAAGAAGCCATACCTTATCTTAAATATAAAAAGTAGATGGTTGATTTTTAAATTTATCTGCAAATGCCTTATAAGTAACTTGAGCTACTTGTAACTGAAGCTTAAAGGTTGTTTGATGTTGTAAAAATTACTTTGCAAATCTTTTAGCTACTGGATTGTTGTTCTTTGGCGTAATTCATAGATCAAGCTTTGGATGATATCCATAGTTGGAGTAAAATAGTGTTTGCTAAATTGAAGTATGAACAGCATTATAATATGCAAATTTTGCTAATGGTAGATATGAGATCCAGTCGTCTTATTGATAGTTAATATTTCATTGTAAATACTACTCCAAAACTTGATTAACTTGTTCTATTTGGCTGTCAGTTTGAAGATGGAAAGCCAAAGAAACTTTTAATATCAACCTTCAATATTTTAAAAAGATATTTTCAAAACTTAGATATGAATTGGGATCCTCAATCGGATACAATATCATTTAGTAGGCCATGATATTGATATATATTATCAAGAAAAAGCCTTGCCGTTTCTTCATTAGACACAGTCTTTTTGCAAGGGATGAAATGAACTATTTTTGTAAGTCGATCAACCACTACAAAGATGTTGTCCAATGAATTAGATGGTAGTAGATCTATAATAAAATCTATTGAGATAGAGGACCATGGTTGTCTTGAAATAGGCAAGGGTTCCAAGAGTCCATAAAGGTAATGTCGAGGATTTTTGGATCTTAAAGAGATGTCACAAGAGAGCACAAAGTCCTCCACTGCCTTCCACATTTGAAGCCACCAAAAATCTCAAGAAATAAATTCAAAAGTCTTGTTAAATCCAAAGTGACCCGTAGTTGGAAAGTCATGGCGAGATTAAAGAATGTGTAATTGTATTGGTCCTTTTAGAATATATAAATATTCTTCAAAGTATAGAAGATCTTCTACAAATTTGAACTTATCAATATTTTCTCTCATGCAATGATGTTGTGAAATAAATACATCCATGTATAGAAACCTTGTTTAATTTTTTTTTTTTTAAATTCTATTAAGTTCTTTCTTTCTTCTTATCAATCTACATTTTTTATATAGATTTGGAAAAAAAATTTCACTTTTTTTTTTTTCTTCTCTTAAAAAAAAAAAAAAAAAAAAAAAAAAAAAAATTGGCTAAATTTTATTTTATCTTTAATCTTAACTTTAACTTTGATTTAGCCTTGAAAACTTCTTTTATTTTTTTTATTTTTTTTCCAATCTTAGATTTTAAAATTTAAAGATTACATTTATAGATATAAGGAGTTTTGACTTTGAGGTTGAATTTAGGATTTTATTAAGAATAACTAGAAGTTTGGATATCAATAGTTGATTGCCATTAATAGTGCTAATTTAGAAGATTAGATTTGATATTTTATAACTTTAAAACATTAGTTGTTGACTTGAACTTTGAAGACCTTGGCTGTATCTTCTTTGACAAATTCGGAAGAAAAAGAGGATGGAATTTTGAAGAAAATTTGAATTCATTTATTCAATTGGATCTCAAAATATGAATTTTTAAGTTTCTAGTTTGGATTTGACTTTCAAAAGTATCTACCAAAGAATTGGTGATACTGGTCTATTGGAAATAAATTTGGACCTAAAAAAATTATATTATAATAATTAAAGGTATATATTATATTTTATCAAATTTTGAACTTATTTGAATGGTTGGATCTTAAAATATAAATTTTCAAGTTTCCAATTTGGTTTTGGCTTTTAATATCATCTACTAATATTTTGGTGATATCTGACGATTGGTAATGAATTCATGGCTCAAAAACTTTGTGACAATGATCAAAGGTATGAAATTTGTATTCTTAAATTTTGAGCTTATTTAAATAGCTAGATCTTAAAATATGAATTTTCAAGTTTCCAATTTGGTTTTGGCTTTTAAAGTCACTTGCTAATATTTTGGTGATATCTAACAATTGATAATGAATTCACGGCTCAAAAATTTTGTGACAATGATCAAAGGTATGAAATTTGTATTCTCAAATTTTGAACTTAATTAAACAATTGGATCTAAAAATATAAAATTTTAAATTTCTATTTTGGTTTTGACTTATAAAATTATTTATTATTATTTTGGTAATATGTAGTGATCGATAATGAATTCACGATTGACAAATTTTGTGAAAATGACTAAAGAAGTGAATTTTGTATTTCCAAAGTTTGAACTTATTTAAATAATTTGATTTTGATATATAAATTTTCAAGCTTCTGGTTTGTTGGTTTATTATACACATGGTTTTATAATTACAAAAAGAGAAATTTAAGAAGGTTTGTGCATATTGGATCCAACTTGATTGCAAAGAGGGACCTTACGTCTATCCAAAGCGGAGTTTTGCCACAACAATACTTGACATCAAGGACCAAAGCATCATTAGTGGTTGCAGCATGCACCTCATTGAGGAAATTAGAATCAATAGGCACCAATGTATTAGTGGCAAAATGGCAAAATTGCTCTTATTTCAATAAGATTGTATATTGTTGATGAAATGCGGCCATTCCTATCCTTGATACAAGATATGATCTTCTTGATAGAGCATTGGATAATCCTTGTTGCTTCCACAAGCAATAGGTGATAACAAAGTTAAATCAAGATATTGATATGTTCCATCAAGCTTGGCAGTGATTAAGAACTCGAGCTGATATAAAATGTTCTAAATTCTTATGATCTGTATATACAATCGCAAGGTACATTGTGCTTTCAAGAAAATGATGCCATTCTTCAAAAGAATCCATAATAGCAAGAAGCTCTTTATCGTGGATTTCATAATTGATTTTGGTAGCACAAAACTTTCAAAAATAAAATACAATAGGATGGAATTTGTTATCTATATCCATTTGTGAAAGTATAGTCTCTAATGGAAAATTTGAAGCATGAGTCTCTAGGTAGAATACCTTTATAAAGTCTGGATGCACCAATATTGAGGCTATAAAAAACGTTGTCTTGAGATCTTGAAATGCCTTCTGTGCTTGAGGTTTCTATTTTAACTTGTCCTTACATATCAATCAAGTAAGAAGGGTAGCAACTTTGGAATAATTTTTTATGAAGATTCGATAGAAGTTGGCAAATCCAAAAAAATATTATACATCTGTCACAGTCTTTGGAATAGCCCATGGCATAATCGCCTCTACCTTCTTGGAATCCATTGTCAAACCTTCAGTAAATATAATGTATTCCAAAAATTCCATTTGAGATTGATGAAATACATATTTTTGTGGTTTGGCATACAAACCTGTATCCTGCAACTTTTGTAATATCAACTTAATATGCTCCTTGTATTCTTCCAGATTTTTTCAATAGATCAAAATGTCATCAAGATAGATCACTACAAACTTGAACAAATATTCTTGAAATATATTATTTAATAAATGCTAAAAGATAGCGAGTATATTTATTAGTCCAAAGGGCATGATATTATATTCAAAATGTCCATATCTTGTCCAAAATGTGGTCTTTCATTCATCTCCCTCCTTGATTTGTATTAGGTTGTTTGCTCCACAAAGATCTATCTTAGTTTAGATCTTAGATTAGCCAAGTTGTTCTAAAAGTCCTAAGATTAATGGTAGTGGATAATAATTCTTTATTATTATCTTATTTAATTTCCGATAATCAACACACATACGCAAAGAACCATCCTTCTTTTTCACAAAAAGTATAGGTGCACGTGTTGGAGTTATCTTATTCAATCCCCGATAATCAACACACATACGCAAGGAATCATCTTTTTTTTTCACAAAAAATATAAATGTACTTGCTAGAAATATTGAATGTCTGATGAAGTTCTTTGTAAGATTTTCATCAATATAATCTTTTAATACTAAAAGCTCATTTTAAAAAAGATTATAAATTGGGCCAAAAGATGGTTGCGTTCTTTCTTGAAGATCTATAGCACAATCATATAATTGGTGCTCCGGCAATATATCAGCATTTTTTTTCTAAAAAACATCTTAATAATTGTTATATTGCTCTGAACTACTTATCGATGAAGTCATATCTTCTTTAATTGGAATTGTATAAATAATAAATGCTATACCTTCTTTAGTCGATTTTATAAAAGTCTTTATTCTAATAAATAAAGATTTATTATTTTGAGGCCTTCTACAATTTTTTTTTGTAGGGATGTTTATCAAAAATATTATTCTTTGCAACCTCCAATCTATAGATGGATTATGCCTTTCCAAGCAAGATAATCCAAGAATAATAGGATTTGAAGGACTCTTGATAACATTGTCGTGGTAGAGAGAATTTGCTTCAAAAAAGCGCTGGGCTTTTGGCTGCCACTAATTATTCAATGAAGATCCAAGTATAATAAAACCTCCAAATTTATATAAAAGAAATCTTCATAAGGCTATTACATCCAATACATAAGCTTTATTTCCTCAAATCACTCAAATCATAAAAAATGCTCTAAAACCCTCATCCTCTTGTAGAAAAGGAGTTTTTTCCAAACTTCATTAATTCATAATTTTTAATCTAACTATTTGAATCTACTCAAACTTTACATGAAGTACTGATGTAGTCTTTATAACTACCACCACTAATTTTAATTATTGATTCATTATCAATCTTTAGATATTGCCAAAATCCTAGCACTAGCTTTAAATTCTTATTTATTAATACCCATATATTAAATTCTTCATATCTCACAATCTAAAAGTCTAAATGCTATGAAACTTTGGTATATAGCTTTTTAATAGAATAATACATCTTTTTAAAAAGTTTGAAATAAAAATTCATCCAGAAACTTAAGATATGGCAAATCCCATCACTATCAATAAAATGCCCTATTTTCTACTTTGGAATGCAATCTATTGTCTTTGATTCCTAATATCTCCTTCTTTAAAATTCCAAATATAATAATTCTTCTATATTAGATATAGAACTTGAAATCACTTTTCTAGCCGCATCTTCCGATTTCCAAAAGCTTTCATATATCTCCTCAAATCTTCAAAAGAGTGACAATAGATACTATTTGTATACCTTAACTTCAAGCACCTACTTCTCCCTCATAAAAACTCCAAATTTCTCAATTTTTATACCAAAATTGTAGTTCAAAAAACAAGCTTTCTAATCCTAGTCTTTGAATTTCAAATAGCCTCTTTAAAGTTGCCGAAACTCTTATTCTCCTTGCAGGTAGCCTCCTCAAAGCCTATAAGGTATGACCATTGACCAATAGGAATGAAGAACTTCATCCTTTATCTTCATTCATCCTCACTTTGTCTTCATCCTTCCAAATAGGCCTCTTAGTAGTTTAATTCTTCTTCTTTAGATCCTAATTGCCTCTCAAGGCTTTATACTAAATATTTAGATTCTATATAATTCAAACTCTATAATCAAATTAAGTAAAAATCTAAAATAAAGTTTTTTATATTAACTCCCTTTAATTTACTTTATTAACCATTCTAACACATATCTAAACCTATAAACATATTATGCATTTTGAGTGGATTTTATATATTGTAACCAATTACAATACGACATCTACCCCCTCCAAACCTACACATCCTCCGATACGTGCTAAGAAATCACTCCTTTCAATCTTCCGCTTAATCAATGATTCTTGAGTAAATTCATGCCTAATTTTGTACTTCTCTTTCCAATCTACCTCCTTAATTTCTTTTTTTAGTATATCTCTACTATAATATCTTCATCCATGTATATAGCTAAGCTCTCTCAAACTTTTATCAAACCATCTTCTAAACTTGCTTCTTCTACCACTCCAACTATAGCTTAACTATTTGAAATTAAATCCACTATTTTAAAGTTTTTCTCTTGTTTCTTTATCCTTCTTCTATTTACAAGATTCAATTCTTCAATTCTTTAAAAATTCACAAATCCATTGCCTATCAAATCCAAAATCTAAAACCAAAATTTTCTATATTGGAGTTTGGAAATAATCTATTTTGCATCCATATATCTACATCCTATATGGATATCCTTTTGAAACCAAAGAAAGTATTTTTTCATTTTAAAGGCATTTTTCTTAGTTACTCTCTATGCCTTTCATAAATAGGCTTTATAAAAAGAAATTATACAACCTTCTTTCTATCACAACTATAAATCTTGGCATAATATGAACCATCATCTAAGACTCTAATCTCTATCTTAATAATTATAATATAAAGTTGACCAAATATTACCGGATATATAATAGAGTTTTGTACAAAAAAATTTTGCTCCTCTTCTACATCTCCAATCTTGATCTTCACAATTGGATAAGCTTCATATAGATCACCTTCTTTATTGTTTGCTTTGGACTTACTTGTATCATCTTTTTCCTTCTCTTTGTCCTTCTTCCACCATTCTTTTGATAATAGTGTATGACCAGAATGAACACAAGGAGGTATCTTTTCTGGATTTGTCTCTTGAGAAGCTTCTTTTTTGGATTTGTCTCTTGAGAAGCTTCTTTTTTGGATTTGTCTCTTGACAACGTTGTCGTATTGTAATTACTTACAGCTTGTAAAATCCACTCAAAATACATAATATATTTATAGATTTAGATATTTTTTAGAATGGTTAAAAAAGTAAATTAAAGAGAGTGTATTATAGATTGTGACGAGGCTGCCCACAAGGTGAGCAAGGGTTTCGGCAACTTCAAAGAGTCCATTCAAAAATCAAAGATTAAGATTAGAAAGCTTATTTTTTGTACTATAATTTTGGTATAAAAATCAATGGCTTTGGAGTTTTAATAAAAGAGGAGTAGGCCCTTGAAATTAAGGTATATAAATCATATCTAATATCTCTTGTTTGAAAATTGGAGGAATTTTATGAGAGCTTTTGGAGATTGGAAGGTGCAACTAGAGAAGTGATTTCAAGTTTTATATCTAATATAGAAGAATTATTATATTTAGACTTTTAAAGAAGGAGATATTGGGAGTCAAAGATAGTAGATTGAATTCCAAGGTAGTAAGTAGGCCGTTTTGTTGATAGTAATGAGGTTTGCCATATCTTGAGTTTCTATATGGATTTTTATTTCAAGATTTTTAAGAAAGTGTATAATTATATTAAAAATCTATATATCAAAGTTTCATAGTATTTAAACTTTTAGATTGTGAGATATAAAAAATTTAATATACGGATATTTGTAAACAAGGGTTTGAAGCTACTGCTAGGATTTTGGCAATATCTAAAGATCAGTAATAAATTGACAGTTGAAATTTGTGTTATTAGTTGTGAAAAATACATCAATACTTCATATAAACTTGGAGTGGATTTGGAGGGTTGGATTAAAAGTATTGGATTGTTGAAGTTTGGAAAAATTTTCTTCCTATGGGCGAATGAGGATTTAGAATATATTATTATATATTGGATGTCTTGTGAAATAAGGCTTATGTATTGAGTGCAATAGCCCTATGAAGAAATTTGATATATAAATTTGAAGGTTTTTATTATATTTGGATCTTGGTTGAGTATTTAATTGTAGCCAAAAGTCTAGCACTTTCTTGAGGCAAATTTTCTCTACCGTGACAACATTGAACACAATCTGGCTTCTATGATCTTTGAATGACACTTCTATAGGTGTGGTTTCATAGGTGGCACTACCAAAGGATAAAAGTCATTTGTCTATTATATCTATATAAATAAGTTTGATTTTTATACTATAGGAATTTTGTGAAGCTTAGTGAATGCCTCATCTACAAAACAAGACGACGCCCTCGAATCTAGCAAAATGGTCATTTGAAGCTTTTGAGGGCCAAAATACAAAAGACTTGTAAAACAACAAGCAAGTTGAACAAAAAGAGAGGAACTTGAATACTTTTGTAATGTTGGATTGTTTAATCGCATGGTCCCTATTGTGGCTAAATATTATTATTTTCTTGAATAATTGCACTATTAGTTTTCGTAATGTGTTGATTTTGTTTTTTTGGGCAATTGCCAATTTTGTGGCCTTCTTCACCACAATATAAGCATAGACCTTCTTCTATTTGATGCTTCTTTTTTTATGGACTAAAAAGTTTAAATCATACTGCATTAAGTTGCATATCTTTTACTTTAAAGTATAAATTCAAAATGCTTGTTGATATAGCAGGAGAATGTCGGATTGTGTATTGTCTTATTGAACCTTATGAACATTGATCTTTTGTCAAGGACATGAATTAGAAAGAGATGCATAATCTAATGGAAACTGTATCAAAGTAAAAGTCACAAAATAGAATTAAGAAAGTATATTCAAAGAAAACTGGAATGGCTATTGCCAAAGATTAGAAACATGAAGACGCTTGAAACTAGACTAGAACTAGGAAAGGAGTTGACAATAGTGAAGAGGGCTTCACTCTTGCTTCTATAAATACTATCTAATTAAGAGCTATGTGGCGATATTCTATGGGATCTCATACACGTGTCTAATTTGCAAGACACGTGTCAAACTTGCACAACAAGTTTTTCACATGTGCGCCATGTATCTGGCTTATTTCGCAAGCTACCAACATGTGTGACATATGGCTAGCTTGTTCCATAAGCTACCAATATGTGCGCCATGTGGCTAGCTTGTTGACCAAGTTTCTAACCTATCAATCACCTATAGACATGTAAAAAGGTGATTATTGTCACGAAGCTTCTGGTGAAGTTTTCTTATCGATATTATCAAATCAACTTATTTTACCTATTTCTATTGGTCTATATTACTTAGGTAATTATTAGAATAAATCTTATGTCCGCGACATTATCCCCCCTTCTAGGGACAAGTTCCATAAGGAGCGGTGATTACATGTTGAGAAAGTCCAAGATACGTCAAATTGTGTTTGCCACATACTCTGATCTTTGTTCTCTTTGAAGGTAGTTGATAGGTCCTTTCAGCCATCGATAATGTCCTATACCGGGACGAGAGGACCACCTTATTATTTGATTATTGTTGAGGCCTTCATAACTCCCTTCAAAGAAAACATTAGGAATTCCATCAAGAGTAGTTCCTACCTCTAAAAGTATCCCCAAACATCAAGAGTCCCTTCTAAGGTTGTAATATCAAACACTTTGTATTTTGCCATCAATCCGAGAAACGACATGTCGTTCTAAAAGGTCTTCATCTCTATTCCGTCATCTTGAAGGTTGTGATAGTTGTAATGTCTTGTCCAATAAATTAGCAAATGATGGCTCTTGAGCTGAATTTGTTGGTTGTTGATCCTCCATCTTTTTAGCATGAAGAAATCTAAGGAAATAACAAACAATGATACAAGGTAGGATGAAACCTCGAGAACCCGCCATGAGCAGCAAAGATTTTTCGAAAGTATTTATCTTGGGCTTTGATTTTCGAAGCTGGGACTTTGCCTTTGACTTTTTATTTACGCATTTGTTAGATTCTTTTTGATGGCTCCTATATGCATTCACTAATATCGTATCTACACTAATAAAAAAGATATTCCAAATGTATTTTGCCACAATCCAAAAATCCTTCAACCTGGAATTCTTCTATCATGGTCCACTTCATGAGGCGGTTGGTATTTGTCTTTCCTATGTGATATTCGAGTAATGAATAATGAGAATACGCGATGGATCTTCATGGACTCTGGTAGGTGTAATCGATATACAACTAGATTGATTTGTTCAGAAATAAGAAAAGGTCCAAGCCTATGATAGTCCAACTTATCACAAGAACGAGTAGTTTTGATATTACGACAAAGTAACCATACCTTGTCCCCCACGTTGAATTGTGGTTATTCCTTGTGATACGCATCTGCATTTGTTTATTATTGTTCTTGAGCTTCTTTTAATTGCACCTTCATTATTGTATGTAGCTCTGACAAACGATTTGCCAAATCTTCTGCTGCTGGATTATCAACTTTTGAAAAGTCAAAAGCATTAAGTCATGGGTGATAACCATAATTGGCAAAGAAAGGTGTTTGTTGCATAGAAGAATGTATCGTATTATTATAAGCAAATTCTGCCAATGGCAAAAGAGCTATCCAATCATCTTGTTGGTAATTAATGGTACACCTTAAATATTGCTCCAAGATTTGGTTCACGCACTCTATTTATCTATTAATTTGAGGATGAAAAGCTGAAGATAACTTTATGTCTACTTTTAAGATCTTGAAAAGGGTTCTACAAAATCTTGACACAAATTGAGTTCCCCTATCTGAAATAATATCCTTAGGTAACCCATGATAGCGATAGATATTATCAATGAAAAACTTACCTGTTTCTTCACTTGTGATAGATTTTGTGCATGGCACAAAATGTGCCATCTTGATGAACCAATCTACTATCACAAATATAGAGTCATAAGATCTTGAGCTTGGAAGATCTGTGATGAAATCCATAGAAACAAAAGACCATGGTTGTTCTGAAATAGGTAATGGCTGAAAAAGCCCAAAAGGTCGATGACAAGGAGTCTTTGATCTTGAGCAGATATCACATGATTGTACAAAGTTTTTGATTGCCTTCCACATTTGAGGCCATCAAAAATTTCTTGATATAAGTTCCAAAGTCTTGTTGTATCCAAAATGTCCTATCGCTGGAAAATAATGACGTGCTTGAAGAACATGTAAACGTGCTTTTTCTTCTAGAACATATAGACGTCCTTTGAAATATAGTAGATTGTTCTTAAACTCAAATTTAGTAGCATCATGAGTCTTAGAAGAATTATTCTTGATATCATGAATAAGAGGATCTGAGGACATACTTGACTGAATTTGCTTGAGAAAAGTTGAATCTACAATCAATGTTGATTTTATTGCTCGAAGATAAAACTGCTCTGGTTTCAAGAGAACCATTCTTTGTTGCTCAAAAGCTACATCTCTTTCTTTTGGTGCAAAATAAGAACGTCTAGAAAGGGCATCAGACAAACCTTGTTGTTTTTCTACCCAAAAAGTGATAATGAATTCGAATCTTGACAAAGACATACTCCAACAACCTTGATGATGATTCAACACGCGTGCCGACATGAAATATTTGAGGTTCTAGTGATCCGTATATACGGTGACTAGATTCAAAGCGCCTTTTAGATAATGACGCCATTCGAAAAAGAATCTACAATCAGAAGAAGTTCTTTTCACGCGATCTCATAATCGATTCGGTTTGGAGGATTTTCAATGAAAGCTATTGAGAAGTTTGTCACAGTTCCCGCGTGACAAACCGCATCCACAGTCTGGCGCTTTGTTTCATAAAAATTGAAAAATTTTACACGATACAAGATTGGTGCAAAAACAAACAATGTCTTCAAAGCTTCAAATATTGCTTCCACTTCTTGATTCCATTGAGTTTGTCTTTACAAGTCAAAATGTAAGTGGAGTCAACACAGAAGTCTACAAGATCCGATAATAATAATCCCAAAAGCATCGACATCTTCTTACCATCTTAATCTTTCCAATTATGATTGGCTTGACTTAGATCCATCATCATGAGACCATCATTTGAAATGATGTATCCTAAGAAATCAACTTGAGTAGTGTGAAATACACACTTTTCCATCTTGGCATACAATCCCGCATCTCTAAGTTTTGTAATACTTGACGAACATGTATTTCATGTTCGTCTACGTTCTTAGAATATATCAAAATGTCATCTAGATAGCAGACGACAAAATTGTCTAAGAACTCATGAAAAACATCATTCATGAGATGTTGAAAAGCAGCTGGTGCATTCGTAAGTCCAAAAGGCATGACATTATATTCAAAATGTCCGTACCTGGTTCAAAATGCAGTTTTCCATTCATCTCCTTTTTTGATGCGTACTAGATTATATGCTCCTTTTAGATCTATTTTTGTATAGATCCTAGCTTGATTCAACTGGTCAAGGAGTCTTGATATTAGAGGTAATGGATATCTGTTCTTGATTGTGATCTTGTTGAGTCCTCGATAGTCAACACATATCCGCAATGATCCATCTTTTTTCTTCACAAATAAAATTAGAGCTCCTGTTGGAGATTTAGAATGGCATATGAATTTCTTGGCCAAATTCTTGTCAATATATACCTTGAGTTCAGCCAATTCATCTTTTGATAAACTGTAGATTGGTCCAAATGGTGGCTGAGTTCCTTCTTTAAGGTCGATTGAACAATCATATGGACGATGCTCTGGAAGAATATCTACATTCTTTTTCTCAAAAACGTCTTGATAATCTTGATACTGACTTGGAATGCTACTTGAAGTCTTTCCATCGTTGGAAATAGGTGTAGCATAAATGACAAAAGGTGATCCTTCTTCTACAATGTGCAAGAAAGCTCTTGCACCTACAAACGCAGGTTTAATTCTATTAGACTTGTGATTTCTTACTTGATTAACTATATTGTTAGCTATACTTTTAGAAAAGTTCAGAGTACAAGAAATCCAATCTATTCGAGGGTTGTGTTTTTCTAACCATGATAGACCTAAAATAACTGGAATAGAGGGAGATCTAATTATATTGAAAATTACGCAACTATTATATCCATTTACTACTACATCTAGAGGAAGTGTTTCATGAGTAACATCTCCAGAAGATAAAAGACGACCATCTATGACTTCTACGTGTACAAGTTTAGATTTTTGTACTATCTGTATTCTATAGCTTTTAGCAAATTCTTCATCTAAAAAAACAAGCCGAGGCTCCCGAATCTATTAAGGCAGAGGCTTTGTAATTATTAGGTTCTAAATACACATCTATTATAAAACAAGGAGATGGTTGTGAGGAGAGGATAGGACCTTCATTAGAAATTGTACAAGATCTCAACCGCATGGTCCTTATTGTGGCCGAACAAACTCGTTTTCCGACATATTGTCTTCTTTGATAGTCGTACTTCTCATCTTGTGGTTGCGTCGTTTCTTTGGACAATTTTGACCAGTGTGTTTAGGTTCTCCACAACACAAGCATAATCCTTCTTGACAACGTTGAATCTTTTCTTGTTCAGTAAGCGGATTGAAACGTATAGCATCAATTTGCATGTCCTCGACTTCTGAAGGTACATATTGAGAAGTCATTAGTGTTGCTACTGAATTATAATGTCGTTGAGGTTCTCTTGTACGACTTTCAGATCTAAATTTGAAAAGCTGATTATCACACTTCACCGCAAAGTCTATTACTTAACTCAATGTTTGAGGATTAGGTAAGTTCAACATCAATTTCTTCACTTCATATTGTAATCCGTAGAGAAACTAACTGATGAGTGCAGCATCGTCCCATTTGATATCGATTGCTAGTTGTCAAAATTGTGAAGCATATAATGTCATTGATCGATTGCCTTGTCATAGGATACGAAGCTTGTTGGTTGCAACACGAGTTGCATCGTGTTCTCCATACATAGATCAAAATTCTGCTAAGAAAGCTTTTAAATTATCCAATATTGGATCACGTCGTTCCAGAAAAGATGAAAACCAAGATAAGGTAGAACCTGAAAGTAGTGTATCAATAAGTCCTACTCAAGCATCCAGAGCTAAAACCTATGTTGCAATTCTATCACCACTGGACTTTGCTTGGATGAATCAAACTTGGATCATACAATGGAATTTTCTCAAGTATTCAATATTTTGGTCTTCATGCTTGCATAATGTTCCAATGTGGTGAAGAATTATATTGTCAGCAAAGATGCTATGTTTCAACCATATTCATATCTTCATTATTTGGTAACCTTGTTGCTCCTTGTGGAGGTACAGTGAATTGATGCATTGCAAGCATCAATTCCCTCATTTGCTCTTGCATTTGTGCCATGGCACTCTTCATTTTGGCAAGCTTGGCCATGATAACACTTCAAAAAATATCTAAAACCACTCAAGATAAGTAACAGGGAGAACAAAGAAAATACTAGGAATAATATGAGTTTAGAAGAGGGTAATCCGCAACTTCTAAAGTGCTTGTGTCTTATCAAGAGAAAGGGATAATCCACTCTTAAATCAAGACAAGACAAAGCTATGATATTATAAGTGTACTCTTGTCAATCTGTCAAGGACATGAACTAGAAAGAGATGCATAATCTAATAGAAACTGTATCAAAGTAAAAGTCACAAAATAGAATTAAAAAAGTATGTATATTCAAAGAAAATTGGAATGGCTATTGCCAAAGATTAGAAATATGAAGACGCTTGAAACTAGACTAGAACCAGGAAAGGAGTTGACAATAGTGAAGAGGGCTTCACTCTTACTTCTATAAATATTATCTAGCAAAGAGCTACGTGGCGATATTCTATAGGATCTCATACACGTGTCTAATTTGCAAGACACGTGTCAAACTTGCACAACAAGTTTTTCACATGTGCGCCATGTATCTGGCTTGTTCCGCAAGCTACCAACATGTGTGACACATGGCTAGCTTGTTCTACAAGCTACCAACATGTGCGCCATGTGGCTACCTTGTTGACCAAGTTTCTAACCTACCAATCACCTATAGATATGTATAAAGGTGATTTCGTGTCTATGAAGCTTCTAGGAAGCTTTTCTATCAGATATTATCAAATCAACTTATTTTACCTACTTCTATTGGTCTATTATTACTTAGGTAATTTATTGGAGTAAATCTTATGTCCGTGATATCTTTTCATCATTGAAATAATTAGTTATCACATTATATGGCTTAATTAATGGCTTTATTAAGTGATTGTGGATCCGGGAGTGATAATAATAAATCCTTCATATCGTCTTTTAGTCCTTAATAAAATTGGTTCATTAGGGCTTCTTCATCCTAATTGATGTCGCACATTAATTATCTAAAATTAGATGCATAGATTGATACAAAGCGCACTCTTTGATGTAATGCTTGGATCTTAGCCATTGCCGAATGAATGTTATCATGTTCTCCAAATGCTTCTATGAAAACTTCAAAATTGATCAAAATTGGCAATCTTTTTTTGAACAAGAGAATAAACCATGATAGTGCTTGCCTGGTAAGCACGGTAGCAACTAATTCAACTCATGATTCTTCTGTTGAATAAATACTTGATTATAAAACTATTATCAATCAAATTTGATTAATAAATCCTCAGAACTTTGAATGCGTATCATTATATTTTTCTAGAAGATTAATTCAAGGCTCTTTACATTATTGAACAAGCAAATTTTTTTGGTGTAGTATAGATAATACTACATCTTCAAGCACAAAAGTTGAGGGTGGATGCAGTCTAGATTGTGGTACTCTAGATGTTGTGTTATTACGAAGTTTTGCATCAATCCCTTCAATCTCCGCAATCCTAGCAGACAAAGTAATAATAGCATTTATAATAGCATAAAAACTTGGACTTGGAAGATTTGGTCATACTAACGTCTTTACCTCGAGCCATTTCAAGAAAAAGAAGGAAAGAATCTATAAAAAAACCATATTAGTTTAAAGGAGGATATTCTACAATCTTTAAAATGCTTTAAGACCTTCAAAGAGAGGGATGATCCACTCCCTTATAAGAAAGACAAAGCTCTAATATTAATGAAGAAAATATCAATTTAGAGGATAATAATCCACAACCTCTAAAGTGCTGGTATACCTTCAAGTAGAGGAATAATCCACTCTCTAACAAAAAAGATCCAACTTTGATATTAAAGATGAGGTCAGTCTCAACAAATTGTCAAAGACAGAAGAATATAGGATAAGAATCTTGAACTAGAATAAGGTTTCTAAAAGAAAACCAACAAGAACTTAAAATAAACAAATGAATCCATGAACAATACTAAGATATGTGAGTTAGAATTCCAAGAGATATGTTGTCAAGATTGAAGTATTCTTCTGCCTTAATCCCTATATATACTCTTGTCTAGGATGCTTCCTGAGCGGCTACTATTAAACTAAGAAGCTTCTCAAGCACCTTCCACCAATTAGGAAGCTTCTTGACCTCCTTCTATTAACTAAAAAGCTTTTCAACTGACTTTCACCAACTAAGAAGCTTCTCAGCTAACTTTCATTAACTCGAGAAGTTTCTAAAATATTCTAGAAGGTTTTGTGAACCTCTGAAGTGTATGTCCTTAACAAATATGTACTCTTTCTCAAGATGCTATTAATTCAGTTGCACAAATGATGAACAAGATAAACAAGGTGGTGAAGGATTTTATTTCTAAAAAAACTATTTTTTTTCTAAATGATGATTCTATAAAAAGATACAAGATAGAAGACAAGGATGAAATTTTAAATAAGAGAGGATGTTATAAGTATATTATTGATTAAATACAAGATCATAAAAAGATATTGATTTGGCTTAAAGAAGTATATTTTATATTATCAGGTGTAAAATTTATATTTGGAATGCGAGAAGTTATAATTATTGGATATTTATGTGGATTTTATAGAAAAAAATCAAATCCAATCAAAATTGATGCAAATAGGAGAATGAAAAAGGATTACATTTTTTTAACAAAAGTGCAAAGATTTTTGGATGCATGTATATTTTATCATATTTGGATTCTTTATTATATTTACATTATAGATTTATTATATGAATTAATATACAAGGATTATTGGTTTAAATAGAAAAAAAAGAATATCAAAGCAATACAAAGATTGAAGGATTTATTGACAACATCTTTAGTATTGAGAAAAATTGATTATAACTGCAATAGACCAATGATTCTTATAGTGGATACTAGTCCAATTGCTATTGGATGGATTGTAGGTCAAAATGATTCAAATGGATACAAATTTGTAGTTCAATTTAGAGCTAAGGTTTTAATTACTTGCCAATATGTATATTTATAGATAAAAGGGAATTATAGAGAATTGTTTCAGCTATGAAAGCTGAAAAAGATTATTTAATTGGGATGATGGTGGTGATTGAAATAGATTGTTTGCCTTTACTTAGAATGATTATTAATTATATAACATCAGATATTCCAATGTTAAGATAGATTATTTATATCAAATTATTAAATTTAGAATTTAAGTATTTTGTGGAAAAAAACAATTTGGTAGCAGATATATTATCTCAAGCAAAATATGATAGAGAAGATGAGATGATTGAGGATATTGATGATGTGGGTACAAAATTTTATTTAGTTTTATAATTAAACAAGGAAGATAAGCCATTTCATGAAAAAAATTATGAAAGAGAGTTATTAGATATTATTTTAATACATTAATCAAGTATACTAATTGATCATTTGAAAAATTTAAATGGATCAAAAAAAAGTCATATAAGTTCATATTACAAGGAGGATTTTTATAGAAGAGGCCAAAATAAAACATTGGAATGCCACAATGAATAGTAGGTACTAAAGAAGATCAACAAAAACTACTCAAAGAATTTCATGATAGTCTATGGACAAGGTATAGAGGAATTTGGATTACTTTTGCTAAATTAAAAGAATGATATTGATGGAAGAATATGTATGAAGATATAACTTTATTTATAAAATCTTATATAATTTACCAAATATATTCAAATATACAACATCAACATGGTTAACATATAATATATCTTTTGTCTATTCATTTTAAATGGCTTGGAAATTTAATTATTATGCCAATAGAATTATAGCAAATGAGGTATTTAATTTTGGCTCATGAAGATTTATCAAACCAAGTAAAAGGCAGGGTATTAAAAACAAATTCTATAAAGGAAATTTGTAAGTTTTTGCTTGAGGATATTATTTTTTGCTACAAATGTGTAAAAAAAAATCACTGCAGATTGTAGAGAATTAAATATATATAAAGCTCATAAATTCTTCAAGAGATACAAAACTAAATTATTATTGATTATTGCTTATAATTCAAAGGAGAATATAAAGAGTGAATGTGGACATCCACCAATTATAAAAACCTTGGTTAAAGCTTGTAATGGAAGAAAGAAGGAATAGATTTAACTTCTATCTTATGCATTATGGACTGATTGAACAATACATAGTTCAATGATAGGATATATGCTAGTGGAACTTATGATAGGTCAAAAATCTATTATGTCAATTAAAGAATATGTGCCAACTTAGAATATGCTATTTTGAAAAGATGAATTAAAAAGAAAAAAATTGTTGGCTATTAGAATTTGGCAATTTGAACAAAGATCAAAAGATAAGGAGCTAATATTAAAAAGATTACAAAAAAAAAGGCTAAGGAATAAGACTTGATTTAATAAGTAACATCAATTGAAGCTGGAGTAATTGAAGAAGGTAATTAGATACTTGTTTATGATAGCAATTTAAATAACTAGCATAATATTTTACAAAAGTTTTCAAAATATTGGTTTGAATCATATGTAGTAGTAACAATTCATGACAATACCACATATTTATTGAAGGAGTTAGATGGTACAAGATTAAAAATACTTCTTGCTGAGAAGCAAGTAAATATTTTTAAAAGATAAGATAGAAAAATCAATGTAGAAGATCGTGTTGAAGATATCAATGATTCTAAAGAAAATAATTGTTTTGAAATGGATGGTGAAAATAATAATGAAGAACTTGATATAGAAAATGAATAGATGGTGTAATACCAACTATCACATATGGTTCATTTGGCACATATTAGAGGATGCATAGATTTAGAGGAGGTTGATGTCATATTTTAATACGTTTATGTGGTACAAATATTAATAAGAATGATTTTTAAATTAATATTCAATTATATTGATTCAATAGGAATTTAAGATACTTAAGAAAGATTTTATAAAAGCCTCTTAGATTATTTTTTTATCTTAATAGCTAATAGATAAGGATTAATTCTTAATTTTTTCATTTAGATTGTAAAAATTCTTTTTCTATTTAAAAAAATCCATAAATTGATAAAAATAGGATAGATGTGATAAATAATTATTGTAGTTGATACTAAGATTAAATTGAAGGTGGAATTGGACTTAAAAATTTGTAGAATAGGTTAAATTGATACTGAAGGATTGATCATTAATAGACAAGATTAAAATGAAACCTTGAACCACTAAAATGGCCACCAAGGTCAAAATATTGGAGCATTTGGAGATTAGCAACTAGAATTTGAGAGCTAGCTTCAAGCTCGTTCTAGTGGTGTAGGATTCATTTTATACAAGGAGGTAGTAGAAGTTGACAATTTAAGGTTGTTTAGGATTTTTGTGATATTTAGAGATCAATTAGTCAAAACAAGGTGAAATATGGTATGATATTAGAAGACTTAGAGATCAAGCTATACACCAATTTTGACCTAAAATTAATAATTAGAGAAAGAGAAATTTCTATTGGAACATCTATATCAACTTTTAAATTGGCGGCCAAGTGACATTAGTGTGGTTTTTGGATGCTTTTCTACAATTTGTGAGTTGGATTGAACTAAAATTTTTTAAGCATATAGAAGACTTATAGTGGCATTTATGTATAAAATTTTTTATTAAGTCGACTATTAAATTAAGAGTTAGAACTTGTTGAAGCTCATTGACTAGAGCTAGGCCTCGCAAAGAAAAATTGAAGTTGTCTAATTGTGAAAGTAATAAAGAAATTGGAATTTATATATGGTTGAGATTATTAAAAAAAATGATTTTAAGTATTGGTATTAGCTTTAAGTACTTTTGAATTGAAATTCAAATTATATTTTTCTTATATAGGTGAAACCTATTAGAATTTTTTACATACTTGTAAACCACAACTTCACCTTCTATAGCCACGTGCCTAGTGTATTTTCAAACAATACAATATATAATTTTATAATATTTTAGAAGTTACGGATCATCTTCCTCTAAATTGATATTATTTTTTTATAGATTAATTTCTTCTTTTTTTTAGAATGGCTAGAGGTCAAGATATTAATATGATCTAATCTTTTGTATCTAAGTTAGATGCTATTATAAATACTCTTACTAAGTTATTGGCTAGGATTACAAAAATTAAAAGAATTGTTGCAGAATTTTATAACGATGCAATATCTAAAGTACTACAATCTAAACTGCATCCACTTCAAACTTTTGGGCTTGAGGATGTAATATTATCTATACTATGCTAAGAAAATCCACCTTTTTAGTAACATAAAAAACCTTCAATTAGTCTTTTAGAAAAATATGATGGTATGTATTTAAAGTTCCAAAGATTTATCAATCAAATTTAATTGATAATGGTTGTCAAAGACACAAGTATATAGAGCAAGAGACTTGAACTAGAATATGGTTTTAAAAAGAAACCAATAAGAACTTTAATTAATCAAATGAATACAAGAATAAAATAAAAAAAGATAAGCTAAAATTCCAAGAGATGCATTGTCAAGATTGAAGAATTCTTCAGCCTTGATCTTTATATATATTCCTATCTAAGATGCTTTTTGAGCGATTTCTATCCAATTAAGAAACTTCTTTAGTAACTTCTATCAATTAGAAAGTTTCTTGAGCTCCTTCCACTAATTGGAAAGCTTCTTGAGTTCCTTCCACTAATTGGGAAGCTTCTTGAGCTCCTTCCACTAACTAAGAAATTTTGCAATCAACTTTTATCAACTAGGAAGCTTTTTAACTGACTTTCACTAAGTCAAAAAGCTTTTAGAATGTTCTAGAAGGTTCTATGAATCTCCAAAGTATATGTTTGTAATATCAGTCTCTTCTCTAGTAATGAATTCTAAAAAAAGCTCAATCTTATTACATACTTAAAAAATCAAAAATATGTTGTATTAATGAAGCTATATATTCTTTTCTCCGTTCTTGGGCAATAAGTTCTTCTAGTCTTCAAAGAAATTGCCTATGGCCTTGAGTTAGTACCTTCATTATTGAAATATACCATTTAAGGATTTGATCTTCAATGCTGCCTTGAAAACACTTTTCAAACATAATCTCAGGATTAAAAGAATTCACCTTTCTAATCTCAAGCAATTAAGACTTGCATGATTGCATCTTGCTCCTAATGACTCCAATTAAAGTTATATTTTGGTATTAAAATATATTGTACTCACTTTGCTCAATTGAAGGCTATGAAAATTATATTAGTTTGTTTAAAGCTTGCATGGCAAATGAATCTTTTAAGTCTTGTTTTTTTAATGCTTGAAGGTTTCATACAGTGACTAATTTGCATCTATTACCTTATTCTATCTTAAAACAAATAACTATATACTAATAAAGGCTTTAATTTAATTCACTCTTTTTTATGAATATTCTTTGAATCCAATTTTTATTAAGAAGTTATCATCAAATATATTTGGATATATAAAAATAGAATTAATAAAATTCTTATATCTTTTGAGGCACATTAGCAAGATTTTTGGCTAGTTTCTATGTACACTCATTAATGTCATAGCCTCGCCGGTGATCAAGATATTCTAATTTGTCCCACCTTCACTACAAACCAAGTACCTTTTCAATCTCATATTCTTTATGGTCTTCAATTTCAATATTAGATGGCAATTATTGTACTCTTTTTAAAATATAAGACTCTCTATAAGATTCTAAAAAAAAAACATAAAAAATTGAATGTACCTTTATAGAAGATGGTAATTCCAAGTGATATACCACTGGATTAATTTTCTTTTGGATAGAAAATGGTCCTAACCTTTGATAAATCAATTTATTGCATGGTCCCTTGGTCTTAATATTCTATCAAAGAAGCCATATCTTATCTCTAATATAAAAAGCAAGTGGTTGATTCCTGAATTTATTTATAGATGCCTTATAAGCATCTTAAGCTACTTGCAATTGAAGCTTCAAGGTTGTTTGGTATTGTGATAAATGCTTTATAAATCCTTCAATTGCTAAATTGTTGTTCTTTGGTGTATTCTACAGATCAAACTTCAAATGATATCCATAGTTAGAATAAAATAATATTTGTTGAATTGAGGTATAAATAATATTATTATATATAAATTCTATTAATAATATATATAAGATCCAATTATCTTATTAATAATTAATACAACATCATAAATATTACTCTAAAATTTAGTTAACTTATTCTGTTTGGTTTTCAATTTAAGGATAGAAAGTTGAAGGAAGTTTTATTTCTACCTTCAATATTTCAAAAAGATATTTCTAAAACTTAGATATGAATTGGGATCTTCAATTGGACACAATATCATCTGATAGGCCATAATATTGATATATATTGTCAAAAAAGAGCCTTGTTATTTCTTCATTAGACGTAGTTTTTTTGCAAGAAATAAAATGAGTCATTTTTATAAGGTGATCAACCACTATAAAGATGTTGTCTAATGAAGTGGAGGGTAATAGATCTATGATAAAATCCATCAAGATAGAAGGCTATGACCATCTTAGAATAAGCAAGGATTGTAAGAGTCCACAAGAACAATGTCAAGGATTTTGGATCTTGAACAAATGTCACAAGAAAGCACAAAGTCCTTCATTGCCTCTTATATTTGAAACCACTAAAAATCTTGAGAAATAAATTCTAAGGTCTTATTAAATCCAAAGTGATCCACAATTGGAAAGTCATGGCGAGATTGGAGAGCGCGGAGTCATATTAGTCCTTCTAAGATATATAAATGTTTTTCAAAGTATAGAAGGTCTTCTTCAAATTTGAACTTATCAGTATTTTCTTTCAAGTGATGCTTGACATCAAAGGCCAAAGCATCATTAGTGATTGCAGCATGCACTTCATTGAGGAAATTAAAATCAATAGGCGTTGATATAATAGTGGTGCAAAGACAAAATTGCTCTGATTTCAATAAAGTTGTATATTTTTGATTAAATATTGCCTCTCCTATCTTTGATATAAGATATGATCTTTTCAATAGAGCATCAGATAATCTTTGTTCCTAAGTCAATAAGTGATAATAAAGTTAAATCGAGATAGCAACATATTCCATTGAGCTTAGTAGTGATTAAGAATCCGAGCTGATATAAAATATTATAAGTTCTTGTAATCTGTATGTATAGTCACAAGATACATTGTTCTTTCAAGAAAATGATGCCATTCTTGAAAAGAATCCACAATAGCAAAAAGCTCATTATTATAGATTTCATAATTAATTTTAGTAGTAAAGAAATTTTGAAAATAAAATATAACAGGATAGAATTTATTGTTTATACCTATTTATGAAAGTACAGCCTTTACTACAAAATTTAAAATATTAGTCTTCATGTAGAATACCTTTGTAAAGTTTAGATGCACAAATACTAAGGCTATAGTAAATGTTGTCTTCAAGTCTTAGAATGCTTTTTTCGCTTAAGGCCTCCATTCTAACTTGTCCTTATATGTCAATCAAATAAAAGAGGTGACAACTTGAAGGTAATTTTTAATGAGGATTTGATAGAAGTTAACAAATCCAAGAAAATATTATACATCTCTTACATTCTTTAGAATGGTGCATTATATAACCGCCTCTATTTTCTTGGGATCCAGTGTCAAATCCTCAATAGATATGATATATCCCAAAAATTCCATCTTAAGTCGATGAAATATGTATTTTTCTAGTTTGGCATATAAACTTGTATCTTGCAGCTTTTGTAATACCAACTTCATATATCTCTTGTATTCTTCTATATTTTTTGAATAGATCCAAATATCATTAATATAGATTATTATAAACTTATTTAGATGCTCTTAAAATATATCATTTATTACATACTAAAAGATAGTGGATGTAATTGTTAGTCCAAAGGATATGATATTATACTCAAAATGTCCAAACCTTGTCCAAAATGCAATCTTTCATTCATCTCCCTCCTTGATCCATACCACGTTGTATGTTCCACAAAGATCTATCTTAGTATAGATCTTGGCTTGACCAAGTTGTTCCAAAAGTCCTAAGATAAACGGTAGTAGGTAACAATTCTTCATTGTTATCTTATTCAATCCCTGATAATCAACGCACATACACAAGGAACCATCTTTTTTCTTCACAAAAAGTATAGGTGCATGTGCTCAAGACTTTGAATGCCTAATGAAGTTCTTTGCAAGATTTTCATCAATATAATCCTTCAATATCAAAAGCTCATTTTGAGAAAGGTTATAGATTGGACCAAAAGATCATTGCATTCCTTCTTGAAGATCTATAGCACAATTATATGGTCAGTGCTCCAACAATATATCAGCATTCTTTTTCTTAAAAACATCTTGAAATTTGTTATACTGCTCTAGAATACTTGCCAATAAAGTTACATCTTCTTTAATTGAAATTGCATAAATAAAAAATGATGTACCTTCTTTAGTTGATCTTATAAAAGTCTTTGTTCCACAAATAAAAGTTTAGCAATTTGTGGCTTTTTACAAATTTTCTTCATAAGGATCTCTGTTAAAAATATTATTCTTTGTGACCTCTAATCTATAAATGGATTATACTTTTCCAATTAAGACAGTCCAAGAATAATAAGATTTGAAAGAATCCTAATAATGTTGAACACAATTTGGCTTTTATAATCTTTGAATGATACTTCTATAAATGTGATTTCATAGGTGACACTATTAGAGGATAAGGATCATCTATCTATCAACTCTACATGAATAGATTTGGATTTTTGTACTAGAAGAATTTTATGAAACTTAGTGAATGTCTCATCTATAAAACTAGTAGATGCCTCTAAATCTAACAAAGTAGCCATCTGAAGCTTCTGAAGGCCAAAATACAACGAGATTATAAAACAACAAGCAGGTTGAATAAAAAGAGAAGAACTTGAATAATTTTGTAATATTAAATTTTCCAGCCACATGGTGCCTATTGTAGCTAAATATTGTTATTTTCATGCACAATTGTACTCTTGCTTTTGATAATGTGTCAATTTTATTTTTTTAGGAATTGCCAATCTTGTAGCCTTCCTCGCCACAATATAAGCATAGACCTTCTTTCATTTGACACTTCTTTTCTTATAGACTAAGAGGTTTAAATCATACTTTATCAAATTATATATCTTCTATTTTTTAATATAAATTCAAAATGCTTATTGATATAAAAAGAATATGCCAGATTACATGTTGTCTTGTTGAAGCTAGGCTTCTGGCTGCAACTAAATACTCAACCAAGATCCAAAATAATAAAACCCTCAAGTTTTTATAAAAGTCTTTATTTTAGGGCTATTACATCCAATGCATAAGTCTTATTTCAAAAAAATACTTAAAATAAAACAAAATATTCTAAACCCTCATTCATCCATAGGAGAGGAATTTTTTCCGAATACCTTGGAATTTGATCTACTGTCTTTGATTCCCAATATCTCCTTCTTTAGAACTCCAAATATAGTAATTCTTCCTCATCAAATGTAGATCTTAAAACCTCCTCTCCAACCGCACCTTCTGATCTCCAAAAGCTTCCATACAACTCCTCCAATCCTCAAAAGTGTGACAGTAGGTAAAATTTACACACCTTAATTTCAAGCGCCTACTTCTTCCTCATAAAAACTCCAAATCTTTCAATTTTTACACCAAAATTGTAGCCCAAAAAATAAGCTTTCTAATCTTAGTCTTTGATTTCCAAATGGTCTCCTTGAAGTTGCCAAAACCCTTGTTCTTGTTGTAGGCTGCCTCCTCAAAGCCTATTAGGCATGACCATTGACCAATAGAAATGAAGAACTTCACCCCTTGTGTTCATTCATCCTCACTTTTTTTTCATCCTTCTAAATAGGCCTCTTAGTAGTTTAGTTCTTCTTCTTTGGACCCTAATTGCCTCTCAAGGCTTTATACTAAATATTTAGGTTCTATATAATTTAAAAGCCATAATCAAACTAAGTAAAAATCTAAAATAAATTTTCTTACAACATCTCCCTTTAATTTATTTTACTAATCATTCTAACACATATCTAAATCTACAAATATATTATGCATTTTGAGTGGATTTTACGTACTATAAGCAATTACAATATGACAACGCCCCTTGACATTATGCTTGGATCTTAGTTGTTGCCCAATGAGTCTTGTCATGTTTTCTAAATGCTTCCATTAAAACTTCAAAGTTGCTCAAAATTGATGATTTTTTTTCAAACAAGGGAGCAAACCATGATAATACTTATCCCATTAGTAAGGTGCCAACCAATCCAACCCATGATTGTTTTGTCAAAAAAATATTAGGTTTTAGGATTGTTATTAATCACTTAAAATGGCATCTAACTTAGACTTAAAAGATTTGGTCATACTAATATCTTGACCTCCAACCATTCTAAAAATAAATAAATAAATAAATAAATAAATCTATAAAAAGATAATATTAATTTAAAGTAGGATAATCTATAATTTCTAAAATGCTTTAAGATCTTCAAAAAGAGGGACGATCCACTATCTTATAAGAGGGACAAAGCTCTAATAATGTGATGAAGAAAATATTAATTTAGAGGAGAGTAATCTGCAACCTCTAAAGCTCTAGTATAGCTTTGAATAGAGAGGTAATCTACTCTTTAACAAAAAGGATCTAACTTTGATATTGAAAATGAGGTCAATCTTGACAAACTATCAAAGATACAAGAATACAGAGCAAGAGACTTAAACTAGGATAGAGTTTCAAAAAAAAATCAATAAGAATTTGAATTAATTAGATGAATACACAAACAATATCAAGAAAGGTGAGCTAAAACTCCCAGAGATGCATTATTGAGACTAAAGAATTCTTCAACCTCGATTCTTATATATAGTCTTGTCTAAGTCGCTTCTTGAGTAGCTTCCATCAAACTAAGAAGCTTCTTGAGTAGCTTCTACTAATTAAGAAGCTTCTTGAGCTCCCTCCAGTAATTGGAAAACTTCTTTAGCTCCTTCCATTATATAAAAAATTTCTTAAACTCCTTCTATTAAATAGAAAACTTTACAACTGACTTTCACCAATTAAGAAGCTTTTCAACCAACTTTCACTAACTCAAGAAGCTTTTAGAATATTTTGAAAGGTTTTGTGAACCTCCGCAGTATATGTTCCTAATAAAGGTTTTATAACGTGATACTTATTTGACATAAAAATCATGGATTGGATTGGTTGGGACCTTGTTTATAAGACAAGTATTATCATGATTTGCTTCCTTGTTTGAAAAGAGATCACCAATTTTTAGAAACTTTGAATTTTTTATAGAAATATTTGTGAAAGTATTTCAAGAACATGACAAGACTCATTAGATAATAACTAAGATCTGAACATTATAACAAGAGGTGCGTTCTACATCAGTCTATACATCTAATTTTAGGTAACTAGCATGTAATATTAATTGGAACAAAGAAGCTTTAATGAGCAAATTCTATTAAGGATTAAGAGATTATATGAAAGATTTATTATTATCACTTTCGGATCCATAATTATTCAATGAAGCTATTAGCCAAACTGTAAAATGTGATAATAGATTATTCCAACATTATCATGATCAACATTTATGAGTTTCAGCAAGACAACATACAATCTAACACACTCCTATTATATTGGTAAATATTTTAAATTCACATTTAGAAATAGAAGATATGTAATTTGATGTAATATATTTTAAATCTCTTAGTCTATAAGAAAAGGAGTGTCAGATGGAAGAAGGTCTATGCTTGTATTATGGCAAGAAAGGGCTTAAGGTTAGCAATTGTTCAAAAAAACAAAATCAATTTATCACCAAAATCAGGAGAATAATTATTCAAGAAAACAAAGATGTTCAGCCACAATAGGGACCATGCGGCTGAATAATTTAACATAGCAAAATTATTTAGGTTCTTCTCTTTCTATTCAAGTTACTTATTATTTTATAATTTCTTTTTGTTTTGGTCCTCAAAAGCTTCAAACGATTGCTTTATTGGATTTGGGAGCATCTGCTTGTTTTGTAGATGAGGCATTCGCTAAGCTTTATAAAATTCCTCTAATACAAAAATCCAAACCTATTTATATAAAGATAATAGATAGATGATCTTCACTCTTTAGTAGTATCACCTATGAAACCACACCTATAAAAGTGTTGTTTAAAGATCATAGCAACCAAATTGATATTAAATATTATTAAGATTCTTTCAAATCTATTATTCTTAAACTTTCTTGGTTGAAAAAATATAATTTTTTTATAGATTAGAGATTGCAAAAAATAATATTTCTAATAGAAATACTTATAAGAAAACTTTGTAAAAAGTCATGAGTTAGTAAGCCTTTATTTATTAAAGCAAAGACTTACATAAGATTGGCAAAAGAAGGTACATCATTTGTTATTTATACAACTCCAACTAAAATAGATATGATTTTATCAATATCGTACTATAATTGCTTATAATATATAAAAATTACTCAAAGTATATAATATATTTATAAATTTTAATATGTATTAGAATAATTAGTAAAATATTTAAAAGAATTGATATAAGAAATTTTATTTTGGTTTTTTTTACTTAATTTGATTATAGCATTTAAATTGTATAGGACCTATATATTTAGTATGAGGCCTTGAAAGGAGATTGGAGGCCAAAGATGAAGAATTAAATTATTAAAAGATATATTTGGAGAGATAAAAGTAAAGTATGGATGAATGAAGGTAAGGGGTGAAGCTCTTCATTCCTATTGGTCAATGGTTATGCCCAATAGGCTTTGAGGAGGCTATCCACGAAAAGAGCAAGGATTTTGGTGATTTGAAAGAAAGCATTCAAAAATCAGAGGCTAAGATTCAAAAGCTTGTATTTTATATTACAATTTTGGTATAAAAATTGAGGGATTTGGAATTTTTATAAGGGAGGAGTATGCACTTAAAATTAAAATATACAAATTATATCTATTGTCACTCTTTTGATAATACATGGGATTATATAGAAGCTTTTGGAAATCAAGAGATACAATTGAAGAGGTGATTTTAAGAACTATATTTGATATAGAAGAATTATTATATTTAAAATTCTAAAAAAAAAGATATTGGGAGTCAAAGTCAACAAATCAAATTCCAAGGCAATAAGTAGACCGTTTTATTGATAATAATAGTTTTTATCATATCTTGAACGTCTAAACAAATTTTTATTTAAAACTTTCTAAAAAAGTGTATTATTATATTAAAAAGCTATACATCAATGTTTCATAGCATTTAAACTTTTAATTTGTGAGATATGAAGAATTTAGTACATAGGTATTTGAAAATAAGGATTTGAAGCTATTGCTAGGATTTTGGCAATATCTAAAGATTAATAAAGAATATATTGAGAAAACACCATAAGCATAACACAAGTAAGTATGAGTACAAATCAGCAAGGTTGCACACAAAGAGAAGTGTGGAATGAGATAACTCTCTCTTCCAAACACTCCGATACTTATAGGTGGTGGTTGCTGCCCTAATGGTCAACTTCCACTCTTTGACTTTGACTTACATGTCCCTTAGGATCCGTTGGCATCTTGCGTACCTCGAGGGTATCCTATGCCATGCACTAATGACTCTTATCTATTCTTTGGATATTCCTTAGTAGATCCTTTATCCTCTTGACTTTGACTCTTGATCTTTGACCGCATCCTATATCCATAGGATGCCCTTTCTATATGCCAAGAGTCAATCCTTTGACCATTAGCAACTTATCTAAGGTAATATCTTCTACAACATAATATATTCTACTTTTACTATTACTTATTTATCTCAATACTCCCACTTTGCTAATTGTCAAAGGCTTTCAAACCTAATGCCTTTGTCAACATGACATGCCTATCCTTCACTAATGCCTTTGTCAACAAATCAGCAAGCATGTCTTCCGTAGGACAATACTTCATGTCAATCACTCCCATTTCAATCTTCTCTCGTATGAAGTGATGTTGAATGTCAATGTGCTTGGTTCTTGAATGATGCTTTGGATTCTTTGCAAAAGCAAGGCATCCTTGATTGTCACACTTCATTGGAGTTGCTTCCAATTGCACAAGTCCAATGTCCTCCAAAACTTGTCTTAACCAAATTGCTTCCATTGCTCCATGGCTTGCTGCCATGTACTCCGCCTCCATTGTGGACCTTGCAATTGTTGGTTGTCTCCTACAATTCCATGAAATTGCTCCCACTCCAACAAAGAATACATATCCCGTTGTTGACCTTCTATCATTTGCATCTCCTGCCCAATCCGCATCACAATAACCATGCAAAGTAGTATTATCACCTCCAAGGCACAATTTGAAGTCTAATGTGCCTTTTAAGTACCTCATGATCCTCTTGATGATTGCCCAATGGATTGGTCCAGCCTTTGACATGTGTTGACTCACAACACTTACCGCATATGCAAGATCCATCCTTGTGCCAACCATTGCATACATGAGAGAACCTACTGCTGCCTTGTATGGAACACCTTGCATTTCACCTTCAACTTCAGCAAACTCCTCATCCGTAAGCTTCATCAACTTCAAATTTGCCTCCAATGGTGTTCCAATGGGTTTGCAATCTTCCATGTTGAATCGTTTCAACACTTCTTCAATGTACTTCCTTTGGCTCATTGTAATGGTCTTCTTAGCACGATCTCTTACAAATTCCACTCCTAAACAATAGTGAAGCTCTCCCAAATCACTCATCTCATACTCCTTTTCTAATTTAGCCTTTAACCAATCCATCATCTTTAAGGTATTGGTTAAGATGATCAAATCATCAACATAGAGGATTACAATCAATAATAACTCTTTTGATTACATCACATACATGGAATGATCAGCTTCACTCCTCACAAATCCTTCATTTACAAAGAATGTGTCAATCCGTTGGTACCATGCTCTTGGTGATTGTTTCAACCCATACAATGATTTGTTCAACTTACAAACAAGATGTTGCTTGCCTTCTTCAACAAATCCTTGAGGTTGATCCATGTAGATGTCTTCTTCCAATTCTCCATTCAAGAAAGCCGTCTTCACATCCATTTGATGCATCTCCAAGTCCATTGCTGCCCCAATTGCCACAATGGTTCTAATAGTGGTGAATTTGGCCACGGGAGCATATGTCTCATTGAAATCAACACCAGCAACTTGTGAGTATCCTTTAGCAACTAATCTTGCTTTATATCTCACAATATTGCCCATTGCATCCCTCTTGGTTCTAAACACCCACTTACAACCAATTGAAGCCCGATTTGATGGAAGTTGAATCAATTCCCATGTTCCATTGTCCATGAGTGATTTGTACTCTTCTTCCATGGCCTTCTCCCACTTCATAGCATCCGTGGACTTCATTGCATCACATAAAGTCAATGGATCAGCAAGGAGTGCAACATTTGCATGTTCTTCACTTACTTGAGGAAAGATGTGGTTCTTCCACCATTCACCAAGTGGTCTTCTTTCTCTCATAGGATATCTCCTTTCATTTGAAGAAGATTCACCTCCATGTACTCTTCCAACTCCCTTTTGTCTTAAGCCTTGTTTCTTCTCATTCAAAGGTTGGTACTCCTCATCATCATCATCATCTTCAACATCTTCCTTTCCTTCATTGTTGGTCTTAACTGTACTAGGGACCTCTTTGGCTCTTCACCTTCATCACCATCCTCAATGGCTTCATCTTCTTCTTTCTTTGCTGAATTTGAAGATGTGTCCACAAATCCACCATTACTCCCACTTGGACACATCTCCAAGTGCTCACAAGCACTCTTATGCTCTAAAAACTCAACATCTCGACTTTTGATAATCTTCTTGGAATCCAAGCACATTAGCCTATATGCCTTGGTACCTTCACAATATCCAAGAAACACACATCTTGTACCTTTTGCATCAAGTTTGGACCTCATACAATCTGGTACCTTTGCATAAGCAACACATCCAAAAGTCCTCATATGTGAAACACAAGGTTTCTTCCCACTCCAAGCTTCTTGTGGAGTCATTGATGTGAGTGCACTTGTAGGACATCTATTTCTTGTATACACTGCATTTACCACGGCTTCCGCCCAATATTCATGTCCAAGGTTTTGAGCATGAAGCATACTCCTTGCCATCTCCACAATGGTTCGATTTGCTCTTTCAGCAACTCCATTTTGTTGTGGAGTGTAAGGAGTGGAGGTTTGTCTTGCAATACCTTGAATCTTCAAATACTCATCAAAATGCTTTGACATGTATTCACCTCCATTGTCCGTGCGCAACACCTTGATCTTGCACTCACATTGTTTCTCCACAAGTGCTTTAAACTCCTTAAACCTTGACAAACACTCACTCTTGGTTTTAAGGATGAAGATCCACACCTTCCTTGAATAATCATCAATGAATGTGACAAAGTACCTTGCTCTTCCTATTGATGGCGTCCTCATAGGTCCACAAACATCCGAATGCACAATCTCCAACAACTTAGTTGCACGTGTTGCAACTCCACTTGGAAATGAAGCCCTTTGTTGCTTGCCTTGAATACAACCTTCACAAGCAAGTGTGGTAGCATTGTTGTAGCATTGACCAAGATCTAAACCACTTACCATGGATTGGAGCTCCTTCATGCTTTTGGCATTCAAATGACCAAGGCGTCGATGCCAAATGCCAAACTTATCTTGATCTTGTGGAAAATCAGCAAATGCCACCACTTCAACTCAATTGACCTTTTTACAATTGATGAAGTAGAGGTTGCCATCTCTAAAGCCTTTTAAAACATCATCACCCTCCATTGTCTTCACAAAGCATCCATTCATATCAAATTGCACCTTACAACCACTTGAAACAAGTTTGCTCACCGAAAGAAGGTTCTTCTTCATCTTTGGCACATGTAGGACCTCTTTCAATCTGATCCTCTTGGTTTGGTTCTTCACAACAATCTCCACCACAATGGAGCCAATTCCAATAGCTTGTACCATGCCATTGTCTCCTAACCAAACCTTTGTTGCTGAAATTGCTTCATAAGTGTCAAATGAACACTTGTATGGAGTCATGTGCTTGGTAGCACCCGAATCAACAATCCACTTGGACATGGCAGCCATGGAAGTGCCTTCACTTGCCATGAATGCATAATCATCTCCTCCAACTTCATCACGAGCATTGTTTGCATTCTCTCTCTCTCCTTTCTTGGCCTTGTAGCAATTTCGTGCAAAGTGACCTGGTTTTCCACAAATGAAGCAAGTTTTTACATTGCTTCTTACATTATCACGTTGGTAGGAATAGCTACCTTTGCCTTGTCTTGAGAAGAGAGCCGAATCTTCACTATGATGCTCCTTTTCCTTCCTTTTGGTCACTTCATGTGCAAGTCTTGCCGTCACATAGTCCATGGTGAGTTCCTTGATCCTTATGGACTCCAATGCTACAATAAGGTAGTTGTAGGACTCGGGAAGGCTCATGAGCAAGGTCATGACAATATCACCATCTTCTAAAGGCTTGTCAACAATTGCTAGTTGGTTTGCAAGAGCCTTTACCTTATTGACATGAGCCATGAGGTCTTCACCTTCTTCCATCTTGCAAGTGAAGAATTTCCTCCTTGTGAAGAGGATGTTGGACAAGTTCTTGCTCTCATAAATGTTGCAAAGAGTCTTCCATGCTTCCGCTGGTCCTTTGCAAGAGATGATGTGAGAAAAGTTGGCTTCATCCAAATTGGTGGCAATCATGCCAAAAGCCTTCTTTTCACGTCTTTTGAAGTCCTTGTGCTCCTTGATATCAGCATCCATGCTTGGAGGGTCTTCACTTTCATCAACAATGTCCCAAAGGTCCAAAGACGCCAACAAAAGCTCCATTTTGACCTTCCAATGGTAGAAATTGTTGCCTCTAAACTTCTCAATCACTCTCAAACCTTCACCCTCACTAGAAGCCATGTCTAAGGAGTAGTGTATCAAAAAATATCAAGAAAAGGAGTCTTTATGTGTTAATAAACACCAAAACAATTTTGCACAAGCAAAATCTCAGAATGCCCTCTTGTGAACAAAAGAGTGGTTTTTCACTCAAAACACTCTCAACTCAACTTTTGAAGTTTCTAATCAGTATGAGCACTCTCATCAACCTCACAAGCAACTTCAATCTTTCTCTCAAATCACAATCTTATGAAAAATGAATGTTAGTCCAACTAACTTCAACAACTCAACAAAGACACTATCAAGGTCTTTCAATATGCTCTCCAACTCACTATTCAAGGAGTAGAGAATCCACAAAGAGATGTTAGATATGTATGATGTTAATATCAGCACCTCCTCATGCCAAATAAGAAGTTAAGATCATACAAACTCTAACATCAGCAACTACCATAAGATCTATTCCACACAAGAGCAACAACAAGAGAATGCCTTGAACTTACTTGAATAGCACAACAAAGTGTGTGTGGGCCCATAACCTATTGAGAAAACACCATAAGCATAACACAAGTAAGTATGAGTACAAATCAGCAAGGTTGCACACAAAGAGAAGTGTGGAATGAGATGACTCTCTCTTCCAAACACCCGATACTTATAGGTGGTGGTTGCTGCCCTAATGGTCAACTTCCACTCTTTGACTTTGACTTACATGTCCCTTAGGATCCGTTGGCATCTTGCGTACCTCGAGGGTATCCTATGCCATGCACTAATGACTCTTATCTATTCTTTGGATATTCCTTAGTAGATCCTTTATCCTCTTGACTTTGACTCTTGATCTTTGACCGCATCCTATATCCATAGGATGCCCTTTCTATATGCCAAGAGTCAATGCTTTGACCATTAGCAACTTACCTAAGGTAATATCTTCTACAAGATAATATACTCTACTTTTACTATTACTTATTTATCTCAATAGAATAAATAGTTGAAATTTGTAATGATAATTATTAAAAATATATCAATACTTCATATAAATTTTGAGTAGATTTTGATAGTTGGATTAAAAGTTATGGATTATTGAAGTTTGGAAAAAATCCCTCTCTACGGATGAATGAGGGTTTTTGAGTATTTGTTATATTTTGAGTGTTTTGAGGAAATAAGACTTAAGTATTGGATGTAATAGCCCTATAAAGAAGTCTTTCATATAAATATAATAAATACATTACCTACTATCGTTAATTTTAAAACTTTTAGAATAACTTAATCAAGCTAAGATCTATATTAAGATAGATCTTTGTAGAGCATACAACTTGATATGAATAAAGGAAGGAGACGACTTGAAGACCACATTTTTTATAAGATATAGATATTTTGAATATAATATCATATCCTTTGGACTAACAAATACATCCGCTATCTTTCAACATGTAATAAATGATATATTTTGATGGCACTTAAACAAATTCATGGTGATCTATCTTGATGATATCTTGATTTTTTCAAAGAATCTAGAGAAATATAAAGAGCATGTCAAGTTGGTATTACAAAAGTTGTAAGATATAAGTTTATATACTAAGTTAGAGAAATATATATTTCATTAATCAAAGATGGAATTTTTGGAATATATTATATCTACTAAGGATTTGATAATAGATCCCAAGACAATAAAGGTGGTTAAACAATAGGCTATTTCAAAGACTAAGAGATAGATACAATGTTTTTTTGAATTTGATAATTTCTATTAGATTTTTATCATAAATTATTCTCAAGTGGCTACTCTTCTTACTCAATTGACATGCAAAGATAAGTTAGAATAGATGCCTAAAAAAGAGAAGGCATTCCAAAATTTCAAGATAATGTTTATAAAAGCTCCAATTTTTATACATCCACACTTTATAAAAGCATTCTACATAGAAATCAATGCTTCAAATTTTGCACTAGGGGCCATACTTTTACAAATGGATATAGACAATAAACTCCATCCTATTGCATTTTATTCTCAAAACTTTTCTATTGTCAAAATTAATTATAAAATCTATGATAAGGAGCTTCTTGCTATAATAGATTCTTTTGAACAATGGCATCATTTTCTTGAAGAAATAATATATCCTATGACTATATATATAGATCAATATATAGATAAATTCAAGAATCAATTACTTACTTTTCATATTAGAAATAAGATATAGCTTCTTTGATGAAACATCAAAACTAAGCAACTATGTGATAAGTTGAATTATTAGAAACTAAGACCATTTTCTATATAGAAGTAAATTAATCTAATAGTATATTACTTGAAACTACTATCTTCTATATAAGTACATTCAATTTTTCATATTTCTCTTTTAAAATCTTATAGAAAATTATATATTTTAAAAAGAGTACAATAATCACCACCTAGTATCAAAATCAAAAATCATGAAGAATTCAAGATTAAAAAGATATTGGATTCACAGCTAAGGTGGAAGAAATTAAAATATCTTATTCATTGGTGAAGCTATGATATCAAAGAGTACACACAAGAACCGGCGAAAAATCTCGACAATATACTTTAAAAGATACAAGAATTTCATCAACTCTATTCTCACAAATTCAAACATATTTGATGATAATTTCTTGATAACGATTGAATCTAAGGAATATTTATAAGAAGGAAATAATCAAACTAAAACCATCATTAGTATATAGTCATTTGTTCCAAGATAGAATAAAATGATAGAAGCAAGTCATTCACCATATCCAAACTTCAAGTATTGAGAGATATAGTAGAATAAAATTTAGAAGATTCACTTGCTATGCAAGCTTCAAATGAACTAGTATAGTTTTTACAACCTTTAATTGAGCAAGGTGAAGATGATATATTTTAGTGTCAATTACAACTATGTTTGAAGCTATTAGGAGGAACACCCAATCATGCAAGTCTTGATTCCAATGCTTGAATTTTAGTGATATTGCTTGAGCTTAGAAAACTAAATCCATCTAAGCTTGAGATCTTATTTGGAGGATGTTTTGAAGGTAGCAATAAAGATCAGATTTTTAGATGGAATGTTTCAATAATAGAGATATTAGCTCAAGATGACCTATTTTTTATGATCAATAGAATCTATTACCTAAGAATAAAAAATGTAATATATAGCTTCATTACTGCAGTGTATACTTGGTTTTTTATAAGTATAAAAATATTTTTGAAGATAAGAGCTTCTCTTGAAATTTGTCACTAGAAAAGAGGTGATGTTATAGACATATACTTTGAAGATTCACCAAACCTTCTAGAACATTCTAGAGATTCTTGAATTAATAAAAAATTAATTGAAAAGCTTTCTAGTTGATGAAAGTAGCTCAAGAAGCTTCATAGTTAGTGGAAGGACCTCGAGAAGCTTCTAAATTGGTAGAAGAAGCTCGAAAAGCTTTTTAATTAATAGAAGCTTCTTAAAAAGCTTCTTAATTTGATGGAAGCTTCTCAAGAAGCATCCTAGATAAGGATATATATGGGATTTGAGGTTGAAGAATTTTTTAGTCGTAACAATGTATCTCTTGAAGCTCTAGCTAATCTTTCTTAGTGTTATTTGTGTATTCATCTAGTTAATTCAAGTTCTTATTGATTTCTTCTTAAAACCTTGTTCTATTTCAAATCTCTTGCTTTTTATTATCGTGCCCTTGACATATAGGGCTATACATAAAATAAAATAAGGTAGATTAGACATAAAACTACTATATACAAGTTTAGATGAAACAAAGGATAATTTTTTTAAAAAATTATTAAAGAAAATTTTAAGTTGATACCTCACAAGAATTACTTATGAAATAGGATTAAAATCAAACTCTAAAATATAAAACTATACATCTACAATATATGTAGGATTTTATTGTTGATCAAAAAATAAAATTAGAGAGAATTTTAAAAAGAGATTCTATATGTATTGGCTTTGAGTAGTTTAAATTTGTAATGACTTTGTAAGAGTTATACAAAGTCACAACTAAATTCATCTGACTTTGTTTTTTAAAAATAAAGTAATATTTATATTTTAAATTTTTTTATAAATTTTGTACTAGATATATAAGTGAAATTTTATAAATTTATAAATATAGTTATATTATATATATGCTATAAATTTGGATTAAATTAGGTAACCAAATTAAAATTTATTAGAATTCAAGTGGATTAAGATATTAAGAATTGAAGGTTTAAGGGTTAATAAGGATTTCTAAGATTTGCAAAAACCTATCAATTGGATTATAATAAAAATAGGTGGATTAATAGTAGACATAAATAATAACATCTATATAAAATAGTAATACAAGAAGGAGATCTTAGGATTGGAAGCTCAATATTAACGTTGGAAGAAGGATGTTGCTCAATAACCAAGTAGATTATTTGTCTTTTTTTCAATTAGTAAGTGTGATTTTTTTCAATTTTTTTATACTTATTATTAGCTAAAAGTATAAATATTATAAAAAAATTTAAATAAAATTAATGATTAATTAGAAAGTTATAAGGAATTTAATTTGCTATTAGATCTATTTTAGATTGATATAAAATCTAAAATAGATCTAATAGCAATCTAAAAATTTTGTTTGGATTTTATTAGAATTTTATTAGAATTTGATTAGAATTTCTTTAAAATTGGTTAGAATTTTATTATAATTTAATTAGGATATTTTGAAGATTATATTAGAATTTAATAGATATATTTTAGAATTTTATAAAGATTATTTAAGATTGCTTAGAATTTGCTTAAAGGTTATTAGAAGTTTGATTAGGATTTGATAAGATGTATTTTGAGTTTTTCTAGGATTGATAGGATGTATTTATAATATCTTATGATTTATTTAAGATCTTATTTAGTTTTTTTATGATTATATAGGATTTAATTTAAAATTAGCAAAAATTAAAAATTAATTGACTTAAGGATTTTAAGAGAGTTACAATTATCAAGATGGATGTCTCTAAATATCTCATGCATTCTTTTTTAGTTGCAAAAAGAACTTCAAGAAGAATTAAAATTCTTCCACAATTAGATGCCCAATAAATTTTCAAGCTAAATTTCACATAATACAACAATGATAAATCTTGAAATATATTTGATATGGATCATAATTAATGATCTTAAAAAATTCAAGTAAGGATTAAATAAAGTGGTATTAAAAATATTAAGTAGAAACTTTTTTAATAGTTTAAGAAGTATTATTAGAATCCATATCTATGAGCTTATATCAAGGACACGAACTGAAATGAATGCATAAGTTAGTAAAAACTATATTAAAAAAAATTCACAAAATAAAAATAAAGAAATATATATATTTGTCAAAGACATGAAGTAAAATAAATATACAAATTAGTAAAAACTATGTCAAAGAAAAATAAAAAGATAGAAATAAAGAAGTATATATATTCAAGAAGAAATTGGAATGACTATTGCCAAAGACTAGAAAATACATGAGACTCTTGAATTAGGCTAGAAGTAAAAAAAAAGTTGATAAGAGTAAAGAAGGCTTCACTCTTATTTCTATATATACTATCTATTTAAAAGCTATGTAGCGGTGTCGTATTATGTGTTGTCTTATTCAAGAATGCACCGGGTACCTGGCTATAGAAGGTAAGGTTGTATTTGTAAATAATCAAAAAATTCTAATAGATTTCACCCATATATAAAGAATATGATTCAAAGTTCAATTCAAAAGTGTTTAAAAATACTCCTCTTAGTAATATCAACCATACATATATCCCAATAGCCTCGTTTCTTTTATAATTAAGCAATTTTTATTTTTGTTTGTAAATCCTAATCCTAATCAATGAGCTTTGACAAGCTATAATTTTTATTTTGACTATCTACTTAGTGTGAAATTTTGCACACAAATGCTGGTATAAGCCTTCTACATGCTCAAAAAAATTTAGCTCAACCCAACTTACAAATTGCAAGAAAATGCCCAAAAAGCACACTAATGATAGTTAGCTGCCAACTTGAAAATTGATGCAGAAATTCTAGTGGTGATTTCTCCTTCTTCCACTCTTAAATTTAGCTCAAATTTGGTATGTAGCTCAACCTATAAGTCTTCTATGACCATACCAAAATTTACATTGATCCAATTGATGGATCTTTAGTTATCACAGAAATCCTATCCAACCTTAAACTGCCAACTTCTGACAACCCTTTGTATCAAAGCTCAAATATCTCCTGATTGCATTGCTAGATTAACACAAATTTTTGTATACACTTAGCATACCCAAAAATCCAAACAATATCAAATTTTGAGCTATAGATGCTACACAGATTGCACAAATCACTCAAGAATGCAAACCATCATTGTCTTATATAAAACCCAAAATACCAATACAAACCTTGACTTTGAACAACAATTGCAAAGTCATCCAAAATCCTATGGCAACAAGCTTAATGCTCCTAGAACAAGCTTCAAGCTAGCTATCCAATCCAAAAATGCGATCTAAAGAAGCCCTCATACTTTGCCCTAGGCGGCCGTTTTTGTGACTAGAGGTGTGATTTCAACCCTGTCCTACAAACGGCCAACCCCCGGGTATCTATCTAACCTATCCTAGGGATTTTATAGCCTGATCCTACTCTTAACTTAATCCTAGTATCAATCATATTAGTAATTTATCCTTTTTACTATATTTTTATCATTTTATGGCCTTTTTAAGACAATAAAAGAATTACTATAAATTAGAAGGTAAAATTACCAACTAATTTTTATGTACTAGCTATTAAGTGAAGAAAATAAACTAAGAGGCTTTTATAAAAACCTTGTTAAAATATGTGAAATTCTTATTGAACTAAGATAATAGAGTATTAATTGAAAATTCATTTTTAATCATATTTTCACCATATAATTGTGTCACAATTTGACAACGGCATTCTATAGGACCTCCTACACGTGTCTAATTTACAAAATAAATGTCAAATTTGTAAGACAAATTTCCTACATGTACGCCACGTACTTAGCTTATTCTACAAGCTATCAATATGTATGACATATAGCTAACTTGTTCCACAAGCTACCAATATATACAACACATGGCTGGCTTGTTGGCCAAGTTTCTAATCTATCAATCACCTATAAACATGTATAAAGGTGATTTCATATATATGAAGCTTTTAGGAAGCTTTTCTAAAAGATATTATCAAATTAGTTTATTTTATTTATTTTTTTCAATCTAAATTAATTAGATAATTATTATAATAAATCTTATATCTATGACATTATTCCCTCTTTTAGGGACGAGTTCCACGAAGAACGGTAATTACATGTTGAAGAAGTCTAGGATATGTCAAATTATGCTTGCCACATACTTTGATCTTTCTTCCCTTTGAAGGTAGTTGATAGATCCTTTCATCCATTGATAGTATTCCATACCAAGGCAAGAGGACCACCCTATTATTTGATCATTGTTAAGGCCTTCATAACTTTTTTCAAAGAAAATATTTGAAACACCATCAAGAGCAGTTCCTATTAGTAAAAGTATCATCAAACATTGAGAGTCTCTTCCAAGGTCATGATACCAAATACATTGTATTTTGCCATTAATTCAAAAAAAAATATGTTATTCTTGAGGGTCTTCATCTCTATTCCATCATCTTCAAGGTTGTGATAATTATAATGTCTCATCCAATAATTCAATAAATGATGATTCTTAAGCTATATTTACTGGTTGTTGATCCTCCATCTCTTTAGCATAAACAAATTTAAGAAAATAGCAAACAATAATACAAGATAGAGTGAAATCTCTATAGAACCTACTTAGCTTTATAGCAAAGATTTTCTTGAATCTTTACCTTCATTTTGACAGATGTTATTAATGAAATGCATTAACTTTTACTGATGTATTTGCTAAATTCTTGGATGGCTCTCATGTGTATTTATTAATATTGTATCTGCATCAATGCACAAGATATTCCAGTCAATTTTGGCATCGCCTTGAATCTAAAATCTCTTCTATTTTAAATTTTTTATTATTGTCTACTTCTATAGGAGGCAATGGCATTTGTCTTTTTTTCTATATATTTGCTGTCTTGTATGACTTAAGTAGTGATACATAGAATATAAGATGGATCTTCATATATTTTTGTAGGCATAATTGATAAGCAACTGGATTGATTTATTCACAAATTGAAAAAGATTCAAACTTATGATAATCCAGTTTGTCGCAAGGATAGATTGTCTTGATATTACAATAAAATAACTACACATTATCATCCACATGGAATCAAGTTTGTTCCTTGCAATAGACATCTGTATTGATTTTTTTGTTATTCTTGAGCTTTCTTTAATTATGCCTTTATTGTTACATGTAGCTCTAACAATCGATTTGTCAAATCTTTTGCCACAAGATTATCAGCTTTTAAAAAGTTAAAAATATTTAGTCATAGATGATAACCATAATTTATAAAGAATGAAGTTTGTTGAATAGATGAATATATTGAATTATTATAATCAAACTCTGCCAATGGCAAAAGAGTTGTCTAGTTATCTTGATGATAGTTGATGGTACATCTTAAATATTGTTCCAAAATTTCATTTACTTGTTTCATTTGTCTATCAATTTGAAGGTAGAAAGCTGAAGATAGTTTTATATCCACCCTCAATATTTTAAAAAGAGTCTTTCAAAATCTTGATACAAATTGCACTCTTCTATTTGATATAATATCCCTTGGTAATCCATGATAGCAATAGATATTATCAAGGAACAGTTTAATTATTTTTTCACTTATAATAGATTTTGTATATGGTATAAAATATGCCATCTTGATAAAATGATCTACAATCACAAATATATAATCATATAAACTTGACTTTAGAAGATCCGTGATAAAATCAATAGGAATAAAAGACCAAAATTGTTTTCGTATAAATAATGGTTGGAGAAGTTTGTAAGGTTGGTGAAGAGGAGTTTTTGATCTTAAACAAATGTCACATAATTGCACAAACTCTTTAAGAGCCTTCCACATTTGAGGCCACCAAAAATCTCTTGATATTAGCTTCAAAGTCTTATTATATCAAAAATGTCCTATTGCAGGGAGGTTGTAACAAGCTTCCAAAGTAGGTAGTCATGCTATACCTTTTGGAATATATAAGTATCTTTTAAAATAAAATAGATTGTTCTTGAACTCAAAGGTACAAGATAAAAACGTCTAGAAAGGATATCAGACAGACCTTATTGTTTTCTTGGCGATAAGTGATAATAAACTCAAATATTAACAAAGACATGATCTAACGAGGCTGGCAACGATTTAATACATGCATTAATATGAAATACTTGAGATTCTTGTGATCCATTTATATAATGTTGTATTATAATTTTTTATAATATATAAAATCTAGTCAAAATATATAATATGTTTCATAGATTTTAATATGTGTTAGAATAGTTAGAAAAATAAATTAAAGAAAGTTGGTGTAAGAAACTTTATTTTAGAATTTTAATTAGTTTGATTATAGTATTTAAATTATATAGTACCTAAATATTTAGTATATAGCCTTGAGAGGCAATTAGGATCCAAAGAAGAAAAATTAAACTACTAAGAGGCCTATTTGAAAGGATGAAGACAAATTGTAGATGAATGAAGGTAAGAGGTGAAGTTCTTCATTCTTATTGGTTAATAGTCATGCCCAATAGGCTTTGAGGAAGCTACCTACAAGGAGAAGAAGGGCTTTGGCAACTTTAACGCTAGCATTTGAAAATCAAAGATAAAGGTTGAAAAGCTTATTTTTTGTACAATGATTTTGATATAAGAATCAAGAAATTTAGAATTTTTATGATGGAGGAGTAGGCGCTTGAAATTAAGGTGTACAAATTGTACCTATTGTCACTCTTTTGAAAATACAAGGAGTTATATGAGAGCTTTTAGAGATGAAGAGATGCAACTAGAGAGATGATTTTAAGATCTACATCTGATATAAAAGAATTTTTACATTTGAAATTCTAAAAAAGAAGATATTGGAAGTCAAAAATAATAAATTGAATTCTAAGGTAGTAAATAGGCCGTTTTATTGATAGTGATGGGATTTGCCATATCTTGAGTTTCTAGATGAATTTTTATCTCATATTTCTAAAAAGATATATTATTATATTTAAAAGCTATATATCAAAGTTTGATAGTATTTAGACTATTAGTTTGTGATATATAAAGAATTTAGTATTCAGGTATTTATAAATAAGAGTTTGAAGCTATTATTAGGATTTTTGTGATATTTAAAGATTGGTAATAAATCAATAGTTGAAATTTGTGATGGTAGTTTTAAAAAATATATCAATATTTCATATAAATTTTGAGTGGATTTAGACAGTTGGATTAAAAGTTACCGATTATTGAAATTTGGAAAAAATTCCCTCCCTATGGGTGAATGAAGATTTTAGAATATTTTTTATATTTTGAGCATTTTGAAGAAATAAGACTTATATATTAGGTGTAATAGTCCTATAAAGAAATCTTTTATGTAAATTTGAGATTTTTATTATACTTGGATATTGGTTGAATATTTAGTGGCAGCTAAAAGCCCAGCGTTTTCTAAAGGCAAATTCTTTCTACTATGACAATGGTGGCTGGATTAGAAGTGCCTTCCAAATAATAATGCCATTCTTGAAAAGAATCCATAATTGTAAAAAATTATTTATCATGGATTTTATAGTTGATTTTTTTTGTTAAAAATTTCCTAGAATAAAAAGCTATTAGGTGGAATTTGTCATCTACTTCCATTTTTGACAATACCACCCCTAAAGCAAAGTCTGATGCATCTATTTTCATAAAAAATACCTTGGAAAAGTTGACGCAATACAAAATTAATATAGAAGTAAAAATTGTCTTCAAAGCCTCAAGCGATGCTTCTCCTTTTTTGCTCCACTTGAATTTGTTTTTATGAGTTAAACATGTAAGTGGAGCTACAACTTGAGAAAAGTTTTTGATGAAGATTTAATAGTAATTGGCAAATCTTTTATTGTTTTTGAAATCCTCCAATCTATGACTATCTGGACTTTCTTAGGATTCATTTTGAGATCATCATTAGAAATGATGTATGCTAAGAAGTCAACTTAGGTAGTGTAAAATACATACTTTTCCATCTTGGCATATAATCCTACATTTCTAAGTTTTTGTAATACACAACAAACATGAAGTTTATATTCTTCTGTGTTACTTAGAATAGATCAAAATATTGTCTAAATAATAGATAATAAAATCATCAAGAAATTCACAAAAAACATCATTCATAAGATATTGAAAAGTAGCTGGTGTATTTGTAAGTTTGAAAGGCATGACATTATATTCAAAATATCCATACCTTGTTTGAAATGCAATCTTTTATTTGTCATCTTTTTTGATGTACACTAGGTTATATGCTCTTCTTAGATCTATTTTTGTGTAGATCTTAGCTTAATTCAATTAATCAAAAAATCTAAATATCAAAGGTACAAGGTATCTATTTTTGATGGTAATCTTGTTGAATCCTCGATAATCTATACATATCCGTAGAGATCCATCTTTTTTCTTTACAAAGAAGATAAGAACTCTTGCTAGAAATTTTGAATGCAGTATGAAATTCTTGGCTAAATTCTCATCAATGTATTTTTTGAGTTTAGCCAATTTATTTTGTGATAAACTGTAGATTAGTCCAAATAGAGGCTGAATTTTTTCTTTGAAATTAATTGAACAATCATATGGACACTGCTTTGGAAGAATATTTACATTATTTTTCTCAAAAATATCTTGATAATCTTGATATTGGCTTCGAATGCCACTTGAAGTCTTTCTACCATAAAAAATGGATGTACCATAAATAGCAAAAGATGATCTTTCTTTTATTACATTCATAAAAGCTTTTGTACTTATAAGTATGGATTTTATTATACTATATTTATGGCTTATTATTTGATTTACAAGATTCTCATTAATATTGTGAAAAAAATCAAGTCTATAAGAAATCCAATCTATTTGAGGATTATACTTTTCTAGCCATGATAAATCTAAAATGATTAGATTAGAAGGAGATTTAATTATATTAAAGATTATATAACTATTATGACCATCTATTATTATATTTATAGGAAGGATTTTATGAGTAACATCTCCAAAAGATAATTGATAACCATCTATGACTTCTACATGTACAGATTTAATTTTCTGTACTAAAGGTATTTTATGACTTTTATCTAAAAAACATATTGAGGCTCTTAAATATAATAAGGTAGTGGCTTTGTGATTTTTAGATCCCAAACAGACATCCATTATAAAATAAGGAGATGGTTCTTAGGAGACAATATGACCTTTACTAAGAACTGTATAAGATTCCAACTGCAAGGTCCCTATTATAGTTGAACAAACTCATTTACCAATATATTGTCTTTTTTGACAATTGTACTTCTCATTTTGTAGTTGCATCATTTCTTTAGACAATGTTGAGTAGTGTACTTAGGTTCTCCATAATATAAACACAATCCTTTTTGATGACGACAAGACTTTTCTTATTCAGTAAGAGGTTTAAAACATACCACATCAATTTGCATGTCTTCTACTTCTAAATATATATATTGGAAAGATGTTGATGTTGCCATTGAATTATAGTAATATTAAGGCTCTCTTGTATGACTCTTAGATTAAAATTTAAAAAGTCGATTATCACACTTCATAGCAAAATCAATTACTTAAATCAATGTTTGAGGGTTGGTTAAGTTGAGCATCAATTTTTTTACTTCATATTAAAATTTATAGAGAAATTGGCTAATAAATGCAGCATCATTCCACTTGGTGTCAATTTCTAGTTGTCAAAATTATGAAGCATATGATATCACTAATCAATTATGTTATTATAAGATATGGATCTTATTGATTGTGACACAAATTACATCATGTTTTCTATTCTTAGCTTAAAATTTTGTTAAAAATACCTCCAAATTATCCAATATTTGATCATGTCATTTAAGAAAGGATGAAAATCATGGTAAAACAGAGCTTGAAAGTAGTGTTCTAATAAACTTGACTTCTAATCCTTGGATTGGATAACTTTGGGATTGAAGTTCAATTACTAGTTGTATTTGATTGATGAATCCTTAAAACTTAGATCTAGTGCCATCAAACTTCTCCGACAAACTAATTTTTGGTTCTTTGATGCTTGAATGGTATTCAATTGTCTCTATATATATTATCTATCTAAGAGCTATATGGCGACATTCTATAAGATCCCCTATACATGTCTAATTTGCAAGACACCTGTCAAACTTGTAAGATAAGTTTCCTACATATGCGCCACGTACTTGGCTTGTTCTACAAGCTACCAACATGTACGATATATGGCAAGCTTGTTCCACAAGCTACCAATATGTATAATACATGGCTAACTTGTTCCACAAGCTATCAATATGTACAATATGTGGCTAGCTTGTTGGCCAAGTTTCTAACCTACCAATCACCTACAAACATATAAAAAAATGAATCTATGTCTATAAAGCTTTTAGGAATCTTTTCTATAAAATATTATCAAATTAATATATTTTTATTTACTTCTATATATCCATACTAATTAGATAGTTATTGGAATAAATCTTATATCCATGATATTATCCCTCCTTCTAGGGACGAGTTCCACAAAGAGTAGTGATTATATGTTTAGGAAGTCCAAGATGTGCTAAATTATATTTGCTACATATTTTGATCTTTGTTTCCTTTAAACGTAGTTGATAGGTCTATTTAGCAATCCATAGTGCCCTATACTAAGGTAAGAAGACCACCTTGTTATTTGATCATTGTTGAGGCCTACATAACTTCCTTCAAAAAAAATATTTGGAACACCATCAAGAATAGTTGTCACAGACATACACATAGTTACCTATATAATTAAGTAGAACTAAGTAAAAGTAGGTAAAAGTAGGTTAATTCTATAATATCTTCTAGAGAAACTTTCTGGAAGCTTCATAGATGCTGCTTTGACCGTATAGGTGTCCATAATTGATTTCTTGGTTAGAAACTTGGTCAACAAGTTAACCATGTGCCACACATGTTAATAGCTTGTTCTTCAAGCTAACTACATGGCGCACATGTAAAAAACTTGCCTTGCAAGCTAAGGCAAGTGGCCTTCAAAGTCAACACATATTGGAGGTCCTATAGAACATTGCCACGTAGCTTATAGTTAGATAGTATATATAGAGACAAGAATGAAGTCTTCTTCACTCTTATTAACTCTTTTCTTGCTTCTAATTTAATTTCAAGAGCCTCTAGTTGTCTTGTCTTTTGACAATAGCCATTCCAGTTTCTATTGAATACATATTTTCTTATTTCTATTTTATAAGAGAAGTCTCACTTGTCCATTTGATTTCATCGAGTTCTTATCCTTGACAGTTTGATAAGAGTGCAGATTTTTTGTTCTTGTTTTGTGTTAGAAGTGAGTGGATTACCTCACTTCTATTCTTTGTATTTGAAGATTGCAGACTACCCACCTTTGAATTGACTCTATTTGTTTTCTAACCTTGATTTTTTCCTAAAAGAGAGTGGATCACCCCTCTTTGTAGAAGATTTTTGTTTGATATTAGAGATTGTGGATTACCCTCCTCTAATCCAAATTATAGATTTGCGAAGTTGTCTAAGATGGAAGGAAAAATCATGGATGCTACACTTACCGGAAGCAAGAATAGATTTGCAACTATTGCAGATCTTCAGGAGCTTGTCAACACTCTTAGAGTGGAAATTTCACCAATCACCAATGGTAATCATGGAAGCGTTATTCCAACACTTATGGAGGAAGTCCAGAGCTTACGCCAAGAAGTTGTACAACTGAGAGAAGCAAGTAGATCAGCCTCCCAACCGAATCTCAGAAATCTTGCTTCTTTAAGCGTTAAAGACGCAAAGATTAGTATGCCTGAGAAATTTGATGGAACAAGATCAAAATTTTGAGGATTTTTGCAACAAGTCAAGCTTTATTTAAAATTACACCCTTTCCAATATCTTGATGGATTTACCCAAGTTGGATTCATAGGTACACTTCTATCTGGAAGTGCCCTTTTTTGGTTTGCACCTTTGATGGAAAAAGATTCAAGACTTCTTTACAATCTGAATTCATTCCTTGAAGTGTTTACGGCTACATTTGGAAAAAGCGACCGAGAGAGGGTAGCAGAGACCAAGCTTTTATTTTTATGACAAGGATCACGGTTAGCTACAACATATGTTGCTGAATTTCAAAATCTTGCTTACGATGTAGAGTGGAATGACAAAGCCCTTATCAACCAATTTCGTTATGGATTGAAGGATAACGTCAAAGATTTGTTATTAACAATGCCAAAAGCTGAATCTTTGGAGCAATTTATTGCTTAAGCGATTGCATGAGACAATCGATTATTTGAAAGGCGCCAGGAACATAAATTCAGTTGGAGAAGAACAAGTCAATTGATGACAGCAATTCCTAAGTTTTTAGAAACTTACTTGGCTAAACCAGAACCAATGCAAATTGATGCGGTACGCTTTAAACCTCTCACTGAGCAGGAAAAGACTCGACATCGTTAAAAGGATTTGTGCTTATATTGTGGAGAATCTAAACACACTGCTCAATATTGTCCAAAGAACCAACGCAATCATAAAATGAGAAGTATGGCTGCTAGAGAAGACACTGTGTCGGAAAACGAATTTCTCCAGCTACAATAGGGACCGTGCAGCTGGAATCATGTGCAACACCTTGTAAAGGTCCTATTCTCTCCTCAGATCCCTCACCTTGTTTTATAATAGAAGTATCATTAGGACCTAAAAATCACAAAGTCTTTGCTTTATTAGATTCAAGAGCCTCAGCCTGTTTCATAGATGAAGACTTTGTCAAAAAATAAGAAATAGTTTTAATCAAGAAAACTAAACCTGTGCACGTAGAAGTCATAGATGGTTGTTTGTTATCTTCTAGAGATGTCACCCATGAGACTGTTCTTTTAGATGTAGCAATTAAAGAACATACTAGTGTAATAATATTTAATGTGATTAGATCCCCTTCAAATCCGATTATTTTAGGATTATCGTGATTAGAAAAGTATAATCCTCAAATAGATTGGATTTCTGGTAACCTCGACTTTTCTTGTAGTTCAATCCAAGAATCCAATATTCAAGTAGAAATACATAAGTCTAGTATATCCAAACCCTTACTAATAGGTGCAAAAGTTTTTATACATGCGACAAAAGAAAGACCATCTTTTGTTATATATGCCACACCTATTTCGGATACTGAGAAGACTACAAGTAATATTCCTAACCAGTATCAAGATTTTCAAGATGTTTTTGAAAAAAAAATGCAGATATTCTTCCACAGTATCGACCTTATGATTGCTCAATTGACCTTCAAGCAGGAGCTCAACCACCATTTGGACCAATCTATAGTCTATCGCAGAACGAGCTGACTGCATTGAAGGAATATATTGAAGAGAACTTGGTTAAGAACTTCATACACCATTCAAAATCTCGAGCAGGAGCTCCTATCTTATTTGTAAAGAAAAAAGACGGATCCTTACGGATGTGCGTAGATTATCGAGGGCTTAATAAGATTACCATCAAGAATAGGTATCCTTTACCTCTGATTTCAAGACTTCTTGATCAACTCAGCCAAGCAAAGATCTATACAAAAATAGATCTACGAGGAGCATATAATTTGGTCCGCATCAAAGAAGGTGACGAATGGAAGACTGCATTTCAAACTAGGTATGGACATTTTGAATATAATGTCATGCCGTTTGGACTCACAAATATACCAACTGCTTTTCAACATCTTATAAATGATATTTTTTGTGAATTTCTTGATGATTTTATTGTTTGCTATTTAGACGACATTCTAATCTACTCTAAGAACGCAGAAGAACATGAATTTCATGTTTGTCGTGTGTTACAAAAACTTAGAGATACAGGATTATATACCAAGATGGAAAAGTGTGTATTTCACACTACTCAAGTTGACTTCCTAGGATACATCATTTCTAATAACGGCCTAATGATGGATCTTAAGAAAGTTCAGACAATTATGGACTGAAAAATTCCAAGGACAATAAGAGATGTACAGTGTTTTTTGGGATTTGCCTTATTGTCGGATCTTCATTAAGAACTTTTTTCAAGTTGCAGCTCCATTGACATGCTTAACTTGTAAAGAAAAACTTGAGTGGAGCAAGGAAGCAGAAGCATCATTTGAAGCTTTGAAGATAGCTTTTACTTCTGTACTAATCTTGTATCGCGTCGACTTTTCTAAAGCATTCTTTATGGAAACAGATGCATCAGATTTTGCATTGGGTGCCATATTGTCACAAATGGGAATAGATGACAAACTTCATCCAATAGCTTTTCATTCAAGAAAGTTTTCAGCAGCCGAGATTAATTATGAGATCCACGACAAATAACTTCTTGCAATCGTGGACTCTTTTCAAGAATGGCATCATTATCTAGAAGGCACCTCCCATCCAATCACCATATATACGAATCACAAGAATCTCAAGTATTTCATGTCAGCACATGTTTTAAATCGTCGTCAAGCTCGTTGAAGTATGTCTTTGTCAAGATTCGAGTTCATTATCACATATAGGTCATGAAAACAATAAGGTTTGTTTGATGCCCTTACTAGACGTTCTTATCTTACTCCAAAAGAAGGAGATGCAGCTTTTGATCAACAAAAAATGATCCTCTTAAAGCCAGAACAATTTTATCTTTGAGCAATCAAATCAATATTGACCGTTGATTCGAATTTTTTCAAAAAAATCCAGTCAAGTATGTCCTCAGACCCTCTTGTTCATGATATTAAGAACAATTCATCTAAGTCTCATGATACTTCCAAGTTTGAATTCAAGAACAATCTACTCTACTTTGAGGGACGCTTGTATATCCCAGAAGGCAAAGCACAACTACGTACTCTTGAAGCTCATCACAATTTTCCCGCAGCAGGACATTTTGGGTACAACAAGACTCTGAAACTAATATCAAGAGATTTTTGGTGGCCTCAAATGTGGAAGGCAGTTAAGGAGTTTGTACAATCATGCGATGTCTGTTCAAGATCAAAAACCCCTCATCATCGATCTTACGGACTTCTCCAACCACTACCTATACCAGAACAACCATGGTCTTCTATCTCTATGGATTTTATCACAGATCTATCAATTTCAAGTTCATATGATTCCATATTCGTGATTGTAGATCAGTTCACCAAGATGGCACACTTTGTACCATGTACAAAATCTATCACAGGTGAAGAAACAGCTAAGCTCTTTCTTGACAACATCTATCGCCATCATGGATTGCCAAGGGATATTATATCAGATAGAGGAACGCAATTTGTTTCCAAATTTTATAGAACCCTGTTCAAGATATTGAAGGTGGATATAAAACTATCTTCAGCCTTCCATCCTCAAACAGATGGTCAAATGGAACGAGTGAACTAAGTCTTGGAACAATATTTGAGGTGTACTATCAATTACCATCAAAACGATTAGACAACTCTTTTGCCATTGGCAGAGTTTGCTTATAATAATACGGTACATTCTTCTACTCAACAAACACCTTTCTTTGCCAATTATGGTTATCACCCACGACTTGATATTTTTGACTTTTCAAAAGCTGATAATCCTGCGGCAAAAGATTTGGCAAATCAGTTGGCAGAGCTACATGCAACAATGAAGGTGCGATTAAAAGAAGCTCAGGAACGACAAAAGACCAATGCAGATGTCTATCGCAAGCAACAACCTCAATTCCATGTTGGTGATAAGGTATGGCTACTTCGTCGAAACATAAAGATTGTTCGTCCTTGTGATAAATTGGACTATCGTAGGCTTGGACCATTCTCAATTTGTGAACAAGTCAATCCAATCGCTTATCAATTAAAGCTACCGGAGTCTATGAAGATTCATCATGTATTCCATGTGTCTCTACTTGAGCCATATAAGACAATAAATATACAAGGAAGAAAACAAATGCCACCGCCTCCTATAGAAGTAGATAACAATCAAGAATTTGAAGTGGAAGAAGTCTTAAATTCGAGGCGGTGCCGAAACACGTTGGAATATCTTATTCATTGGCGCGGATACAATATTAGTGAGCACACATAGGAACCGACAAAGAATCTTGCAAATGCAGCAAGGAAAGTGGAGACCTTTAATCAACAACATCCATCAAAACCAAGATAAAGACCTCTCCTATAAAAGAAACAAGATCTAGGCAAGATAACATTCAACTTTCTAACCTTGTTTGTAACTTCTTTGTATTTGTGGCGCTGAGGAAATGGAGAACCAACAACTAGCGGATTCGACTCAAGAGCCTTCTTTTGCTGACTTGCCGGATGAGACGTTGCGATTGTCACAACCTTCAAGACGACGCAACCGAGATGAAGATCTTCAAGAACGACATGTTCTTCTTCGAATAGATGGCGAGATACAATGTGTTTGATATCACGACCTTGGAAGAGACTCCCGATGTTTGGTGATTTTATTGAAGGTATTCCTGATGGTGTTCCAAACGTGTTATTCAAAAGAAGTTATGAAGGTCACAACAATGATCAAATAACAGGGTGGTCTTCCCGCCCTGGAATGGGACATTATCGATGGCTGAGAGGACCCATTAATTACCTTCGAAGAGAACAAAGATCAAAGTATGTAGCAAATACAATCCGGCACATCTTAAACTTCCTCAACATCTAACCACCGCTCCTCGTGGAACTCGTGCCTAAAAAGAGGGATAATGTCACGGACATACACATAGTTATCTATATAATTAAATAGAATTAGGTAAAAATAGATAAAAGTAGGTTAATTCTATAATATCTTATAGAAAAACTTCCTAGAAGCTTCATAGACGCTGCTTTGACCATATAGGTGTCCATAGTTGATTTCTTGGTTAGAAACTTGGTCAACAAGTTAATCATGTGCCACACATGTTAATAGCTTGTCCTTCAAGCTAACTACGTGGCGCACATGTAAAAAACTTGCCTTGCAAGCTAAGGCAAGTGGCCTTCAAAGTCAACACATATTGGAGGTCCTATAGAACATTGCCACGTAGCTTCTAGTTAGATAGTATATATAGAGACAAGAGTGAAGCCTTCTTCACTCTTGTCAACTCCTTTCTTGCTTCTAATCTAGTTTCAAGAGTCTCTAGTTGTCTTATCTTTTGGCAATAGTCATTCCAGTTTCTATTGAATACATATTTTCTTATTTCTATTTTATAAGAGAAGTCTCACTTGTCCATTTGATTTCATCGGGTTCTTGTCCTTGACAATAGTTCATACTTTTAAAAATATCATTAAACACTGGAAGTTTCTTCCAAGGTTGTAATATCAAAAATGTTATATCTTGCCATGAATCCAAGGAAAAAATGTGTTGTTTTTGAGGATCTTCATCTCTATTCTATTGTCTTGAAGATTGTAATAATCATAATATCTCATTTGATAACTGAGCAAACAATGGTTCTTGAGTTGAATTTGTTGGTTGTTGATTCTCTATTTCTTTGGCACAAACAAATTCAAAGAAATAATAAACAATATTATAAGATAAAATAAAATCTCTATTGAACGTACTTTGCTTTATAGAAAAGACTTTCTTGACTCTTTATTTTAATTTTGATGGATGTCATCAATGAAATGCATTGACTTATATTGATACATTTGTTAGGTTCTTAAATGGCTCCTATGTGTATTTACTAATATCATATCCACACTAATGTACAAGATATTCCAGCCGATTCTGGCACTGCCTTGAATTTAAGACCTCTTTCATCTCAAATTCATCATTGTTGCCCACTTCTATAGAAGATAGTGGCATTTATCTTCTTCTTTATATATCCACTATCTTATATGGCTCAAAAAATGACATGTAGAATACAAGATGGATCTTCATAGATTTTGGTAGATGTAATCAATAGGCAACTAGATTAGTTTATTCACAAATTAGATATGGTCTAAACTTACGATAATCTAGTTTGTCACAAAGACAATTAGTTTAGATATTATGATGAAGTAGCCATACCTTAATGCATACATGGAATTGAGGCTATTTCTTATGATAGATATCTACATTAATCTTTTGTCATTCTTAAGCTTCTTTTAATTATGCTTTTATTGTTGCATGTAGCGGTGAGAATTGATTTGTAAAGTCTTTTGCTGCAAGATTATCAGCTTTTGAAAAGTCAAAAGTATCAAGTCATGGATGATAATAATAATTGGAAAAGAATAGAGTTTATTGAGTAGACAAATGTATCGAGTTATTATAAAAAAAATTTACTAAGAAAAAAAGGGTTGTCCAATTGTCTTGATGATAGTTGATAGCAAGGATATTCCACAGTTGCGATTGTGGCTCCTTCACTTCACTGAGCTAAGGTATGGGAAGAATGTCATTATGACCAATTCTTAACCACAAGAGCCACAATGATTCCATGTCAAGGAGGATATCAAATGCCAACTTGGAATGAAATAGTAGATAGTTATCCAAGAATAATTGATTACGACACAAATCTTTGTGCTAATTTGTAAAGGATAGTGAATGTTATTGTATTGCACACTGTACCATTAATAATTATAGTTCTGTATTTTTGATACTTTCCATATCAAAAACCAATATCTATAAAAGAATTATTTAATGAACTAGTATCAAAGGATCTAAATGAGACTTTGTTGATAACTTTGACAAAGAAGATGGACGAATTGGCTGTTAATTTGGCAAAGGATAAGAAAAAGAGGCATAAATCGACTAATATGCACCTCAATATTTGGTGCAATAATTATAAGGGACAAGGCCATTTAGTAATAGAATGTTCTTCAACATTTCAAATGATTGTATAATGTATATTTTGTAGAGATAAGCATATAACCACCAATTGTTAGAATTTAAGCAAACAACAACAGTTTGAAAATCAAACCATGATTCAACCAACTTTGTGGGATGTTAATCAAGTTTAGATAGGAAATAGATTTGGCTGGAATGAGAATCGTCCAACTAAATAAAATAGAAATTTTTATAATTTTCATAATTTTGAATATAGTTAAGAAGGTGACTCCAATTCTCAAGGCTTTGTGCAAAATCAGCAAGGACAACCCCAATATCCACTTGTTCAGAATCCAATTTCAGATCCTACAATACCAACTAGTCGACCGGGATTCTTTACGCATCCAACCTGGAATAAGCCCATTCGAAACATACAATGTTCTTGATGGAGGTGGAAGAAGATCACTCCGATGTTATCATTGCAGGCAGATAGGATATTATGTTAGTGAATATTCCAATCCAAGAGCCAATGATTATTATGCTCCAGTATGTGGAAATTGTAAGCAATCTAGACAGACTTATCAATAATGCAATGCCCTATTTAATATTAATAACCGAGATGAGCGTATATAGTTGCAAAATAAGATAGAAGATAATATTCGAGTTCCACAAGATTCTCCTGTAAATGAGGTGGAATGCATACATAGAGTACTTACTCGGGTCCAACAAAAAGAAAAAGATCTAATTCAACAATTGAAAGTACCAGTTGTGGCAGACCAATTTAATTCATTGGATGGTACTCCAAATCCAACATTAGTACCAAAGATATTACCAACGTTGGAATACAATTCGTCTAAGGAACTTGAGGATGTTCCTAGTTGTGAGTCCCACCAATAGATCTTAATTGGTGGATTGGTTAAAAATATAGTCTTAAGTCATTTAGTTATATAAATATAATGGTTAGAGAGTCTTTTTGATTATTTAAGTATTTATTAGAATTTAAAAGTATTTATAAATATGAAAGTCTTATTGGAAGAAAAGTTACAAAATGGAATCTTAATAAGTCTTGGAGGCAATTATTTTAGTTGATATAATATTTTTACTTATTATTAAGTATTAAGAGTTAATTATTGAGACCAATGTCTACATTGGCCTTCTAACTACATGTATTATTCATTAAAAACCTATAAATATTACTTAATAGGTAGAATAAGCATGAAAAAGAAATCTCATGTCTTTTTAATTATTTTTATAGAAAATAGGATTTTGAGTTGATTTTCATTGATTTTATTATTATAAAAAATTTCCAAAGAAGAATAAAATAGTCTTAAATTTATATTTATCATCTTAAAAATATTATAGAAATTATTAGAATTTATTTAGAATTTATTTAGAGTTTATTAAGAATTTTTAGAATAATTTTGAAGACTTTGATAAAAATTAGTTTTACTACCTTGGGAGCCATTATGAAGAAATGGAGCAAGATTTGAAGGCCATACAAGGTTTCTAGGCTAATAGGGTATTTTTGAAGACCTTGGTGAAGTCAAAAATACAAAATTATTTGTTCTACTAGTATAAAATAGGAGGACCAGCAGCTAATGTAGTCCTTGTAAGAAGAGAGGTGCACAAGTCCCATATGGGTTGTGGCACCTGAGATGTAGGTAGGAGTATAAGACTAAGGCCTCGTGGCCCCTCTAGGACACCCATATACACTACTTGTGAGCCTTGATGAGGTTCGAACCTATGATCTTGTAACAAATTACCCTTGAGGTAAAAATTTCTACTTAACTTTTTCCATTATTTACCTTCTAACTTTGAATTATCATAACTTATTCATAGTAACTTAGATTTACATGTTTTTTATATCATTAGAAAGATAAAAAAAATCATCTACTTAGAAATATAATTTTTATTTTTTATTTTTACTTTTTATTAGGTAAAAATCTAATGAACAGACTCTGACTAGTTTTGTAGTATGCAATTACTTAATTGTACATATTTTACTTGTTTTATGTTTTTCTTCTCCTTCATTGTTCTATATTGCTCCTTATACTTCACACCACAATTTATAAGCAACTCTTAATTGAGACCACCTTATAACTGGGGTTGAGGAGTGAACTTTACCTTCACACTAGCTCCAACATATTGGTTCAATCAAAACCAATATCAATATTTGTGAAGTTTCAAGAGCCATCTTATCCATTAAAAGATCCTTTCATGGACAAGAATTTCAACAAAGTCTATTCAATAGTTCTAATTCCGAACTCCATAAAAAAATTATGTCAAGGGATTAAATTGAAACCCATGAAAATGAAGAGGGCATTGGGAATCATTACCAATATGAAACCATATGATATTATGAAAGATTTGGATGAAATTAAACCTTCTATTACAATGAAGCAATTGTTAGCATTTGCATCGAAATATCATTCTATATTGATTTCTTCGTTAATATGATGTAGATTTTGTCATAAAGAAATTCATGAGGTTAGTCTAAATCCCAATCTGGGAGTACCAACTATCGATGTATCAATTAATGGTGTTCTCATTCTTGGAGTTCAAGTGGATGGTGGCTCTAGTGTGAACTTAAAAAATGTCGATACAATGAAGGCATTGGATTAAAAACAATTATTATTTATGACATTGGTATTGAGAATGGCAGATCATAGTAGGGTGAAATCAACGGGTATCTTACGCTGTCGTGGTGGAGAGAATCTGCCTCAAGAAAGCATTGGGCTTCTGACTGCAACTAAATACTCAATCAAGATCCAAAATAATAAAACCCTCAAAATTTTATAAAAGTTTTTTTTTTAGGGCTATTACACCCAATACATAAGCCTCATTTCACAAAAACACTCAACTATATCAAAATACTCTAAACCCTCATTCACCCGTAGGAGGGGAATTTTTTCCAAACTTCATTAATCTATAACTCTTAATCTAATTATTCAAATCTGCTACAATTTCACATGAAGTACTGATGTGCTTTTAAAAATTAGCACAAAAAATTTCAATTGTCGATTCTATATCGATCTTTAGATATTGTAAAAACCCTAACAGTAGCTTTAAACCCTTGTTTACAAACACCTATGTACTAGATTCTTTACATCTCACAAACCCAATGTCCAAATGCTATGAAACTTTGATGTATAGCTTCTTAGCACAAAGATTCATCTTCTTGGAAATTTTTAGACAAAATTCATTCAGAAACTCAAGATATGGTAAAACCCATTACTATAAACAAAACGGCCTACTTACTACCTTGGAATTCAAACTACTGTCTTTGACTCCCAATATCTCTTTCTTTAGAACTTTTATTGTAAAAATTCTTCCATATTGGATGTAGAGCTTGAAATCACCTCTCTAGCCGCACCTCCCGATCTCCAAAAGCTTTGATACAACTCCTCCAATCTTCAAATGAGTGACAGTAGGTACAATTTGCACACCTTAACTTCAAGCACCTACTTCTCCCTCATAAAAACTCCAAATCTCTCAATTTTTATACCAAAATTATAGCCCAAAAAACAAGCTTTCTAATCCTAGTCTTTGACTTTTTAATGGCCTCCTTAAAATTGCCAACACCCTTATTCTTGTTGTAGACAGCCTCCTCAAAGACTATTAGGCATGACCATTGACCAATAGGAATGAAGAACTTCACCCCTTGTCTTCATTCATCCTCACTTGTCTTCATCCTTCCAAATAGGCCTCTTAGTAGTTTAATTCTTCTTCTTTGGACCCCAATTGCCTCTCAAGGCTTTATACTAAATATTTAGGCTCTATATAATTTAAAACCAAGTGACCAAACTGAGTAAAAATCTAAAATAAATTTTCTTATACCAACTCCTTTTAATTTATTTTACTAATCATTCTAACACATATCTAAACCTATAAACATATTATGCATTTTGAGTGGATTTTACATACTGTAAGCAATTATAGTATGACATCCACCCCCTCTAAACCTGCACATCTTTTGATATAAGCCACGTATTACCTCTATTCATCTTCTTGAAAGAGGTCTAAATTATCCATAGGTTCTTCTACTTCATGTCTTTCCTCTAAGTGTTGAAGTAAAATTTCTTCTAGGTCTTCTATCGTGAATGTTCTATCTCTTCTTTTGAAAGTCTTGACCCTCTTTCCGGCTATTGGAATTCTAATGATAGCTCCATCTAGCTCGCATAAAGAATTTGTGGCATTATCATGCACCGTGACTCCACATATGGACCAAACCATTTTTTCTAAATTTTCTTTCAGTACTATATTGATGTTTTAAACTACTATCATAAACTAGAACCCAATCTCCAACTTCTATAGGCTTAGGCCTTAATCTATGAGTCTTATCAAATCTTTCTTTATTTTTCAACCTTACCTCTTTTAACCTTTCAAATACAATCTATAGGTCCTCAAATAACCTTCCCAACTGTTCTATCCGGAGCTCTAATAATTTTTTTCTATCAATGCCATCTTTCCAACATAGAAACATCTATGTATGATATATTTCTTTAGTGGGCATCATAGGCTTTTGCTCTAACATCAACTCTATGAGCATATAACCAGTGACAGTACTATGAGTAGCCTATCAGCCCATAAAGCAAATGGAAGTAGCTTAGGCCATTGAATTGGCTTATATTTACATGTCTTGACTAATGCATAAATGATAGGAGGGTGACCCCTCTCACTCTTTCCATTGGCTTCAAGATTATAAGAAGTAGTCAACTTTAGCTGAATTCCATACCTGTTAAAGAATTTTCTTACTTCAACAGCATCCAATTCTCATCTATCAGCTCTCATCCTTCCAATGCTTCCATATTTGCTAAAAATATCTTCCAATATAAACCTGCATATTGTTTCTTTAGTCTTGGTTCTCAATGCTCTCCCTTCAACATAATTTGATAGTTCTTCTCTTGCTAGAACCAAATATTTTACGCCCCAAAGTCCTGATGGCATAGCTACCAAATCAATCACCCATTAAAAATGTATAACAAGTAGATAAGTAAGATGTAGCCCATCTCTATGTCTGACCTTAGAATGTAGCTGACACTTTATGCATGAACTCACAAAATCTTCAACATCCTTGTATAAGCCCTTCCACCAATATCTCTCCTTGATCTTGGTATAAGTGGCCCAAACTCTTCTATGTCCTGCCCAGAATGTATCATGCACCCAAAAATCTTTTAACTTCTGTAACACTTCCACATGCTTTTATTCTAGATATATCATCAACCTTTTTTGGATTTGATTTTCTATCATACCTGCCACACATGTGTCCCACCATTAAAATTTCACCAACTCCAAAGCTTGATTTCTCCATAGATAATGTCAAATTAATTGACTCAAGCTTCTCCAGTATCCGAGCCACATCTTCAATGAGCTGCTTGACAAACTACCTGCAACCTTCAATATCCAAAGTTTCATCCTTATCTTCTTTCTTGCAACCTTTTATAGGTATATCATCCAAAAATGGGATGGTCTTCTCAGATACAAATTCGTTCAATATTTGGTTCATAGCATTTTATATATGAGCCACTAAGTTGGTTGCACCTTGAAGTACGGTACGCATCCTCATTAAACCCAAAGAAGTCTTCATAGTGGTCAAATCTCTACTTTCTTCAGCCATTTGAAATTGATCATATCTAGAATATAAATCTCCAATAGAATAGATGGCATGACCGGCAAATTGTTCAGCTACTTCATCTACTACAAGACTTGACCCCATATTTTGAATAGTCACCCTATTTGCTGGTTGCATATCTTGAATGAATTTCAATGCCCCTAATTTCTTAGGTACAGTGAATCATCTGTTTGAATAGGGAGCAATTGAAGGTTCAAGGATATCCATCTCTACCTTTTTTTTTAATAACTCTATCAACTTAGAAAGCAAAGCTCTAGGTACGAGTATAGGCTTTAAATCCCATGGAATATGTGGTATAGTGAAAATTACTATAGATGCTACAACACTAGGATTCACACATCCAATTTCATCAGAAGTTAAGACAAATACTTTACCATGTCTAATAAGCACTTCTTGAAACATCATTCTTTCTGGTGTTGTCAAGAAATCACCCCCTCCAATCTTCAGCTTAGCCAATGATTCTTGAGTAAATTGATGTCCAATTTTGTGCTATTCTCTCAATCCTAATTCCTTAACTGCTTGCTTGATGTGCTCCATAGTATCAGATGGTAATTGAGTGGCCATTGGTTTCACCTTTTTGGCCACAATCTTATACTTGGTTTACACAATAGCCTCAGGTTTTAATCCATAGCTTGTAGCAAATTCAATACATGTTACCATCTTTTTCAATTCTTCATAAGCCTCCCTTGATTGTATCTCCATGATAACATCTTCATCCATCCTTGTAACTAAATTTTCTATAACTTGCATCAATCCATCTTCCAATCCAGCTTCTTCTAGTATTCCAACTATAGCTTCATCCTTTGAAACTAATCTCATTCTTTTTAAGTTTTTCTCTTGTTTTTTTACTCTTTTCTTATTTATAGGATTTAAATCTTTAATCCTTTAAAAATTCACAAATCCATTATCATACAAATTCAAAATATCAAAATTCAAATTATCTACATTGAGGTTTGTAGATAACTTATTTGTACCCATGTGCCCCCATCTTACAAAGGTGCCCTTTACAAATCCAAGAATCTGTTTCTTGGCTCTAAATATATTTCTCTCAACTATTCACTATATCTTTCATGAATAGGCTTCACAATAAGCAATTATACAGCCTTTTTTCTATCACAACTACAAATCCTGGCATAATGGGAACTATCATCCAAGACTTTAGTCTCCATCCTAGCAGTTGTGATATAAGGTTGACCAAGTATTACTGGATATGTAGCAGAATTTTGTATAAAGAAATTTGCTCCACCTGCACATCTCTAATCTTGGCCTTCATAGCTGGACAAGCTCTATATAGATCGCCTTGCTCATTGTTTGCAATTCTAATCACCCAGCCATGGTTGATATCAATTGGCCACTTGTTCTTCTCATACACCCACTTGGACATGATATTAATTTTTGATCTATGATCAAACAAGGCTAAAATTAAATCTTTAGAATCTTCCAACCTCACTTGTGTTTCTGTAGTAGCCCTAGTCCAATATAAAATTGAATAGCTATCACTTTCCATCTCATCACTATCTCCTTTTAAAGAACAGATAACTTGTACTTCTTGTCTAATCTTCCTTTCTTTACAAGATTCTACTGATATACACTTTGTTTGATATCCTTCTATATCCTTGGTATGATTGATTTGAGCCGTGTCCTCTATATCAACCATGTTTTCAAACTCTAACAATGCAGATTGTGTAAATACCTGCCCTTTTTCTTCTTCCTCATCTTTAGTCAGATGAGTATCTAATGCTTCCACCATAATAGCTTCAGCTGTCATTTGCCTCTTTCTCTATATTACATCAATAATTAGCTCATGAAAATCCCTTTTTACAATATCAAGAGCCTCTCTTAATGTGAACTCAATTTTGGCATCTAAAATCTTCTCCTCTAAGATATTCTTCAGATCTGTTGATGTTTCAATATCAGATTGAAGTTTATAGACAAGACCTTTATCTTTGGACTTACCTGTGCCATCCTTCTCCTTCTCTTTGTCCTTCTTCTACCATTCTTTTGGCAATGGTGCATCGCCAAGATGGACAGAAGAAGGTATCTTCTCTAGTTTCTGCCGCTGAGAAACTTCCTTGTTCCTTGGAAATGTCCTTTTGCTTAGAGGTTCACCAACATCTTCTTCATGAGCAACTCTGCCTCTCTTCTCTTTAACCATAGCATCATTCAAATCATCATTCTGTTGATTTTCATTTAAAAATACTTTGATTTTAATAGCATCAACTGGATCATTCCAACCTGTCATCTTCCTGATAGCTTCACCTCTCCTAATCATGGCCTCCATAGCTGGTTGAGAAACAATCTTAATTGCACTTTATTCAACTACAATAGAATAAGATTGTACTCCCTTTTCGTATATAGTACCACCTTTGCTTGTATGCTCATCTACCAACTTTTTCATACCTCTTTTTCTAAAGTTGGTCCTCAAAGGCTCATCAAAACCAGCTAGTCTTATCCTCCTCTCTTTGTAATGCACAATATTCTCTCTGATTGCAGCTCTATAGCTTTCGCATTCGCCACGCTTGTACTCTGGACTGTCATACCACATGCAATTTTTTACAAATCCCTTCAAACCTTCAATGTCTTTGATGAGCTCACCTTTTGAGATTTCTTAAGTTCACTCATCACTATCCTAAGATCTCGTAAATCCTTAACCAGCTCTTCAATGGCATCATTTTGAGCAGCCTTGTTTGTCTTCTGCAATGGTACTAAACTTGGAATTGCAGATATTGGCTCCAACAGTGATGATGATCCTTGAGTCTTAATCTTTCGCTGCTTGACCACAAGCTCTACTGTGTCGCGGCCACAAATTACAGACTTGAAGTCTAAACAAGAAGTTCAAGAAGAACTAGCAAGAACTGGATTAATCAGATGAATACAAAAACAACATCAGTGAGGTGAGCTAGAGCTCCAAGAGATGTGTTGTCGAGACTGAAGAACTCTTCAGCCTTGACTCCAATATATACTCCTATTTAGGAAGCTTCTCAAGCAACTTCCACCAATTAGAAAGCTTCTCAAGCAACTTCCACCAACTAGGGAGCTTCTCAAGTAACTTCTACTAATTAAGAAGCTTCTCAAGCAACTTCTACCAACTAGGAAGATATTAGAAGACTCTCGAAGATTTTAGAGAGTTCTACGAAACTTCTAGAATATTCTAGAAGATTCTAACTAATATGTCCTTGACATCACTTCTTCCTCTAGCTTCGAGGTCTCCGAGAAGCCATTTGAGATGTATACTCACAAACATAGGAAATCAAAAATTTGTCGCATAGTCTCTGCAATATACTCCAGCTGTCGTTTACGAGGCAGATGATTCATGGGTCCCTATAGCCATTGATAATGATCAATACCTTCCACTTGAGACCATGCTTGAACTTCTGTATCTTCATTGTGGAAACGACCTGAAAATATCGCTTCGCCATTACTTGCATGAATTGGTTCAACTTCAAAGACAATTACAAGTGACCTGCTGCTTGGTATTCTTTGACGTCTTCTTGATTCTTCTAATTCTTCATCTCGAGGTTGACGTCGTAAGCTACTCGGTTGAGATGGTACCACTAATATAGTATCTACATTCTCACTAGCCATATCTACATTCTCACTAGCCATATCTAAATACACCTTGATATTAGTTATCTTGATACTACGAAATACAACAAGTTATGTTTTGATGAGACTTGGATCCTTTTTCTATTCATTTCTCCAGAGAAGGCTTTATCTTCACGCTTCGTTAATGACCAATTTTTGGTTTATTAGGATATTGTCGATGGAATTCCTGTACCTTTTGTGACGCATTGACAAGATTTTTGGTCAATTCCCATGTTCTTTCATTAATATCATAGCCGCTTCAATGCACAAAGTACTCTAATTTATTCCATCTTCGCCGTGAATCTAGTATCCTTTCCACCTCATATTCTTTGTTGTTTTCAATTTCTATACTAGGTGGCGGACATTGCACTCTTCTAGGAAAAGACGATTTCCAATAAGGCTCTAATAAAGAAACATAAAAGACAGGGTGTACCTTCATAGCAGTTGGTAACTTTAAGTGGTACGCCATAAGATTGATCTACTTTTGGATAACAAATGGTCCCAATCTCCGGTAGTCCAGTTTATCACATGGCCGCTTGGTCTTGATATTCCGTCGCAACAATCATATTTTATCTCCAATCTTGAAATTAGGTGCCTGATTCCAAAATTTATCCGCGGATGCTTTGTAAGACTCTTGGGCAATTTGAAATTGAAGCTTCAATGTGGTTTGAAGCTCTGATAGCTGCTGCACCAATCCTTCAGCTGCTGGGTTGTTATTCGCTGACAGACTCAATAGATCAAGCTTCGGATGATATCCATAGTTGGAAAAGAATGGTGTTTTTTGAGTCGACCCATGAAGGGTGTTGTTATATGCAAACTCGGCTAGCGATAGATATGCAGTCCAATCATCTTGCTGATAATTAATGTTGCATCGTAAATACTGTTCCAAAACTTGATTCATCCGTTCCGTTTGGCGTCAGTTTGAGGATGGAATGTCGAAGAAAGCTTGATGTCCACCTTCAATATTTTAAATAAAGATCTCCAAAACTTTGATACAAATTGGGTTCCTCAATCCGACACGATATCATCTGGTAGACCATGATATCGATACACATTATCAAGGAAGAGCCTTGCTGTATCTTCGCTTGATGATGTCTTCTTACAAGGGATAAAATGTGCTATCTTTGTAAGTTGATCCACCACAACAAAGATACTGTCAAATGAATTCGATGGCGGCAGATCTATAATAAAGTCCATAGAAACTGTAGACCATGGACAACACAGAATGGGCAATGGCTGTAGAAGTCCATAAGGGTGATGTCGAGGGTTCTTAGATCTTGAACAAATGTCACAAGAAAGGACAAAATCCTTCACATCCTTCTACATTTGGGGCCACTAAAAATCTCGGGAAATGAGTTCCAAGGTCTTGTTGAATCCGAAATGTCCCGCAGCTAGAAAGTCATGATGAGATTGAAGGACTTGAAGTCGTGTTGGCCCTTTTGGGATATACAGTCACTCCTCAAAGTATAAGAGATCTCCTTCAATCTTGAACTTGTCATCATTGATACGCTGCTTAATATCAAGGACTATTGAATCTTCAATGGTTGCAGCACGTACCTGGTTGAGGAAGTCAACATTAATTGGCACCACAGCAGCACAAATCTTGAATTGCTCTGGCTTTAATAATGTCATACACTGTTGATGAAGCGCTGCTTCTCCAATCTTCGACACAAGATATGATCTTCTTGATAAAGCATCAGATAGTCCTTGCTGCTTTCCAGGCCGATAAGTAATAACGAAGTCAAATCTAGATAGCGACATATTCTATCGAGCTTGACGATGGTTTAGAACCCGAGCAGACATAAAATATTTCAGATTCTTGTGATCCGTATATATGGTCACCGGATGCGCAGCTGCTTCGAAGAAGTGACGCCACTCTTGGAAAGAATCTACTATAGCAAGGAGTTCCTTATCATGAATCTCGTAGTTGATCTCAGCCGCAGAAAACTTTCGTGAATAGAATGCAACTAGATGAAGCTTATTGTCGATGCCCATTTGTGAAAGTATGGCTCCTAAAGCAAAATCCAAAGCATCGATTTCCAAATAGAAAGCCTTTGCAAAGTTTGAATGTACCAAGATTGGAGCCGTAGTAAATGCCATTTTAAGATTTTGAAATACTTTTTCCGCTAGAGGTCTCCATTCCAACTTATCCTTACATGTTAATCGAGTGAGTGGAGCAGCAACTTGAGAATAATTCTTGATGAAGATTCGATAGAAGATAGCAAAGCTAAGAAAACATTGTACATCTCTAACCGGCTTTGGAACTTCCTAGGATAGAATTGCTTCCACCTTCTTTGGATCTATCTTCAAGCCTTCTATAGTCACAACAAATTCTAAAAACTCTATCTCAATTTGGTGAAATAAACACTTCTCCAACTTGGCGTAGAATCCTCACTTGCATAGTTTTTCGAGTACCAAATGAACGTGCTTCTTATGCTTTTCTTCATTCTTAGAAAATATCAAGATATCATCCAGATAAATGACAACAAATTTGTCTAGATATTCTCAAAAAATATCGTTCATCATGTGTTGAAAAACCGTCGGAGCATTGATAAGACCAAATGGCATGATATTATATTCAAAATGACCATACCTTATATGAAAAGCTGTCTTCCATTCATCTCCTTTTTTGATTCGCACAAGATTATAAGCTCCCCTTAGATCAATCTTTGTAAAGATCTTTGCACGTCCAAGTTATTCCAGAAGACTAGAGATCAAAGGTAATGGATAGCGATTCTTCTTTATCACCTTATTGAGACCTCGATAGTCTACGCATATCCGTAGTGAGCCATCTTTCTTCTTCACAAATAAGATTGGTGCCCTAGTTGGCGATTTTGAATGACAAATGAAGTTCTTGACTAGGTTCTCGTCAATGTATTTTTGCAACTCTGCCAACTCCGTCTGCGATAGGTTGTAGATTGGGCCAAAAGGCGGTTGTGCTCTTTCTTGCAATTCTATGGCACAATCATATGGTCAATGTTCTGATAGCATGTCAGCATTCTTCTTTTGGAACACGTCTTATAAATCCTTGTATTGTTTTGGTATTCCTGCTGTTGAAATCTGCTCTCCACTAATTAAAGCCGCATAAATGACCAATGGTCTGTCTTCCTTGCACGATCTTACAAACGTTCTTACTCCAATGAACAAAGATTTTTTGATTTGGGATCTTCTTCCAAGCTTGTCCTCAGGTTGTTCAATGGGAAATGTTATCCTTCGCAACCTCCAATCTATAGGTGGATTATATTTTTTCAACCAAGAAAGACCAAGAATAATAGGATTTGATGGGATGCTAATAATGTTGAAAATAATATAACTACTGTGGTCTTTAAACGCCACTTCTATAGGTTTTGATTCATGGGTGACACTACCAGATAATAAAGGTCGTCCATCTATTATTTCTACGTGAACATGTTTGAATTTTTGTACTAGGGGAATTTTGCGACGCTTAGCAAATTCTTGGTCTAAGAAACAAGCAGATGCTCCTGAATCTAATAAGGCTAAGGTTTTTAATTTTTGAGGATCAAAAGATAAAAGAATTATAAAACAATGGGCAGGTTGAGTAAAAAGAGAGGAACCTGGTTTTGATTTGTCCAATCGCACAGTTCCTATTGTGGCAGGGCATCCTCATTTTCCTGAACAAATGCACCTCTATTCTTGATGCTGCATCCATTTTGCTTCTTCGGACAGTTTCCTGCTCTATGGCCTTCTCCACCACAGTAAAAGCACAAACCTTTCTCCATATGCTGCTTCTTTTCTTCTGAAGTAAGGGATTTGACACGTATTGCATCAATCTATATGTCCTCTGTCTCCGCTTGTGAATTTAGGCTACTTGCCGATATAATTGCGCCGTGATGACTTGTATATTGTTTGGAGCGTTGGTTTTGGCAACATTGAAATAGGCAGTTATCGCACTTTATAGCTTGGCTAATGGCTTCATTAAGCATTCGTGGATCAAGAAGAAATAATAACAAATCCTTTACGTCGTCCTTTAGATCCCAATAGAATTGACTCATCAATACTTCTTCATTCCAATTGATGCCACATGCCAATTGCCTAAAATCCGATGCATAGACTGATGCAGAGCGAGTCCCTTGTCGTCGCGATCAAATTTTTCTTGTAGCCCACCGAGCCTTGTCATGCTCGCCAAATATTTTTGCAAATGCCTTCAAAAAAGACTCAAAGTTGCTCAAAATCCGTGATCCTTTTTCAAATAGAGGAGCAAACCACGATAGAGCTTGTCCCGTAAGCAAATTTCCAACCAATCCAACGCGTGATTCCTCCGTCGGATAATGTTCGGATTGTAGAGCTATTATTAACTTAATTTGATTGATGAAACCTCGAAACTTGGAGCGTGTGCCATCAAACTTGTCTGCAAGGCTAATTCGAGGTTCTTTTCATTGTGGAAGTAATGGTTTTCATTGAACCACACGTAAAGCTGCTTCTTCTGGTGCAGAAACTCGAGGCTGATGAAGCCCAAATTGTGCTATTTTGGATGCTCCATCATTATGAAGTCTTGCAAAGATTCCTTCCATCACTATAGTTTTCTGTGATAACGTAGCAAGAGCATTCATAATGGCGTCCATCTTGGACTCCAAACTTTCACTCATATTAATGTCTAGACTTCCAACCATTCTAAGAGAAAGAAAGTAATTGTTTCTACAAGGAGGAAATATTGGTTTAGAAGAGGGTACTCCGCAACCTCTAAAACGCCTTAAGACCTTTAAGAAGAGGGGTAATCCACTCTCTCCAAGAAGAAAAGATATCAGTTTAAACGAGGGTAATCCACAACCTCTAAAATACTAGTGTATCTTCAAGAAGAGGGGTAATCCACACTCCAACAAGAAGGAACTAGCTCTGATATCCAAGATAAGAATAGTCTTGACAAATTGTCACGGACACAAACTATAGACTTGAAGTCTAAACAAGAATTTCAAGAAGAACTGGCAGGAACTGGATTAATATCATGGATACAGAATATAGACTTGAAGTCTAAACAAGAAATTCAAGAAGAACTGACACGAACTAGATTAATCAGATGAGTACAAAAAGAATACCAAAGAGGTGAACTAGAGCTCCAAGAGATGTGTTGTCGAGACTGAAGAACTCTTCAGCCTCGACTCCAATATATACTCCTACCTAGGAAGCTTCTCAAAGCAGCTTCTTCCAACTAGGGAGCTTCTCAAGCAACTTCCACCAACTAGGAAGCTTCTCAAGCAGCTTCCACCAACTAGGGAGCTTCTCAAGGGAGCTTCTCAAGTAACTTCTACTAACTAAGAAGCTTCTCAAGCAACTTCTACCAACTAGGAAGATGTTAAAAGGCTCTGGAAGGTTCTAAAGAGTTCTAAAAATCTTTTAGAATGTTCTAAAAGGTTCTAATAAGTATGTCCTTGACATACTGTTTCTTTCACCAACCTCTAGTTATTTATAAATCCACTCTCATATGTCTTGTCTGCAAGATGAAAAAGCAAATTTTCTTCTAAATCTTTATCAGTTGCTTGTAAAAATAACTCAGTCTTCCAAGTGTTCAATAGTTGCCTCTCTTGCCGTGGTAATTGGCCAAACTTCCTTTCAAATTCTCTGATCAATTCATTTGGAGCCATCTGATTTCCTGGCCTTTATTCAATCCATTCCAAAAATGATCTTTTGATCATCCTCTATGAGTCTTCTTCAAAAAATTCATCTTTCAAAAGTTCCTCAAATCTATTCCACGATGTAATTCCTTCACGCAACTCTTGCACCCTCTTCCTGATTTCAGGTATTATTACAAAATCAAAGGTGGTAATCATTCTCACCTCTGAAATCTGATGTACCTCCATTTTACATGTATAAATCCTCAAGAACTTGGTAATGTTTCTCCCTTCAAATCTCCTAGCCTTATCTACTACTACATGTAAAGCATTGGTAGTGCTCCTATCATCCCCTTGAGTTTGTTGTCTCTCATCCATAAATTGAGCAAATACCCTAAATAAATCTTGGGCACCTACTCTCCCTGGTAATCCAAACCTAAGATTTTGATCCCCCATTTTGGCTTGTTGAGTAATTAATGCCTCAAGGCTCTCTCAGTAGAAGCACCAATAATATTGTGGTAAAGAGAATCTACCTCAAGAAAGCACTGGGCTTCTGGCTGCAATTAAATACTCAATCAAGATCCAAAATTAATGAAACCCTCAAAATTTTATAAAAGTTTTTTTTTTAGGGCTATTACACCCAATACATAAGCCTCATTTCACAAAAACACTCAACTATATCAAAATACTCTAAACCCTCATTCACCCGTAGGAGGGGAATTTTTTCCAAACTTCATTAATCTATAACTCTTAATCTAATTATTCAAATCTACTACAATTTCACATGAAGTACTGATGTGCTTTTAAAAATTAGCACAAAAAATTTCAATTATCGATTCTTTATCGATCTTTAGATATTGTAAAAATCCTAACAGTAGCTTTAAACCCTTGTTTACAAACACCTATGTACTAGATTCTTCACATCTCACAAACCCAATGTCCAAATGCTATGAAACTTTGATGTATAGCTTCTTAGCACAAAGATTCATCTTCTTGGAAATTTTTAGACAAAATTCATTCAGAAACTCAAGATATGGTAAAACCCATTACTATAAACAAAACGGCCTACTTACTACCTTGGAATTCAAACTACTGTCTTTGACTCCCAATATCTCTTTCTTTAGAACTTTTATTGTAAAAATTCTTCCATATTGGATGTAGAGCTTGAAATCACCTCTCTAGCCGCACCTCCCGATCTCCAAAAGCTTTGATACAACTCCTCCAATCTTCAAATGAGTGACAGTAGGTACAATTTGCACACCTTAACTTCAAGCACCTACTTCTCCCTCATAAAAACTCCAAATCTCTCAATTTTTATACCAAAATTATAGCCCAAAAAACAAGCTTTCTAATCCTAGTCTTTGACTTTTTAATGGCCTCCTTAAAATTGCCAACACCCTTATTCTTGTTGTAGACAGCCTCCTCAAAGACTATTAGGCATGACCATTGACCAATAGGAATGAAGAACTTCATCCCTTGTCTTCATTCATCCTCACTTGTCTTCATCCTTCCAAATAGGCCTCTTAGTAGTTTAATTCTTCTTCTTTGGATCCCAATTGCCTCTCAAGGCTTTATACTAAATATTTAGGCTCTATATAATTTAAAACCAAGTGACCAAACTGAGTAAAAATCTAAAATAAATTTTCTTATACCAACTCTCTTTAATTTATTTTACTAATCATTCTAACACATATCTAAACTTATAAACATATTATGCATTTTGAGTGGATTTTACATACTATAAGCAATTACAGTACGACAATGTAGTATTAACACCGTAATTATGAAAATCATGTATGAAATTGATTATATTGTTGTCCAATTATAGAATTCTACTTTATCATATCCAATTTTATTGAGTTGGCCGTGGCTATATGAAGCCAAAGCTAGGAACAATTGGAATCGAGGAACGTAAATTATTGGGAAGGGTAGTGACCAGATCATTTTATATATGTACCCAGTTCAATATCATGGGGAGTTTCAAATTATGTGCTCAGTAGCAATATCTGATGATGAGGGAACCAGAATTGGGTAGTTCTAATGTGACGGTGTCGTATTGTAATTACTTACAGTATGTAAAAATTAGTTAAAATATATTATATGTTTATGAATCTAGATGTGTGTTAGAATGGTTAGTAAGTTAAATTAAAAATGGTTGATAGAAGAAACTTTATTTTATTTTATTTTACTTATTTTAGTTATGGTATTTAAAAATTATAAGATCTAAATGTTTAGTATGAAGCCTTGAGAGAAGGTGGGGACTTAAGGATGAAAATTTAAGCTAGTAAGAGGCTAATTGGGAGGGATGAAATCAAGCCTTGGTCGGATGAAGGCAAGGAATAGGGAACTTCATCCCTATTGGTCGAATACCATGCCCAATGGGCTTTGAGGAGGCTGCCCGCGACCTTAACAGGGGGTTTTTGGTGACTTCAAACGGAGGATTTGCAATTTCAGAGGTAGGGTTGTAAAGTTTAGGGTTTTGGGTATAGTTTGAGAGGAAATTTTAGGCGATTTGGAGTTAGGGTGAAGAAGTTATACTTGTTCAAAGTTAAAGAGTGGATTTCATACATACTGTCACTCTTTTGGGATTTTGTACGGAGGATTTTGGAGATCAAACGGTGCAATTGGAAAGGTGATTTTAAGATCTACGTCTATTATGAAGGAATTCTTAAGTTTTGAGTTTAGACAAAGGAGATATGAAGAGTTGAAGACAGCGCATCCAATTCCAAGGCAGTAAGCACATTGTGTTGTTAATAGTTATGCTTTGAGCCATAACTTGAGTTTTCAGCCAAAATTTTGGCTCAAACTTCTTGGAGAATGTGAAATTTTGTGTTAAGAAGCTATACATACAAATTTAATAAAATTTGAGCTTATAGTTTGTGAGATATAAAGAAATTTGTATGCAGGTGTATAAAGACAAGGGTTTGAAGTGACTGTTAGGATTTTCAAGATATCTCAAGATTCGCAATGAATTTGCAATTGAAAATTATTGTAGAGGTTGATAAGAATACATCAGTACTTTATATAAAATTTTACTATGTTTGGACGGTCGGATCAGGAGATATGAGATGTTGAAGTTTGGAAAATTTTCCTCATATAGATATATAAGGTTTTAGAGGATTTTATCATACTTTGGATGTTGTTAGTTACTTGAGGCTTATGTATTTGATGTAATTTCTCAAAAAAGAAATATATATATATATATATATATATATATATATAAACTTTGAGTTTTTCTCATTTTTGAAGCTTGATTGAGAAATTAATGACAGCTAGAAGCCCGGCGCTTTCTTAAGGCAAATTCTCTCTACCCCGACAACGGATCATATAAAAGATTCAGAGTAGGAGAGGCAAATCAAACCGGAGGTTTATATGGAACCTGTGTGCCAATCTTTTAACTTGGGCTCCAATGAAATATCCCAGATTATCAAAGTATACATCGGTATTACAATGTCGTGTTGTGATACAATTAGATAATGAAACTATGACTAAAAATGATTTTTCAATTAACACTCTATTATGTTAGTTCAACAAGAATTCAACATATTTTAACAATGTTTTTATAAAAGCCTCTGAGTTTATTTTCTTCACTTAATAGCTAGTACATAAAAATTTATATTAATTTAATAATGCACTCAGGAGATATTTGAGCTTTGATACAAAGGGTTGTCGGAAGTTGGCAATTTAGGATTGGATAGGGTTTCTATGATAACTAAAGATCTACAAATTGGATCAACATAATTTTTGGCATAGTAATAGAAGACTTGGAGATCAAGCTACATACCAAATTTGGGATGAAGTTAATAGTTGAAGAAGGAGAAATCACCACTAGAATTTTTGCATCAATTTTCAAGTTGGCGGCCGAGAGTCATCAGTGCAGTTTTTGGGCATTTTCTTGCAATTTGTAAGTTGGATTTGGTTGAATTTTTTTGAGCATGTAGAAGGCTTATACCAACATTTGTGTGCAAAATTTCATACTAAGTGGATAGTTGGATTGAAAGTTATAGCTTGTCAAAGCTCACTGATTAGGATTAGGACTTATAAATAAAAATATAAATTGCTTAATTATAAAAGAAACAAGGAAATTGAGATATATGTATGATTGATGTTACTAAGAGGAGTGTTTTTAAACACTTTTGAATTGAAATTTAAATTTTATTCTTCATACATGGATGAAATCTATTAGAGTTTCTTGATTATTTACAAACACAATTTTACCTTTTACAGCTAGGTGCTCGGTGCATTCCCGAACAAGACAACATATAATACGACAATGGATATAGAACTAAGAAATTGGAAAGAATTCTTTTTACATCATAAATTTGTTTTTGTTTGATCGTATGTAGATTTCAAAGATATTCTTGTCGAAGTTTGTGAGTATCGAATTACCTTAGAAGAGGATGCTACACTAGTTCATCAAAGACAACACCGCCTTAACCAAAATATTTTCTCATGATCAAGGAGGAAATATATAAACTTTTAAACGTGGGCTTCATATATCTAGTCCCGTATAATAAATGAATTTTACTAATTGTGATGGTGACGAAGAAGAATTGGAAAATCCAATTCTTCTTTTATTACCTTTTACGGATAATATATTAGACGCAATAGCTGGGTATGAATGTTATTCTTTTTTGGACAGATTTTTGGATTATAATTAAAAAAAAAATTGCAAAAGAGGACCAGTTGAAGACCACTTTTATTACAGATTGGGGCACATTTGCTTATAAAGTAATACCATTTCGGTTATATAATGCCCCAGCCACATTTCAAAGGATAATGATGCAAGCATTTCAAGATTATTTATAATTCTTGATGGAGATATTTTTAGATGATTTTTTCACATTCAATATGACAACAAATCATTTAGAATGTCTTGATAAATGTTTGGACCATTGTGATAAATATAGAATATCTTTGAATTTTGAGAAGTATCAATTTGGCGTACCATCAGGAAAGCTTTTGAGACACATTGTTTTCTTGTTTGGTATCGCTATTGACTCAGATAAAATTACTCGTATATTGGCTTTGTCAAAGCCAAAAATAGTGTCAGATGTTTGTGGTTTCATAGGCCATGTTAGTTATTATAGGCAATTCATTTATTTATTTGCAGTAATATGTCAACCGTTAATGAATCTCTTAAAGAAACTGCCATCTGATGGATCTAGTCTAATTTGGACTGAGAAATATATAGTTGCATTTGAGGAAATAAGACGAAAATTGGTGTCAATATCGATACTTGTTGCACCTTGTTGGATAAAACTATTTCATGTTTATATTGATACCTTGAATGTTGCTATTGGATCCGTGTTAAGCCAGAAAAATGAAAAGGATTTGGATCCTATCAATGATGCACTTCCTGATGCGGAATTATTTATCATCGACGTAATTACTCCAGAATATAGTGAATTGATCCAGTATTTGATATTTCAGACATTTCCACCTACATATAGTGAAAAACTTAAGAAACGCTTGATTTTGAAAAGTGCACCGTATATGATGATTGGAGACGCCTTGTATAAGCAAGGGAGAGATGGAATTCTACACCACTATATTTTTCAAAGTGAAGTATGTACCATATTAGAAAGATGTCATTAGGATAGTTGTGGAGGATACTTTACCGATGTCGTAATACATGCAATTTTGCTCGAGAATGCTCCGGGCACTTGGCTGTGGAAGACAAAAAGGAAATACACAACAACAAGATCCTAATAACTCTAATAGAATCCTAAACAACTTCTATTAAATCTTAACAATACTAATCAAACTTTGATCCAATCTTTAAGCAATTACAAAAGAAGAGTAAATGAATCATACATTAATCATAATAGAAAATAATATATAAAATACTAAATTTAGAAAATACTAAAAATAGAATCTTAAAATTTTAAGTCATATCTAATTCAAATCCTAGGTCAAATCCTAGTCAAAACCTAAATCAAATCCTAAGTCAAATCCTAGTCAAAACCTAAGTCAAATCTTAAGTCAAACCCTGGCCAAATTTTAGTCAAATCCTAGTTAAAACCTAAGTCAAATCCTAAGTCAAACTCTATTCAAATCGTGAGTCAAATCTTGGTCAAACCCTAGTTCAATCCTAAGTCAAACCATAAGTCAATCCCTAGTCAAAACCTAAATCAAATCCTAAATCAAACCCTAGTCAAACCTTGATCAAATCCTAGTCAAATCCTAAGTCAAATCCTAAGTCAATCCCTGGTCAAAACCTAAATCAAATCCTAAGTCAAATCCTAAGTCAAACCCTAGCCAAATCCTAGTCAAATCCTGAGTCAAATCCTAAATCCTAAACCCTAAACCAAACCCTAAACAAACCCTAAATCCTAAACCAAATCCTAATAAAATCTAAAACCAAATTCTAACCAATTCAAATTAATCCTAGGGAAAATTAGAACCTCAATATCTGTTGATTAGACTGTTGATCTTACTTATAACTTTGTATACCTTTCAATCTATTAGTCATCAACAAGCAAAACAAATTTGAAAAAAATCGAACTTACCAAATGGAAGAAAAATCCTAAAAACTTCTTGGGTGTTGGTCGGCCTCCTTCTCCAACCTTGATGCTGATCTTCCAGTACTGATTTCTCTTTTTTCACCATTCAATCAGTCTCAAATCATTCATGTGTATAGGAAAACAAGTCTATTATCCACATAAACAAAAATTACTCCAATCCAACTAGCAGATTGCTCAAGATCTCAAAAACCCTAACTGACCCTCAAAACTTAATTTTTGAGACCTTGACCTACTTAAACCTCTATTACGTATAACTAAACCGTTAGATTCAGTTCAAATTCATAGCACACATTAACAACAACAATATCCAAAAACCCACAAATTTTGAGTTATAGATCTGCTACAAAACTTCTGAAATTGCTTAAAATATCAATCCTATTTTATTTCACAAAATCCCAAGTTGCCAAAAACAACCCTGACTTTGCAAAGCTATTACAAAGTCATTTTTTCTCCAAATCACTCAAAACCAACTTCTATACAAAATCCTTTAAGTCTACTCTCTAGTTCCAATCTTTGATCTGCAAAAGCCCTTTGAATCTGCCGTAGGCACGTGGTTTTGTGCCTCGGGGTCTGATTTCAATTCCAGCTCATAACCGGTCCTTTCCGAGTATCTATTTCAAGATTTTTGTGGTAAATTTTTCTGAAACCTCTTCTTAACTCTCTCCTATATATGTCTATATCATTTTATTTTTCAATCTACTTTGTTTTGCCTTACTTATGGCCCTACAAAGTAAATAGAAGCTCATTTGTAAAAAGGGCAACATTAAAATCCATTAGTTTTATTCCCTTTTTACTATTATCTATTTTTTTCTAAGATAATTTGCTACAATATTTTGAACTAAGATCTTCTATAATATACTATTTTCACACTCTTTCACCTAATAGTTGGATATTTTTTTTGAGCCGTGAATTCATTGCTGATTGTTAGATATCACCAAATCCTAGGCAGATACTTTTGAAAGTCAAATCTCAACTAGAAACTTAAAAATTCATAATTTAAGATCTAGCCATTCAAATAAGCTCAAAATTTGGAAAAACATAATTCATACCTTTGACCATTGTCACATAATTTCTGAGCCATGAATTCATTGCCGATCGTTAGATATCACCAAATCCTTATCATGTACTTTTAAAAGTCAAAATCCTAAACACCTGAGAACAAATTTTGCCATTACTCCCTAATCAAAGTCTCAACTGATATGAAATTTTAGACATAGACTCTTTATAGTATAAGTGATATGTACACAAAAAATAAGCTTCAAATTCATCTTGAAACGCAAGTTCTAGCTTAAAGCAAACCCTTCTATTTATCTGACTTCTTCAAAAACCCATTTTAGTTTGCTGATTTTAACTAGCCATATCTCACTCATTCTGGACTCATTTCTATTAATTCTTAAACGTAAAATGTATAGCTTGAAGTCTAGTTTCTAACCCAACTTCTTGATTTCTTGCTAGTATCTTTAAACTCCAAGTCAGCACTATTAATGGTAGCCAACTATTGACATCCAAACCTCAATTTATCCTTCATAAAATCCTAAATTCAACCTCAAAGTCAAAACTCCTTATATCTACAAATATAACCCTGAATCTACTAAAACCTAAGATTGGAAAAAAGATAAAAAGAAATAAAAGAAAGTTTCAAGGCTAAATCAAAGTTAAAGTTAAGATTAAAGATAAGATAAAATTTTAGCCAAAAAAAGAAAAAAAAAGTGAGAAATTTTTCCCAAACTATATAAAAACTTAGATTGGTAAGAAGAAAGAAAGAACTTAATAAAATTTTAAAGAAAAGATAGTTAAGTTAGATTTCTATATATGAATGTATTTACTTCATGACACCATTTGAGAAATAGGATATTGATTTTATAGGACCAATTGCACTAGCCTCACGAAATAGCCATAAAAGATATATTTTGATAGCAATCGATTATGTAACAAAATAGGTTGAAGCAGTGACAACGAAAAATGATAATGCTAATACAATAGCCACATTTTTATATGAGAACATTATCACTTGATTTGGATGTTCTAAAGAATTGGTTAATGATCGCGGATTCCATTTTATTAATTCTACAATTGCGGCTTTGACAGCTAAATATGAGATCACGCATCAAAAGACAACTCTATATCATCTTAGGACCAATGGGCAGTCTGAAAAGACCAACAATATTTTGTGCAAAATTTTAACTAAGACGGTATTTGGTGTGGGAATGGATTAGGATACAAAATTGTTTGCAGCCTTGTAGGCATATTATACTGCATATAAAGTGACTATTAGTTCAACACCATTCTAATTGGTATACAAACAAGAGACAATATTACCAATTGAACTGGAAGTTCAAAGTTTACAAATTGAATGAACGTCTTAGTGACAAAGAATCCCTCCATTATCGGTTAGTCCAATTGAAAAAATTGGATGAAGTTAGAGCTACAGCTCTTTTAACTATGGAAGCTACACAGCGCCACTATAAGAGTTATTATGATAGTAAATTACATCCAATGATCTAGTACTTCTTTATGATAATCGCTTTCACAATTTTTTGGAGAAATTTCAGGTCTATTGGCATGGATTGTATCAAATAATTGAAGCCTTTCCTAATAGTTCAGTTCAATTGGAAGATTTTATAAGTACTCAATTTACTACCCAAATTAATAAAAATGGATTACATCTTTATTTTACGTAAATGTATGACATGTTTTAAAAATTGGAAGAGAAGAGGATGTACCTATTTATGATAGATTACCTTTATTCAAGGTACATGATGATTAGAAAAGATAGCTAATGGTCAATTTTGGATCCTAATACGAACTAGTCATGCAAATTGGAAGTGATGTTCTGGTACACTGGATTAAAGATTGTTGATTCAGACCCTGAATAAAAAGTTAGGAGCGGGGCACTTAGTGGAATTTTTTGTAACCATTTTGATTTTGAGCTTGGTTGTTCGAATGTATGCTTATTGGAGTGTAGAATTTTTTGCAGCCAGAGAGTAACGTTAGTACAAGCAAGGAGTGCATAGTAAGCATTACATAATGTTGATGGAAAGGTTGAAAAGAGCTACAGATAGAGAGAAAAATGTCCGAAACATGAGAAGTAAGAATAACTTGCAATCGCCGTCCTTAGTGGTGATCACTAATATAGAGCCAATGAAGTTAGAAATCTGTTGGTTCCCACAAAGGCAAAGGGATTTTAGAAATCCATAGATGTATGTGTTTTTGCGAGGGTCAGATAACTTGCCACCAATTGATGTAGAACTAGTGGTAAAATATATAAAAAATTACGACCCAAAGGAATGTTCAAGTTTAGTGAAGGAGAGAATAATTGAAATTGATGAGAGTACCTTACAGAAGGTATTACATCTATCCATAGGTGAGCTTGCGGTAGGCATCAAAGTATCCAGTGATTTCAGATCAAAAAGCTACTTCAAGGGAGACATGTCATCATTTGAGAAGAATCAAGGATGGAAGGTGGCGGAGGCACTTACACTAGAGCTTGTGGAGTAGATGCGGTTTGTTTAGAAGTAGTTAGGCTTGAACCAACATACCACATACATGTCCAAACGCTTACTGTTTGCTACAATTGAAACACTTGAAGGCATAGTGTTTAATTGGACAGTCTTTGTAGCAACCCATATCCATGCAAAGATGGGAGCTGAGCAAAAAACAGATAAATTTTCATTTTTGCTATGCTCCAACTATGTGCTCTCTATTATTACATATACGTTAAGTCAACTAGTAGTAAAAAAAATTATACCTTCTCCAATACCGCAACAAGGTATGCGGACTTTAGTAGTTAGTCCAAGGATAGTGGTACACAAAATTAGGAAATCAAATAGATCGCGGGAATAGGAGGCTATCATGGAGACTACATCAAGATGGGTTCCAATTCATGCAATAATTGAGAAGGCAACTGAGGCTCCAATTTTGAACATCGAATATTGGAAGGAAGGAACCTCACGGAAGTAATATTGGATTAAATTTTCCAATTATAGCTTACCGTAAGTCAGCTGAAAGGAAATTTAAGGCAACAATTGGAATCAAGCAGATAGGAGATAATAGAGAAAAGCCACCAAATTGTGGAACAAGGTCACCTTATTAGAGCAAAGATAGAATCTAAGCTAGCATTGGAGCGGAGATTAGCGGAGGAAAAAAAAAATTGGGCGAATAATAAAGATCACACTCAAAGAATCCTGAACGGCCAAAAGCAAGAATTAATAAAGAATCATAGGATATGGAATTTGAAAAGAGAGGCGCTGAAGTGTCAATTGCAAGCAGAACGTGAAAAAGTAATGAAATTGGAATATAAAAAGGTGAAATTGGGAGATCAATACAGAATCAAAATGGATAAGTTGCAAGCAAAAATTGGTGCATTGAAGGATGTAGTGATAAAATTGGAGAGCGATTTAGCCAATGTCGTTTGGCCACAGGTATCTGTTCTACTAGTTTTGAATATTAGTGAGTTGGACGAGAAGATGAAGCAACAAAAGTGCCAATTAGAAGCAAAAGATGCCAAAATTCTAAATTTGGATGCTCAAATTTAAAAATTAGGAGCAAATAACAAAGATTTATCAGCCTAGTTGAAGAGCAACCATGTGGATTTATTAGAGGAGGATGAAGACGTACCGTTAAAGCCAAATGCAGAAGAACCTCCTACAAAGAATCTAGAAGCATCCCATTTCAAAGAACCAGCTTCATAATTAAAAATTCTTTTTATCAATTCTATGTTTGCGAGGGCGCTGCACAATTAAGACTGGGACTATGTAGAATGGATAAGAATTTTACGATTTACGATATATAGTTTGTAGGATTAAAAATTGGTAGTAAGACAATGAATGGTAAGTTTAAAAGGTAAAATAGATGAGGAAATTAGGAAAAGTAATTATCATTGGTTGTGTAGCAGTTAACATAGTTGGGATAAGTATAAATTGATTTGGTATAGAGGAGTCAGGGCTAGACTGTGATAGTGCTCAGCCAGAATAAGCTTGATGCTAACTCTTGTTATTTTTTTTGTTAGATTATAGTGGAGAATCCGGATTTCATTCCAATTGATTGAACCATGTTGATCATTGAGTACAATAATAAAAATAGATAATTCAATTTAATTATAGATGAGTAAGGAATTATAATCAATTTTTATTTGAGTTCAGTGTGGCGAATTGATAGTCGAAGGTTGAATATGTCGATGCAATTTGATTATGAGTAAAAATATTATGCCGTATTGGTTGTGAGAGTTGAGCGATGAAAGAGAATTTCAGAGAGAGATGATTTGTTTCAAAAGAAATTCTTGGTGAGAAGTTATTTCCAATGATTGGGAAGTGAAGCAGATGTAAGCAGTCTATTGAGATAGTGTAGCATTGCCGGATGTTGTTATGTGATTGGAAGAAGATAATAGATTACAGTAGGAGAATTTTTGGAAATTGGATCACAAAGTTTATTCTTAGTTGCGGAGTAGTAGTACCAATTGAGTGGTTGGCATTGTTTCTAAGCGTTTACGTGTATATTGGACTCTGATGTTCAGAGGCGGTTAGTTGTGTGACCCGAATAGTTTAATACAATGCGGTTAGTCTTTTCTTCTATTCGAATCTCCTTTTACGGGTTTACTCTAGGCAATATTGGTAGAATAAGTAAAACGATAGAACCACAATGCTTATAAGACATCTGTAAATAAATTCACGAATCAACTCCTTATTTTTTATATTAGAAATAAGATATGGCTTCTTCAACAGAATATTAAGACCAAGCGGCCATGCAATAAATTAGACTATCAAAGATTGGAACCATTTTTTATCTAGAAGCACATTAATGTAATAGCATATCACTTGTAATTACCATCTTCAATGAAGATACATCCAATTTTTCATGTCTCTCTTTTAGAACCTTATAGAGAATTGTATATTTCAATTAGAGTACAACAATTGCCACCTAATATTGAAATTGAAGACCATTGTTGTATTGTAATTACTTACAATATATAAAAATTAGTCAAAATATGTAATATATTTATAATTTTTAATATGTGTTCAAATGATTAGAAAAGTAAATTAAAGAGAATTGGTATAAGAAACTTTATTTTAAATTTTTATTTAATTTGATTATGATGTTTAAATTATATAGAACCTAAATGTTTAGTATAAAGCCTTGATAAGCAATTGGAATCCAAAGATGAAGAATTAAACTACTAAGAGGCTTATTTGGAAGGATGAAGGTAAAGAATGGATGAATGAAGGCAAGGGATGAAGTTCTTCATTCCTATTGGTCAATAGTCATGTTCAATAGGCTTTGAGGAGGTTGTCTGCAAAGAGAACAATAGTTTCGGCAACTTCAAAGAAGGCATTTGAAAATCAAAGATTAGGATTAGAAAGCTTGTTTCTTGTACTATAATTTTGGTTTAAGAATCAAGAGATTTGAAGTTTTTATGAGAGAAGAATAGATGCTTGAAATTAAGATATTTAAATTGTATCTATTATCACTCTTTTGAAGATACAAGAAGATGTATGAAAGTTTTTGGAGATCGGGAGGTGTAACTAGAGAAGTGATTTTAAGATCTATATTTGACATGGAAGAATTATTATATTTGGAGTTCTAAAGAAATAGATATTGGAAGTCAAAGATAGCAAATTGAATTCCAAGGTAGTAAATAGACCGTTTTATTAATAATGATGGTTTTTACCATATCATGAGCTTTTAGAAGAATTTTTATCTAAATTTTTTTAAAAACATGTAGTATTATGTTAAAAAGCTATAAATCAAATCTTAGTAGCATTTAGATTTTTAATTTGTGAGATATAAAGAATTTAGTACATAAGTGTTTGTAACCAAGGATTTAAAGCTACTATTAGGATTTTTGTGATATCTAAAGATTGATAATAAATCAATGGTTAAAATTTGTAGTGATAATTTTTAAAAATATATCAATACTTCATATAAATTTTGAGTGAATTTAGATGGATAGAATAAATGTTATAAATTATTGAATTTATATAAGATGAACAAAGGTTTAGAATTTTTTTTATATTTTGAGTGTTTTGAAGAAATAAGACTTATTTATTGGATGTAATAACCCTATGAAGAAGTCTTTTATATAAATTTAGGGATTTTATTATTTTTGATCATAATTGAATAATTAATGGCAATCAAAAGCTCTGCACTTTTTTGAGGTAAATTTTCTCTACCATGACACCATGAAGAATACGAGGTTGAAAAGGTATTTGATTCACGGTGTCATATTACATTTACATGCAATATGTAAAAATATTATATTTTTTTTATTTATTTTTGTTATCTATGTGTGAGTGCTAGACGCTATTTTGGAAGATATTCTAAAAGAAAGATTTATTTTAGCCACTTAATTCGTAAATTAGGATAGCTATTTGTTTTATTCCTACCTTACTTTTACCTTAGAATAGATTCTTTTATAGTTGGAAGAAAGGTAAAGGTTGTTTTATCTTTCTTGTTGACTTTGAGGTAACATGGTCCCTTGTAAGGAATAAGAGAGAAGAATATGGGATAAATTAGGCCTATCCAATAGGATTTTGGCTGCCTATGTGGACGTGGCATGGGCTGATGTAGAAGAAAAGGGGAGCATACTCCTCTTTCTAGAACTAGAGTTTTCAATTTCACGGTATATAATTTTTGGAGAGAGATAGCTTCAAGGGTACTAAAGCTTTTGTAATGAAATTTAGACAGAATAATTCTCAAGTTGTGAAAATTTTAGAACCTACTCACTTGCTTATTTTAGAATTGTGAGTAAAAAATTACGCTTGTTTTGAAAGAGTGAGGTCTGTTACTATCAAGAAGTGAAGGTAGAAACTTTGAGCTGCTATTGCAAGTTTGATTTCAATTCTTTCTTAGTAAAATTTGTAGAAAGTATGAAGAATTGTGCTAGATTTCTATCAAGCTATTTCTTGAAGCATTTGGAATTTGAAAGAAAGAGTTGCGAGCTTGAGAGTGGGAAAGGGTCTGCTACCACCTAACAAAGAGGGGCAAAATCTTTGTTCAACCATCCGAGTTGGATAGTCTATTCAATCTTTTTGGTATTTTAGATGCTTATATTAACTTGTGTAAGCTTTCTATAAGAAAAAAAATCAACATATTTGAAGCTTCTACGAGAACTTTATGAGCTATGAAGTGACAAGACGGCAAATTATCACTAGGGTTTGAGAGGTAGTTTCAACTAATCATAAAATCTGAAATTAAAGAGATATATATACAAGATTTGAAGACAAGTTAGATGATGGAGTGAGCTTTCTAAAAAAACTATTGTTTGTCTAATTTGGAGAAGGCAAGTGATCACAACAGAAGCTGAAGTAGGAAGAGCTTTGTTGTCTTTGCAGTTTACTAGAAATTTTTAGTACCTATTTCAATTAGCCATATCTTTTAAATGGTAAGATTTATATTTGTGAAATTTTGATAGGTTTTACAATATATTATTAGCTTTCCATAAACTATACACATTCTTGATTTAATATTTGGATGAAATTTTACTGATTTATTTAATTTCAGTTAGTTGTGTGACTTGTATTCCTCATATGAGATTGTATTTTGAGGTATACTTGAATATATACATATTCTACTTATATATATTATACAAGTATATATGCTTATATTTATATTAAATATTTATATAATTATTTTATAAATATTATACAAAATATTTATACAAATATTATACAAAAGATTATATTTTATATTTGTATAAGTTTTATACAAGTATAATATAAGTATAATATGGAAGCTTGAATAAGTATTATATAATTATATAAGATACTTGCATGGCTTCTTCCCATATTTCCTACTAGTTCTAGTAGCAGCTAGGAACCCGGTATTTTTTCAAGGCCGATTCTCTCTATCCAACAATGGCAAAGGTGGGACAAATTGGATTATCTTGTTTATTGGCAAGGCTATGGCATTAATGAGTTTACATGAAAACCAACCAAAAATCTTGCTAATGCGCCTCAAAAGATATAGGAATTTTATTGATTCTATTTCCACAAATGTAAATATATTCAATGATAACTTCTTAATGAAGATTGGATTTAAGGAATATTCATAAGAAGGGAAGAATTAAACTAAAGCCTTCATCAAGATATAGTCTTGTATTCCAAGATAGAATAGAATGGTAGAAGCAAGTTAGTCACCATGTCAAACCTTTAAATATTGAGAGAATAAGACTTAAAAGATTCATTTGTTATGTAAGCTTTGAATGAACCAGTGCAATTTTCACAACCTTCAATTGAGCAAAATAAGGACAATATATTTCGGTGCCAAGTATGACCTTGATTGGAGCCATTAGGAGTAAGACCCAACCATACAAGTCTCGATTCTAATATTTGAGCTTTAGTGATATTGCTTGAACTTGGAAAGGTGAATTATTTTAATCTTGAAATCTTATTTGGATGATGTTTTGAAAGCAGTAATGAAGATCAGATCCTTGGATGGAATATTTTAGCAATGGAGGTACTAGCTCAAGGCCATAGATGATTTCTTAGAGGACCAATACAACCCATTGCCCAAGAATGGAAAACAGAATATATAGCTTCACTATTACAGTATATTCTTGATTTTTTACATATATAATAAGATCAAGCTCCTCTTGGAATTCATTATTAGAGAAGGAGGTGATGTTAGGGACATATATTTTGGATATTCACAAAAACTTTTAGAACATTCTAGAAGCTTTTTGAGTTAGTAAAATTCGGTTGAAAAGCTTTTAGTTAGTGAAAATAACTTGAGAAGTTTTTTAATTAGTAGAAAGAGCTCAAGAAGCTTTCCAATTGATAGAAGCTGCTCAAGAAGCTTTTTAGTTTAATAGAAGTCATTCAAGAAGCGCCTTAAATATGAGTATATGTAAAAATCGAGGCTAAAGATTTATTCAGTCTTGACAATGTATCTCTTAGAGTTTTTATTCTTTTTTTTTGGTATTATTTGTATATTCATATGTTTAATTCAAATTCTTGTTGGTTTCTTCTTGAAACCTTGTCTTAGTTCAAGTTTCTTGCTTTGTAATCTTGTGTCCTTAATAATTATATTCAAAATGTCCATACCTTGTTCAAAATGTAGTCTTCCATTTATCTCCCTCTTTGATGCATATTACATTATATATTCCTTGTAGATCTAATTTTGTATAGATCCTAGCTTGATTTAATTGATCAAGAAGTCCAAATATCAAAGATAAAGGATATCTATTCTTGATGGTAATCTTGTTAAGCCCTTGATAATCTATCGACATCCATAGTGACCCATTTTTCTTTTCTTTATAAAGAAGACAGGAGCTCTTGTTAGTAATTTTGAATGGCGTATTAAATTGTTGGCCAAATTTTTATCAATATATTTCTTGAATTCAACCAATTCATTTTGTAATAAACTATAGATTGGTCCAAATAGAGGTTGAGTTCTCTCTTAAAGATTAATTGAACAATCGTATAGATGATGCTTTGGAAGAATAGTTGCATTTTTCTTCTCAAAAACATCATGATAATCTTGATATTGGCTTGGAATGTCAATTGTAGTCTTCCACCATTAAAAATGAGTGTAGCATAAATAATAAAAGATGATCCTTCTTTTGCTACATTCATAAAAGCTTTTGGGTCTATAAGTACAAGTTTTACCATACTAGACTTATAACTTGTCATATTCACTATACATGGATCAAAACTTTCAGCCGCATAGTTTTTATTGTAGCTCAATAAATTATTTCCTTATAAATTATCTTCTTTAACAGCTGTACTCCTCCTTTTGTGGTTCCATCGTTTCTTTCGACAATAGCAAGCAGTGTGCTTAGGTTATCCATAATATAAACACAATCATTTTTGACAATGTCGAGTCTTTTCTTGTTCAATAAGAAATTTAAAATGTATCGCATCAATTTTCATATCTTTTACTATTGAATATACATATTGAAAAGATGTTGGTTTTACTATTATTTTAGAATAATATTAGGATTTCTTTGTATGATTTTCAAATTAAAATTCAAAAAGTTGATTATCACACTTCACAACAAAATCAATTGTTTAACTCAATGTTTGAGGATTGGATAAGTTGAGTATCAATTTCTTTACCTCATATTGTAAACTACAAAAAAATTGGCTGATGAGTGCAGCATCATCTCACTTGATATCAGTCGCTAGTTATCAAAATTGTGAAGCATATGATATTACTGATCCGTTGCTTTATTGCAAGATATGGATCTTGTTGGTTGCAAGACAAATTGCATCATATTTTCTACACATGGATCAAAACGTTGCTTAAAATACCTCCAAATTATCCAATATTGGATCATGTCATTCAAAAAAAGATAAAAAATTATGATAAAGTAGAATCTGAATATAATGTTCTAATAAACCTAACTTGTGATCCTTGAGTTGGATAACTTTGGAGTTGAAGTTTAATCATGAAGTGTACTTGATTGATGAATCTTCAAAACTTAAATCTTCTGCCATCAAACCTCTTTGGCAAATTAATTTTTGGTTCTTTGATGCTTGAATGGTGTTCAATCATAGGTGAAGTGGTATAGCTTGAAGCAGCTCTAATCATCTCTATATCTTCACTTCCTACTAATCTTATTGCTCCTTGTAGTGGTACATTGAATTGATGCATTGCAAGCATTAATTCTCTCATTTGTTTATGTCAAATGAAAAAAATGAAAAAATAGAAACAAATAAGTATGAATATTTAAGAAGAAATTGGAATGGCTATTGCTAAAAAATAGAAAATATAAGAGACTCTTGAATTAGACTAGAAGTAAAAAAAAAAAATTGACAAGAATGAAGAAGGCTTCACTCTTGTCTCTATATATATTATTTGTTTAAGAACTATATGGGAGCATTTTATAGGACCTCCAACACATGTTTAATTTGTAAGACACATGTCAAACTTGTAAGAGAAGTTTCATACATGTGCACCACATAGTTAATTTGTTCTACAAGCTATTAATATATTATTGTATTGTAATTGTTCATAGTATATAAAAATTAGATAAAATATAAAATATATTCATAAGTTCTAATATGTATTAGAATGGTTAGCAAAGTATTTAAAGGATTTAAAATAAAAAACTTTGTTTTGATTTTTTTATTTAGTTTGGTTATGGGATTTAAATTATATAGAACCTAAACATTTAGTATGAAGCCTTGAGAGGAGATTGGAAGCCAAAGATGAAGAACTAAACTATTAAGAAGCTTATTTGGAAGAATGAAGATAAGGGGTGAAGTTCTTCATTCTTATTGGTCAATGGTCATGTCCAATAGGCTTTGAGGAGGCTACCCGCAAGAAGAACAAGGATTTTGGCAAATTCAAGGAGGCTATTCAAAAATCAAAGATTAGGATTAAAAAGCTTATTTTTTGTATTACAATTTTGGTATAAGAATCAAGAGATTTGGAATTTTTATGAAGGAGGAGTAGGCACTTAAAATTAAAATGTACAAATTGTATCTACCATCATTCTTTTAAATATACAAGGAGTTGTATGAGAACTTTTGGAAATCAAAAGGTGTGGCTAGAGAGATGATTTTAAGATCTATATCTAATATAAAAGAATTTCTATATTTAAAATACTATAGAAGGAGATATTAGGTGTCAAAGACAGCAGATTGAATTCTAAGATAGTAAATAGATTGTTTTGTTGATAGTGATGGGTTTTGCCATATCTTGAGCTTTCGGATGAAATTTTATCTAAAACTTTTTTAAAAGGTGTACTACAATGTTAAAAACTTCATATCAAAGTTTTATAGCATTTAGACTTTTAGTTTTTGAGATATAAAAAATTTAATAAATGGGTGTTTATAAACAAGGCTTTGAAGCTATTGTTAGGATTTTGGCAATACCTAAAGATGGGTAATGAATCAACAATTAAAATTTGTGGTGATAGTTATTAAAAATACATCAATACTTCATATATATTTTGAATGGATTTGGATAGTTTAATCAAAAGTTATGGATTATTGAAATTTAAAAAAAATTCCATTCCTACAAGGGAATGAGGGTTTTAGAATATTTGTTATATTTTGAGTATTTTGAAGAAATGAGACTTATGATTTGGATGTAATAGCCCTATGAAGAAATCTTTTATATAAATTTGGAGGTTTTGTTATACTTGGATCTTGGTTGAGTAATTAGTGGTAGCCAAAAGCTCTATGCTTTCTTGAGGCAAATTCTCTCTACCACGACAACGTGTGACACGTGACTAGCTTGTGGAATAAGCTATCAACATATGTAGCACGTGGCTAGCTTGTTGGATAAGTTTCTAATCTACCAATCACCTATAAATATGTATAAAGGTGAATCCATATCTATGAAGCTTCTAAAAAGTTTTTCTATAAGATATTATCAAATTAACATACTTTTATCTATTTCTATCTATTCATATTAATTAAATAGTTATTAGAATAAATCTTATGTTTGTGACAGCTTACAAGACAGTCAAGTGTATTAGAAATAAATAAAGGGCATATAAATGACCTTAAAAATTATCTAAGTAAATCCATTTAGAAATAAGGTTGATATCTATAATATTATTATCTATATGTCAATCTCTTTTACTTTTCAAGTCATAGAAAAAATTAGCTTTATGGTTGGTAGTGGCAAGGATGTAATTTAAATTTGATAGAAGTAAACATTGATTGATATGAGGATTTTAAGAAGGTCATGATCTTATTAAGATATATGTTTCTAAATATCTCATATATTTTTTTTTTATTATAAGAAAAACTTCAAGATAAATTGAAATCCTTCTATAGCCAAAAGACTAGTGCATTCTCAAGTTGAATTTCACATAACATGACAATAGTGTTGTCTTTTTTAGACCTTTTAATTAAATGTTGTAAGATGGTGCAATCTAGTATCATTTGATAGAAGAATCCACTTTCATCCATATTGTAAATATCTTAAATGGCATGTATTAATATCTTTGATTGTAGACTTAGAAGTTGATTAACAATAGCAACACTATCAATATAGGTGCTCTTATTGTATAACATATGCTTCTTTGAGCTATAATGATGGTAAAATTTTTATAGTTAGTAATTAGAAAAGGTTAGCATATTGTTACTTAGTCTTAAAAATACAGCAAGAGATTTAGCTTTTATATTCATCAAGTTAATCAAGATGCTAATACAACAAGATTTGCATTGAAGTACTTAGAATACAAGTATTCCATCAACTTATTAATTGTTAATAATATGTTGCTTTTTAGTACTAAACTTGGCAAGATTGGCAATCTTTCTTTGTTAAGATGTTACAAATTGTCCCCTAAGAGGAGGCTTACAAATGATTGAATGTCTCTTTAGTCCAAGTACAAAACAACTTTTAGCTTATTAAAGATTTAACTTGATTGTATTGGCAAAAGTCTCAATTTTGCATCTTTGTTATTATCAAAAGTGAGTGCCTTGAAGATCTTATACTACCTAAAGATGAAGTTATGGCAAATAAATATATTTAAAATTTGAATAAATAACTAGTAGTTTTTCAAACACAATTAAATTTGTTAGTACTATAGGCAAACAAGTCATGAGTACAACTACATTACAAAATATCTTTTAAAGATTTTTTTCACAATTGTGAACTTATAACAGTATCAAACAAATATAATTCAATACAAACATAATTTAGATACTCTAGCTCAATCAAAAAAATATGATCTTTAATCCAAAGAACAACAATATTAACAAAATAAATATTTATAAAATTGATAATAAAAATATTTATTAAAAAAAAAAAAAAATAAACAACAAAAAAAAAAAAATCTAAGATTCTTTACATGAGACTTATATTTCCTATTGTTATAATTGAAGAAAAAAGAAATATTAACATATCTTTTATAATAAATTATCTAAATAAAAAAATACCATAGTCTTTAAATAATTATAATTTATACTAAGTGTTTTAAATTATAATATATTATATACTTATATCCCTTTAAGTTAATAGAATTTTTATCAAAAAATTATATTGAATAGTAGAGATTATGCATAATTTGATAACTTCTACTATTAAATATAATTCTCAGCTATAAATTGTATTGACTTAGAGAGGTACAAATATATATATATATATATATATATACACAATATCATACTATCTAAATAGACAAAATTGAGAAAGAATAATTATAATTAAACTAGATAAATAATGTCATCTTTAAGATACATTATGAAAAAAAATTAGGCATTACTTAGATGTGTGGCACAACTTAGATACTTATCTTATAAGTATTATTGTTACAAGAAAAATTCAAATTACTATCTTATTAGCTAGTATATATAAAGTAAAACTAAGATTATAGTTAGTTTTGATAATTCTTATATTTTATTTTAGTCTAAATTCAAGATTTTTTAATTTTTAATTTTTTTAATATTTTAGGAGTCATTTTAGTTCTTTTAGAGATATACACTGTAATTTTTCATATTCTAATATATATATATATATATATATATATATATTTATACAATTTTTTAATTTTTAAAAAATAAATTAATTTTAAATACAATATTCTTAAATAAAATATTTTAGAATATTCTTAAATATATTTTTTTAAAAGTATATTTTAAAAGTATATTTTTAAAAGAATATTCTTAAAAATATACTTTTAAAAATATTTTTAAAAATATACTTTTAAAAATATTTTTAAAAAAATACTTTTAAAAATACTTTTTAGAAATATTTTTTTAAAAGTAATTTTTTTAAAAGTAATTTTTTTAAAAGTAATTTTTTTAAAATTTTAATTAAAAAATATTTTTTAATTAAAATATTAAAAGTATTAAAATTTTTTAATTAAATTTTTTTAATTAAAATATTAAAAGTAATTTTAAAAAAAAAATTAATTTTTTTTTTAAAAGTAATTTTTTAATTAAAAGTAACTTTTAAAAATTAATTTTTAAATTACTTTTTAAAAAAATATTTTTAAAAAAATACTTTTAAAAATACTTTTAAAAATATTTTAAAAAAATATTACTTTTAAAAAAATATGATTTTAATACAATTTTTTAATTATAAAATAACTTAAATCAAAAGTTTGAAATAAAAAATATTTTTCATTTATATATATTTTCATGTAATTCTTTTGACAATATATATGTATATATATATATATATATATATATATTTTGTTGTTATCAAAACAATTTTGCAGTAAAGGTGCACAACGCTCATTTTGTACAAACAAAATTGATGTTTGGATAGACCTTAGTTCAAAAAATCATTTGACTTGACCTAGACAATGCATCACTGGTCTAAGTCGTTTATTTTGAAAAACAATTGTATAGGGTATTTAGTCATTAGAAGAAAACTTCCACTTACTATTCATAATTTAAAACTGCATGCTTTAGAGTTCTTTTCGAAATTCATTGTGTTGGTGTTAACTAACTGGCTTCAGCAATCTAATTCCTACATTTCAATTAGATTGCTGAAGCCACTCAATTTTGATATCCACAACAACCACAACTCATGAAATTATGAAAGATAACCATAGTCAAGATGAAACAAACAATTGCATCAATAGCATTCTTTTAAAAAACCATGAATCACCACACATATGTTACAAGTAATCGCTTGATTAGAAACCCAAGAATTGAAACAATATGAACACATTGCATGAGTAGCCTTTTTATCTGTTGTTGGTATCAAAAATTCATAAGATAAAGTGAATAACAATGGTGTGGGACTTAGCAACAGTTGCTCCAAAATGGCATTCATTCTCATTCAATGCAGCTGAATCCCATCCATATGACCAAGCTAACCAAACCACACTAGAATTTCACCCCCATCAAATTTCTAAGCTCACACATCCATCACCCCAACATATTCAGTGTGTCACCACTGGGCCTTCTTCAACAGGCCACGCCAGTCAAACAGAGACCTGCCACAGAACCAAGCAAAGGGTGCGACCCAATCAGCACGTCTCCAGCGGAATCCAACGTGTCCTCAAGGGCATCACGTGGCAGGTTTCCGCCACGACAACCCGCGCGCCCAGTCCAACTGGAGAAGGGAAATAACCCGCGCATCTCTCACTTGGTTGGCGGCCACGTTCACACGATGGAATGTACGCTGGAGAATCGATTACAGCGATTGCAGCGAACCTTATGGAATATATGCTGACCTGCGTCCATGTCGCTCAAGGGCGTGGAAACTAACCTAAGCTTGGAGGTCTGACTTGGCTAAGCAAACGGGGGCTCTGATTGTCTGTTCCGCTGGAGTCATCTTCGGCTGCTGCATTCGACGCACTCTATCTTTCCATTTCAAGTGCGAGTCATCACGGTTCACTACGATTTGGGCCTTCATGTATGTTGCCAGGGTGACTTTCACTGCTTGCGTACCAACTTTTTTTGGTGCTAAACGGTGGGGTATCAAAGGTGGAGGAGGAGAAGGAGGAGGAAGGTATTTACACGATCGGGTTGTATTCATGGCATGGTGTTTATTTTATAGGAGTTTTGGCTTTGTGGGCATTGAGGGGTTTATCATCTTCTGTGTCGGTAAGTTTGGATCATCAGAGCGTATTGTGAGTTTGGTGATCGGTAGTGTGTCAAGAGTTGGATCGTGCGAGTTCGGTCTCGTGTGTTGGTTTGATTATTGTTTTTTGGGTTGTCTCACTTCTTATTGTGAATCGGTGGTGCTTTAGCTTTCGTTAATGTGTTAGGACGTGCATGGAAGGTGCAGAATTATGGTAGTCTATTTCTTTTTCTATTTTTGTGGGTTTTTTGTTCATTTCCTGGCCGTGGGTTGAAGATCGGATGACATTGTCTCTGCAATTATTCGATCTCTGGAAACTGTGCCTCGGTTTCAGTCACTGTATTGTGAGAACTCACAGTTGCATTCTGTCGCGTTTGTTGGCGAACTCATCGTTCGCGATTGTTGTTGAGAATATGCCGGGAATTGTGGTTACAAAGATTAAAGAAAGTATAATTGTTGCGTATGTATCAGTCAGATTCCGACTCCACTGCATTGAGTATGTACCCTCTTGTAGTCGACGGTCCGTGCATGGTTCGGTGCCATTTGAGAGTCATCTGAGTTGTCTGGCAACATTTTGTAGTAGCCACTATTATTATCCTGTGGTCTTCACTTCCGAACTGCGCTGTGTTTTGTATTACAGGAACCCTGAAACCTTGCAACATCATATAATAGTGGCTTGGATCTCGTCATGGCTTCAGCTATGGCTGGCCTGGTAACAATGCCTTCCCTGCAGGACATCACGCTGGGATTTTCTCCTTCTCTAAATCCGTCTAGGATCTCCAGGCGACGCGTTTCTTGCTCTCTTGAGTTCACCTCCATATCATGCTTTGGAAGGAACCCAATTATTTCAGGTACTTCCTCTTCTGTAGTCTTTGAAGGGCATTGTTTTAAAGTTTTAACACTAATCTAGACGAAATTTGAGGTATTGTTTTCCAATTCGGAATTGTTGGTTGAATTCGAGGTTGATTAGGGCAGGTCTAGAGTATGCTGTTTGTGATCCTCCTCAAAGAGCGTCTTCTCCAGGAAATTCATGTATGTCACACTTACGGGCCTCCGCTTCCTCTGGAGCCCTGGGAGGCGACGAGCCAAGTTTAAGTCTCGGAGGTGGCGGAAATGGCGCAGGCCTTTGCGGGGGTGGTTCTGAGGGTGGAGGCGGAGGTGACTCCTCCGGTAAAGGTGAAAGTGAAGGGAAATCCCCTGGCGGAATATTCGGTGTGTTCTGGAAAGGCTGGAATGACAGGGTTCGTGCGGACCCCCAATTTGCGTTCAAGGTGTTGATGGAAGAAGTTGTTGGTGTGGGAGCATGCGTTCTTGGCGACATGGCTTCTAGGCCCAACTTTGGTCTGAATGAGCTTGATTTCGTCTTCTGCACACTCGTGGTGGGTTGCATAGTAAACTTCAGTTTGATGTACATGCTAGCCCCAACAAGCGCTGCCGGAGCAGTGGTAACTCGTCTTCCAGGAATTTTCGCTAGCTGTCCAGCTGGACATATGTTCGAGCCTGGAAATTACTCCTTAGTCAATCGCGCAGGTACTTTTGTATATAAAGGTGCACAATTTGCAGTGGTTGGGTTCTTTGCAGGACTCGTTGGTACAGCCATCTCGAATACTTTACTGATGGTCAGGAAGAAGATGGACCCAGATTTTGTTGTGCAAAATGAACCTCCGCCGACACTTTTAAACGCTATCACTTGGGGTCTTCACATGGGTTTGAGCAGCAACTCTCGCTACCAGTCCTTGAACGGTCTGGAATTTGCTCTTGCAAATAAGCTACCCCCACCAGTCTTCAAAACCGGTGTGTTTACGCTTCGTGCTCTAAACAATGTACTCGGCGGTTTCTCTTTTGTGGCTCTTGCCCGCATCACAGGCTCCCAGAAATCTAGTGCTCCTCCTGGTCCCTCAGTGGCTGCCACAGAGGAGAAGCTGTTGGAAGCCGTCGATGAAGATTAGGATGAAACTTTTCGAAGTCGTCCATAAATAGATCGGGAGTGAATTGTAGATAGTGAATTCCGTCGATGTTCTTAGTGGAGATTGGACGCGATGTCAGCAGGATCATTAACTAGCCCAATATTGCTCAGTTATTGAAGCTCATCTGATGCTTATGATAAAGAGGTGTTGCCTAACCTGTCTGCTCTGCTTTGCTTTAGTTTGTTTTTTTCTTTCTCTTTTACAACACTACACCGCCAGGTTTTTGTCTTCACTACTCTCTTTTCTTGAATATACTCTAGTGACATTAGGAAAATGTTTTAGGCCTCTATTGGTTGACATCAAAGAGCTTATCTTTCAGGTAGCGGTATGGTGCAATTGTATTCCTAAAAGTCTCACGTTTCGCAAGGTGTTACCAATCCGTCGTGTTGTGGTAAATTTTAGATAATAACTTCAATTCTGTGCCAACTGAGAAACGTTGATTTTTCTGTCAGATATCTACGCATTGAAGAATTTGTTCTTAATTTACGACTCCAACCTCTTTATAAGCTAATCGTAACCTTGGCAGACTGCTTGTTTGTTTATCAATTCCATAAATCCAAACTGTAGCTTGATCAGTGCCCAGATAATCTTGTGCAGTATTTTTCTCATGTTCTGAAGTATCTCTACACGTGATAACGTTGTTCGAATGTGAACCTTGTTAAGTTGATCAATTTCCACCACGTTTTTTTAAGGTTTCCATTTCGCAAAGGTGGGTACGCTGCTGCAAGTTGTGAATTATTGCAAATGCTCTTGCAGCAAACCAATGCGCTGAAATCTCGAGATCGATTCAAGTCAATTCACAAAGTGTGCGAACTAGACGTTTGCTTTTCTGCGACTACAAGCCTCATGACCGTGCACTTGAATTCCCAAAAATAGGACGATAATCTTTAAAACCTTGGTGTTATTACTCTGATACTCCTGCGTGAGGGAAGTAAAAGACCTCAGATGTAGAGCTTGAAGACATATCGGTACAGAATATCGAGGATTTGAGTTAGAGCTTTAATCGTCACGAGTTTTAAAACCTTCCATTCTCCAGTAATCCTCACAGCTCAAGGCACTTGGATTACGGGGACTACTGAATTTCGTGGTGAAAAAAGGGACTGTCATTGCTTTCACAACAAGTCCCCAAATTGGACTGGTTTACTCATCCAAATAAAGAGCAATGATACAAAGTTCATTCAAGTAGATAGTCAAGGTGGGCCACTCCAATTAGCTTGTGCTAGCTTAGCCTTCTCCAAATTCAAGGGAATATATTTTTGCTAATAGTCCTACTCTTTGTCTTTTCAATCTATTTTGATTTGTATAATTCCATGCAAATTAAGTGAATTATTAGTTTAGATTTGTGTGGTCTAAATTGGTTTACAAAGAATGAGAAAGGATTTTATCAATTTTTGTATATTTATATATATATATATATATATATATTGTCACCATAACTATTCTTATAGGGCCTTATTTAATGATGGTAGGATTACCATTCTACTGTTGTGGTTATTCTCGTAGGGCCTTGTATATTCTTATTATTGTTGCAAGGATTTAAGCAGCTTTTATATATTATGGATATTGTTTAATTATTTTGTAAAACAAAATATTTTGGTACTATTTGTATAGGAGGTCCTTGCCTTTGCTTATAACAACTACATTCTTTTACTTGCTTAAGAGAACCACACTCTTGCCATTGTAATTTTTACATTCCTATGTTTAATTGTATTGGATAAAAAATTAATTTTAAAATTACATCATTATTTTAGTAGTTGTTTTTATTATTTCTTTTAAGTAGCTATCTTTAATAGCAATTCACGCCTTACATATTATGCAATCTTTATATTAACTATGTACATACTTTTTTCTTTAAACTTATAATATTTATATATTTATTTTTAAGATGATTACATTCCAATTTCAATATTTTATTTTATGTTCTTGTATGAAGTTTTAATAGCAATTCACATATCTCCTATAATGTCATTATTTTGTTTTAAAATTCTTATAGAAAATTTTGGTCACAATTCATATCCTTTCTATATTAATATTTTATATTTTTGTTATTGATCTTGTCTCATGTTTATATTATTTATTACTAAGAATATTGCTCTACTTGTTATAAATGAATCTATGCTTCTTTATAACAACTATATCTATATTCCTCTGTTATGGTCATAAAGTTTTTAAATTATAATATTATTTTTATTTAACAATAAATATCACGGATACAGAATATAAACTTGAAGTCTAAACAAGAAATTCAAGAAGAACTGGCAGGAACTGAATTAATATCACGGACACAGAATATAAACTTAAAGTCTAAACAAGAAGTTCAAGAAGAACTAGCAGGAACTGGATTAATATCACAGACACAGAATATAGTCTTAAAGTCTAAGCAAGAAGTTCAAGAAGAACTAGCAAGAACTGGATTAATCAGATGAATACAAAAACAACATCAGTGAGGTGAGCTAGAGCTCCAAGAGATGTGTTGTCGAGACTGAAGAACTCTTCAGCCTTGACTCCAATATATACTCCTATTTAGGAAGCTTTTCAAGCAACTTCCACCAATTAGAAAGCTTCTCAAGCAACCTCCACCAACTAGGGAGCTTCTCAAGTAACTTCTACTAACTAAGAAGCTTCTCAAGCAACTTCTACCAACTAGGAAGATATTAGAAGACTCTCGAAGGTTTTAGAGAGTTCTACGAAACTTTTAGAATATTCTAGAAGATTCTAACTAATATGTCCTTGACATCACTTCCTCTTCTAGCTTCGAGGTCTCCGAGAAGCCATTTGAGATGTATACTCACAAACATAGGAAATCAAAAATTTGTCGCATAGTCTCTGCAATATACTCCAGCTGTCGTTTACGAGGCAGATGATTCATGGATCCTTGTAGCCATTGATAATGATCAATACCTTCCACTTGAGACCATGCTTGAACTTCTGTATCTTCATTGTGGAAATGACCTGAAAATATCGCTTTGCCATTACTTGCATGAATTGGTTCAACTTCAAAGACAATTACAAGTGACCTGCTGCTTGGTATTCTTTGACGTCTTCTTGACTCTTCTAATTCTTCATCTCGAGGTTGACGTCGTAAGCTACTCGGTTGAGATGGTACCACTAATATAGTATCTACATTCTCACTAGCCATATCTAAATACACCTTGATATTAGTTATCTTGATACTACGAAATACAATAAGTTATGTTTTGATGAGACCTGGATCTTTTTTCTATTCATTTCTTTAGAGAAGGCTTTATCTTCACGCTTCGTTAATGACCAGTTTTTGGTTTATTAGGATATTGTCGATGGAATTCCTGTACCTTTTGTGACGCATTGACAAGATTTTTGGTCGATTCCCATGTTCTTTCATTAATATCGTAGCCGCTTCAATGCACAAAGTACTCTAATTTATTCCATCTTCGCCGTGAATCTAGTATCCTTTCCACCTCATATTCTTCGTTGTTTTCAATTTCTATACTAGGTGGCGGACATTGCACTCTTCTAGGAAAAGACGATTCCCAATAAGACTGTAATAAAGAAACATAAAAGACAGGGTGTACCTTCATAGCAATTGGTAACTTTAAGTGGTACGCCATAAGATTGATCTGCTTTTGGATAACAAATGGTCCCAATCTCCGGTAGTCCAGTTTATCACATGGCCGCTTGGTCTTGATATTCCGTCGCAACAACCATATTTTATCTCCAATCTTGAAATTAGGTGCCTGATTCCAAAATTTATCCGCGGATGCTTTGTAAGACTCTTGGACAATTTGCAATTGAAGCTTCAATGTGGTTTGAAGCTCTGATAGCTGCTGCACCAATCCTTCAGCTGCTGGGTTGTTATTCGCTGACGGACTCAATAGATCAAGCTTCGGATAGTATCCATAGTTAGAAAAGAATGGTGTTTTTTGAGTCGACCCATGAAGGGTGTTGTTATATGCAAACTCGGCTAGCAATAGATATGCAGTCCAATCATCTTGCTGATAATTAATACTGCATCGTAAATACTATTCGAAAACTTGATTCATCTGTTCCATTTGGCCGTCAGTTTGAAGATGGAATGCCGAAGAAAGCTTGATGTCCACCTTCAATATTTTAAATAAAGATCTCCAAAACTTTGATACAAATTGGGTTCCTCAATCCGACACGAAATCATCTGGTAGACCATGATATCGATACACATTATCAAGGAAGAGCCTTGCTGTATCTTCGCTTGATGATGTCTTCTTACAAGGGATAAAATGTGCTATCTTTGTAAGTTGATCCACCACAACAAAGATACTGTCAAATGAATTCGATGGCGGCAGATCTATAATAAAGTCCATAGAAACTGTAGACCATGGACGACACAGAATGGGCAATGGCTGTAGAAGTCCATAAGGGTGATGTCGAGGGTTCTTAGATCTTGAATAAATGTCACAAGAAAGGACGAAATCCTTCACATCCTTCTACATTTGGGGCCACTAAAAATCTCGGGAAATGAGTTCCAAGGTCTTGTTGAATCCGAAATGTCCCGCAGCTAGAAAGTCATGACGAGATTGAAGGACTTGAAGTCGTGCTGGCCCTTTTGGGATATACAGTCACTCCTCAAAGTATAAGAGATCTCCTTCAATCTTGAACTTGTCATCATTGATACGCTGCTTAATATCAAGGACTATTGAATCTTCAATGGTTGCAGTACATACCTGGTTGAGGAAGTCAACATCAATTGACACCACAGCAGCACAAATCCTGAATTGCTCTGGCTGTAATAATGTCGTACACTGTTGATCAAGCGTTGCTTCTCCAATCTTCGGCACAAGATATGATCTTCTTGATAATGCATCGGATAGTCCTTACTGCTTTCCAGGCCGATAAATAATAACAAAGTCGAATCTAGATAGCGACATATTCCATCGAGCTTGACGACGGTTTAGAACCCGAGCAGACATGAAATATTTCAGATTCTTGTGATCCGTATATATGGTCACCGGATGCACAGCTCCTTCGAGAAAGTGACGCCACTCTTGGAAAGAATCCACTATAGCAAGGAGTTCCTTATCATGAATCTTGTAGTTGATCTCAACTGCAGAAAACTTCTGAAATAGGTAGTGGAATAGGTAATGGTTGAAGAAGCCCAAAAGATGGATGACGAGGAGCCTTGATCTTGAGTAGATATCACATGATTGTACAAAGTCTTTGGCTACTTTCCACATTTGAGGCCACCAAAAATCTCTTGATATAAGTTCCAAAGTCTTGTTGTATCCAAAATGTCCTGCCGCTAGAAAATCATGACATACTTGAAGAACATGTAAACGTGCTTCTTCTTCTCGAACATATAGACGTCCTTCAAAATATAATAGATTGTTCTTGAACTCGAATTTAGAAGCATCATGAGACTTGGAAGAATTATTCTTGATATCATGAATAAGAAGGTCTGAGGACATACTTGACTAAATTTGCTTGAAAAAAGTTGAATCAACAGTCAATGTTGATTTTATTGCTCGAAGATGAAATTACACTGGTTTCAAGAGGGCCATTCTTTGTTGCTCAAAAGCTGTATTTCTTTCTTTTGGTACAAAATAAGAACGTCTAGAAAGGGCATCAGACAAACCTTGTTGTTTTCCTAGCCGATAAGTGATAATGAACTTGAATCTTGGCAAAGACATACTCCAACGAGCTTGACGACGATTCAACACGCTGTCATACTGCATTTACGTGCAGTGTATAAAAATATGAAAAATCTTGTATCTATTGTTAATATATGTGTGAGTGCTAGAGGCTATTTTAGAAGATATTATAAGGAGAGGATTTATTATAGCCACTTAGTTAGTAAATTAAGATGGCTATTTGTTTTGTTCCTACCTTATTTATATCCTAGAATAGACTCTTTTGTAATTAAAAGAAAAGTAAAGGTTGTTTTACCTTTCTTGTTGACTTTTGAGGTAGAATGAACCTTATGAAGGATAAGAAAGAAGAGCATGGGGTGAATAAGGCCCATCCAATAGGATTTGGCAGCCCATGTGGGCGTCTCATAGTCTAATATAGAAAGAAAGGGAGATATACTCCTCTTGCTAGACCGAGAGGGGAGGAAGAGTTTTGAGTGGTGAACTTTGGAGAGAGATAGCTCCAAGGAGATAGAAGTGTTTGTAGTGAAAATTAGTAGGTGTGTTCTTCGAGTTGTGAGCATTCTAGAACCTACTCACTTGCTTATATTGCAGTTGTAAACAAAAAGTTATGCTTGTTTTAGTAGAGTAGGGTTTGCTGCCACCCGGCGAAGAGGGGCAGAAACTTCGAGCTGCCACTGCAAGTTTGATTTCAACTCTTTCTTAGTGAAATTTATAGAGAATGTGGAAAATTGTGCTAGCTTTCTATCAAGACATCTTTTGTAGCATTTGGAGTTTGAGAGCAAAAGTTGTAAGCTTGAGAGTGGGAAAGGGTTTGCTGCCACCCGATGAAGAGGGGCAGAAACTTTGTTCAACCACCTAAGTCGGACAGTCTCTTCAATCTTCTTGATAATTTAGATGCTTGTAGAAGCTTGTATAAGCTTTCCACAATAACAAAAATCAATACATTTGGAGCTTTGATGAAAGTTTTATGAGCCGTGAAGTGTCAAAGAGGGCAAATTGTTGCTAAGGTTTGAAGAGTAGAATCGACTAGCTACAAAAATTGGAGTTTGAGAGGCATGCATGCAAAATTTTAGGGCAAGCTAGATGATGGAGTGACCTTTCTAAAAAGCTATTGCATGTCCAATTTGGAGAAGGGAAGTGATCACAACAAAGGCTGAAGTGAAGAGGAGCTTTGCTGCCTTTGCATTTGCTTGGAAATTTTAGCGCCTACTTCTTTTAGCCATAACTTTTAAATGGTAAGTCATCTATTTGTGAAATTTTGATATGTTTTACAATGGATTATTGGCTTTCCATAGGCTATAAGCACGCTTGATTCGACCTTTGGATGAATTTTTAGTGATTTATTTAGTTTCAGCTTGTTGTATAACTTGTATTCCTCATATGCGGTTGTATTTTGAGGTATACTTGAATACATACATACTTTGCTTATACCTTTTATACAAGTATATATACTTGTATTTATACAAGTATTCTATAAGTATTCTACAAGTATTATACATAATATTTGTACAAGTATTTGTACAAGTATTATACCAAGGATTTATACAAGTATTTGTATAAGTATTATTCAAGTATTATACTTTATATTTGTACAAGACTTGTACAAGTATAATACAAGTATAACTTGAAAGCTTGAAGAAATATTGTGCAAGTATAGAACATACTTGCACTGCTTCCTCTCATGTTCCCTGCTAGTTCTAGTAGCAGCTAGGAACCTGGCGTTTTCTCAAGGCGAATTCTCTCTACCCGACAACGCGTGCCGACATAAAATACTCAAGGTTCTTGTGATCCGTATACATGGTGATTGGACTAGAAGTGCCTTCTAGATAATGACGCTATTCTTGAAAAGAATCCATGATTGCAAAAAGTTCTTTGTCGTGGATCTCATAATTGATCTCGGCTATTAAGAATTTTCTTGAATGAAAAGCTATTGAATGAAGTTTGTTATCTATTCCCATTTGTGACAAAACCACACCCAAGGCAAAGTCTCATGTGTCTATTTCCATAAAAAATGCCTTGGAAAAATCTACACGATACAAGATTGGTGCAGAAACAAATAATGTCTTCAAAGCTTCAAATGTTGCTTCCGCTTCTTGATTCCATTGGAGTTTGTCTTTACAAGTCAAATGTGTAAGTGGAGCTGCAACACAAGAGAAGCCTTTGATGAAGATCCAATAATAATTGGCGAATTCCAAAAAGCATTGGACATCTCTTATCGTCTTTGGAATCTTCCAATTCATGATTGTTTGGACTTTCTTAGGATGCATCATGAGACCATCATTTGAAATGATGTATCCTAAGAAATCAATTTGAGTAGTGTGAAATACATACTTTTCTATCTTGGCATACAATGCCGTATCTCTAAATTTTTGTAATACTTGACGAACATATATTTCATATTTTTCTACGTTCATAGAATAGATCAAAATGTCGTCTAGGTAGTAGACGATAAAATTGTCTAGGAACTCACAAAAAACATCATTCATGAGATGTTGAAAAGCAGCTGGTGCATTCGTAAGTCCAAAAGACATGATATTATATTCAAAATATTTGTACCTGGTTCGAAAAGCAGTTTTCCATTCATCTCCTTTTCTGATGTGTACTAGATTGTATGCTCTTCTTAGATCTATTTTTGTATAGATCTTAGCTTGATTCAACTAGTCAAGGAGTTCTGATATCAGGGTTAATAGATATCTATTCTTGATTGTGATCTTGTTGAGTCCTTGATAGTCAACACACATCCATAATGATCCATCTTTTTTCTTCACAAATAGAATTGGAGCTCTTGCTGGAGATTTAGAATGACATATGAAATTCTTGGCCAAATTCTCGTCAATATACGCCTTGAGTTCAGCCAATTCATCTTATGATAAATTGTAGATTGGTCCAAATGGTGGTTGAGTTCCTTCTTTAAGGTTGATTGAACAATCATATGGACGATGTTCCGAAAGAATATCTGCATTCTTTTTCTCAAAAACGTCTTGATAATCTTGATACTGACTTGGAATGCTACTTGAAGTCTTTCCATCGTTGAAAATAGGTGTAGCATAAATGACAAAAGGTGATCCTTCTTTTGTAGCGTTGTCGGGTAGAGAGAATTCGCCTTGGGAAAACGCTGGGTTCCTAGCTGCTACTAGAACTAGCAGGGAACATGAGAAGAAGACGTACAAGTATCTTCTATACTTGCATTATATTTGTTCAAGCTTTCAAATTATACTTGTATTATACTTGTATAAGACTTGTATAAATATAAAGTATAAACACTTGAATAATACTTGTATAAATACTTATATGAATACTTGTATAAATACTTGGTATAAAATAATATATAATCCTTGGTATAATACTTGTACAAATACTTGTACAAATATTATATATAATACTTATAAAATACTTATATAAATATTTGATAAAAATACAAGTATATGTTTTTGTATAAAAGATATAAGCAAAGTGTGTATGTATTCAAGTATACCTCAAAATATAACCGCATATGAGGAATACAAGTTATACAACAAGCTGAAACTAAATAAATCACTAAAAATTCATCCAAAAGTCGAATCAAGCTTGCTTATAGCCTATGGAAAGCCAATAATCCATTGTAAAATATATCAAAATTTCACAAATAGATGACTTACCATTTAAAAGTTATGGTTAAAAGAAATAGGCGCTAAAATTTCCAAGCAAATGCAAAGGAAACAAAGCACTTCTTCACTTCAGCCTTTGTTGTGATCACTTCCCTTCTCCAAATTGGACATGCAATAGCTTTTTAGAAAGCTTACTCCATCATCTAACTTTTTCTAAAATTTCGCATGCATGCCTCTCAAACTCCAGATTTTGTAGCTAGTTGATTCTACTCTTCAAACCCTAGCAACAATTTGCCCTCTTTGAAACTTCACGGCTCATAAAACTTTCATCAAAGCTCCAAATGTATTGATTTTTGTTTTCATAAAAATCTTACACAAGCTACTATAAGCATCTAAAATATCAAAAAGATTGAAGAGACTGTCCAACTTGGGTGGTTGAACAAAGACTCTGCCCTTCTTCATCGGGTGGCAGCAAACCCTTTCCCACTCTCAAGCTTACAACTTTTGCTCTCCAACTCCAAATGCTACAAAAGATGTCTTGATAGAAAGCTAGCACAATTTTCCACACTCTTGGTATATTTCACTAAGAAAGAGTTGAAATCAAACTTGCAGTAGCAGCTCGAAGTTTCTGCCCCTCTTCGTCGGGTGGCAGCAAACCCTACTCTACTAAAACAAGCATAACTTTTTGTTCACAACTCCAATACAAGCAAGTGAGTAGGTTCTAGAATGCTCACAACTTGAAGAACACACCTACTAAGTTTTATTACAAACGCTTCTATCTCCTTAGAGCTATCTCTCTGCAAAATTCACCACTCAAAACTGCCTCTAATCCTCGGTCTAGCAAGAGTATATCTCCTTTTCTTTTCATATTAGACTATGACACGCCCACATGGGGAGCCAAATCCTATTGGATAGGCCCTATTCACCCCATGCTCTTCTTGCTTATCCCTCACAAGGTCCATTCTACCTCAAAATCAAGAAGAAAGATAAAACAATCTTCACCTTTCTTCTAATTACAAAAGAATCTATTTTAGGATATAAATAAGGTAGGAACAAAACAAATAGCTATCTTAATTCACTAACTAAGTGGCTATAATAAATCCTCTTCTTATAATATCTTCTAAAATAACCTCTAGCATTCACACATATAATAACAATAGATACAAGATATATATTATTTTTACACACTGCATGTAAATGCAATATGATAGCGTGCAAGAAAGCTCTTGGACTTACAAATGCAGGTTTAATTCTACTAGACTTATAATTTCTTACTTGATTAACTACATTGTTAACTATATTTTTAGAAAATTTTAGAGTACAAGAAATCCAATCTATTCAAGGGTTGTGTTTTTCTAATCATGATAGACCTAGAATAACTGGAATAGAGAGAGATCTAATTATGTTGAAAATTACGCAACTATTATACCCATTTACTACTACATCTAGAGGAAGTATTTCATGACTTTCAATGCGCTGAGTTCAGACCGAGTTTAAGCTCACTGAAGGTAATTGCGCTTAGGATTTTTTGAGCAAAGGCTAGGACTCTTAGGTGCGGAGAAGGAAGATGCCTAAAAAACAAGCCGAGGCTCCCGAATCTATTAAAGCAGAGGCTTTGTAATTATTAGGTCCTAAATACACATCTATTATAAAACAAGGAGATGGTTGTGAGGAGAAGATAGGACCTTCATTAGAAATTATACAAGATCCGAGCCGCACGGTCCTTATTGTGGCTGAACAAACTCGTTTTCCAACATATTGTCTTCTTTGACAGTCATACTCTTCATCTTGTGGTTGCTTCGTTTCTTTGGACAATTTTGAGCAGTGTGTTTAGATTCTCCACAATACAAGCATAATCCTTCTTCACGACGTCGAGTCTTTTTTTGTTCAGAAAGCAGCTTAAAACATATAGCATCAATTTGCATGTCCTCGACTTCTGAAGGTACATATTGAAAAGTCATTGGTGCTGCCACTGAATTATAATGTCGCTGAGGTTCTCTTGTACGACTTTCAGATCTAAATTTGAAAAGCCGATTATCACACTTCACCGCAAAGTCTATTACTTGACTCAATGTTTGAGGATCGGGTAAGTTCAACATCAATTTCTTCACTTCATATTGTAATTCGTAGAGAAATCACGAAATGATCATTCCACTTCGATATCGATCGCTAGCTATCAAATTGCTATAACGATCGCATTGCCTTATCGTAGGATACAAAGTCATATTGCAATATTAGGAATTGCATCATGTTTCATATTATAGATACAAGATAAGGCAGAACCTGAAAGTAGTGTACCAATAAATCTAACTTGTGATCTTGGAGTTGGAAAACTTTGCGGTTGCAATTTAATCACTAGTTGGATTTGGTTGATGAATCCTCAAAACTTGGATCTTATGCCATCAAACTTCTCGAGTAGACCAATTTTTGGTTCTGTGATGCTTGGACGATGTTCCAATGTAGGAAGAATTATATGGCTTGGTGTAGATGTTGAAGCAGCTCCAACCATATCTATATCTTCATTATTTGGTAACCTTGTTGCTCTTTGTGGAGGTACAGTGAGTTGATGCATTTCAAGCATCAATTCTCTCATTTGCTCTTGCATTTGTGCCATTGCACTCTTCATTTTGGCAAGCTCGGCTATGATAATACTTCAAAAAATATCTAACACCACTCGAGATAAGTAGAAGGGAGAACAAAGAAAATACTAGGAATAATATCAATTTAGAAGAGGGTAATCCGCAACTTCTAATATGCTTGTGTCTTATCGAGAGAAAGGGGTAATCCACTCTTAATCAAGACAAGACAAAGCTATGATATTATAAGTGTACTCTTGTCAATCTGTCAAGGACATGAATTAGAAAAAGATGCATAATCTAATGAAAAGTGTATCAAAGTAAACGTCACAAAATGAGAATAAGAAAGTATGTATATTCAAAGAAAATTGGAATGGCTATTGCCAAGGACTAGAAACATGAAGACTCTTAAAACTAGACTAGAACTAGGAAAAGAGTTGACAAGAGTGAAGAGGGCTTCATTCTTGCCTCTATAAATACTATCTAACTAAGAGTTACGTGGCGGTATTCTATAGGACCTCATACAAGTGTCTAATTTGTAAGACACATGTCAAACTTACACGATAAGTTTTGCACATGTGTGCCACGTACTTGGCTTGTTCCGCAAGCTACCAACATGTGTGATACATGGCTAGCTTGTTCCACAAGCTATCAACATGTGTGCCATGTGGCTAGCTTGTTGACCAAGTTTTTAACCTACGAATCACCTATAGACATGTATAAAGGTGATTTTGCGTCTATGAAGCTTCTAGGAAGCTTTTCTATCAAATCAATTTATTTTATCTACTTCTATTGGTCTATATTACTTAAATAATTTACAAGAGTAAATCTTATGTCCATGACATGATCATATCAGAGCTTAGATCTCTTGATAGAGACTGAATTATCCCTCTTTAAGATACTATTGCTTTCTAGAGGAGTGTGGACTATACCCCTCTAGGCTGATATGCTTATTTGTTGTAGTTGATTTTTCTTTGAAAAGAATGGTTTATCCATTTCTTAAATTATATCACTATATTTTAGAGATTGCGGATTACCCTCCTCTAAACTAATAGTCTAAAAGTATTACTTTTAATATAAAAAATACTAACGGCTTATCGATTTTTTTTTTTTTTTTTAAGATGGAAATAGATCAGATTAATGGAGGTGCATCCTCACAAACAGAGAATAAAGTGGCAACACTTGCAGATCTTTGCGCCCTATTGGATACGATATGAGAAGAAATGACATTCTCTTGTAATTTAAAAAAAAAAAATTACAAATGGAGTACATATCTGAAGAAACTAAGCGAGAGATTCATAACTTGCAACAAGAGATTATTCGATTAACATTCTTCAACAAAACAAACTCCATTCTTCTCAAACTATGGATACCATCTTATAGCAGATCCATTCCAAATTAAAGATGTGGGAAGCCCTGTTGCAGAAAGTCAAGCTACCTATTTAAAAACCATCTATGAAGTATTAAAATTCCAATTACAAATAGCCCAAGATTGATATAAAGACTATGCAAACATTCATTACAATAATCAACCGAATTTCAAACTAGGAGATTGTGTTTGGTTACTTCAATGAAATATACAAACAAATCGACCATCACAAAAATTAGACTATCAAAGACTTGGACCTTTTACAATTTTACACTAAGTATATTTAGTAAGTTTTTGTTTTGAAACTATCAAGTAGCATGCACATTCATCTAGTCTTTGATGTCTTGCTTGTTGAAACCTATTATAAATCAAATATTGCTGGAAGAACTATTTGACCACCAACTCCAGTTGAAGTCAATCAAAAGATTAAATACAAGGTGGATGAAATATTGGATTCACGTATAAGGCATGGACAATTGAAATATTTCATCCATTAGAAGGTGTATGGAATTAGCGAAAGAACATGGGAACCCTCAGATAATCTTAAGAATGCACCTATGAAGATTCGCCAATTCCATCAACAATATACTAAAAAACCTAGATTCAAAGGTTATTAAAGATTTTGTGGACAGTAAAATCTCTTGGCTTCTAAATGACGCTTCCTATCAACAACAAAAGACCAATATAAAAAGGGGAGAGCCACACTAAGATCTACACTTGTATTTTTTTAAGATGGAATAGATCTTGCTTATTAATTATTATGTCAAATCTTCACATTTCAAGGGAATTGCAGGAACAAGAGTCAGAAGACTCTTCTTCCATACAAGCGGTTGGAGTCATCACAAAAATATGGCCTCATCACAAAAATCTTGATTCAAATGCCCGAGCTTTGGTAATATTCCTTGAAGTTGGAAAGGTGACTCTAGGTGGATCAGAAATTATTTTTGAAGGATGTTTTGAAGGTCGCAATGAAGAGCAAATTCTTGGATGGGATATTGGTGATAGGATTCTAGAATATTCTTCCTCAAACTTCTAGAATATTCTAAGATATTCTTAGGATCCTCTAGAATCTTTTTTAATCTCCTAAGACCTTCCGTAGACTTTTTAGAATCTTCCAAAATCTTCCTTAAGTCTCTAGAATATTCTAAGATATTCTTAGAAGGTCCAATAGAAAATAAGGCCTCATAGTATAAATATGATGTCAACCTATCATAGGTATTTGCAGCTTGGATTGGAACCATTTGTACATAATGAAATATGACTCAAAAAGTACAAGCTGGATTATTATAGAGGATATAAAAATTTATTCTCCAATCATTCTACCATTGATCTAGTTTACAAATCTTATATCTTAAGAGCCTTGACCATTATGTTGGTGGCCATATTGAGAGTGACCACTATTTAGAGGGATGAATCCATACTTAATATTTAAACTTTAGGAAGGATGTTGGTTTTGATGGTTATTGTAATAGTCATAGAATAGATTTAGAGGTTTTAAAGTATTATCAAAACTATGATTTCTTGCCTCCTTCAAATAATCTTGAGCTTCTTGATGATAATTTTTTTATAAAAAATTCAAAAGAACCATCCTATTAGTTTGCCTATATATGTTTGTAAAGTGATTTCTCCCATAATTTCAATAAATAATTCTATTTTCTATCTAACAACTATTAAGTAGATGTCTTTTGCTACAAAAGTGATGTGTTTCCTATCTTTGTCTTGGTTGATTTTTAAAATCTTAATTAGAATAATTATGGCTTTGTAAATGAGAACTAGATCTAATATTGACTTGGCTTCTATAAGGAGGAACATAAGATTATTGCCATCTAAAATTTTATTGATAACCTTGTGGAGTGGAATAAAACTAATTAGCGTGCCCCGATTGGCTATATTGAGTGCACCACAATCTTGAATTGTACATATCTAATTTAATAGGTGATAGAATTTAGTTAGAATTTTGACAATTAATTAATAATATCATTTATTCTTACATTGCTTGCATTTATTGTGTAAGCTCATTTTAAAATCTCCTTTGGCTTTGAAGGACTTTATTTTTGAATTCTTCTTTTCATTTATTTCTATCTTTTGGATATATAAGTTTTAAGAGACTAGGTAGTGGTCTAGCCTTTAACAGTGAGGAATAATGATTCATTGATTGGAAATCATTACCAATCAATCTATGACGGTTTTCTTGGGTGCTTCCAATATTTTGGACATGGATGGGAATAAAACTAGGAATTCAATGGTCTTCTTTCTTCTACATCCATTCTTATTGTTTGTTAATATTTTCAATAATTTGTGCTATTTGCTTAGCATCTTATAAGTTTTTTGATTGCCTCTTTAATATTTTTCTAATTATGTATTTATTATTAAATCCTTGGATTAAAAAATAGCTAAGGGTATTATATATGGTAAATATTTTTATAAATTTAATAACTACTAGTTCAAAGTACCTAATACATGTGGTGATTTTTTCCCCTTTTTCTTGTCTTAAGGAAGAAAAGACTATGAAGGCATTAATTTGTCTCACTTTTGATCTAAATTTTTCTAGGAACGCCCTCATGAGTATGCCTCAATTTTTGAATATTTGAAGTGGATGGTTTTTATACCATTCATAGGCTCCATCCTTCAATATATTCAAAAATCATATTAGATAATATCATTAGTTGGTCATTAAGTATGTTGTGAGAAGCTTCATGAATCTCTCTATATATATAGATGGATCATCGTCTCTAATCCCTTTAAAGATTTGAAGATTATGAAGCATGAAAGCTACTTGTAATCTCTCTAAAATTACAATAGGCAAATCCCTTGGTTGGACCAAGGAATTTATGGATATAAGATTTGAAGAAGCTTTCTTTTCACAATGTCGTGTTGTAATTTGGCTACTATATAAAAATATCTTATATATATATTTAATGTATAATTTATTATACAATTAAGTGAGATCCATATCAATGGATTTTTATTATTTATAAAATGTGATTAGATTATTAGTTTAGAAAGAATCCATTAAAAAGGTTATTATTGAGATTTATATAATGTTATTTTTTTTATAGTGACTTTTGAAGTTGATTTTATATTGATAATAACTTTTATATATCTTGAGCCACCTTTGTTAGACATTGGTGATCTTTGAGATTTTATTTTCTTCTTTTATTTGGTGTTTAGAACACATATTACATAAATCTTATTTAAAAAAAGATTAGAAAGGAATTTTTAGTAAAGAAAGAGATAGTTAAGCCATCCATGTGGATGAATAGAAATGGATAATAGAAGTTTCTATTCCTATTGGCCAAAATTCATGCCCAATGGGCTTCAAGGAGGCTACCTAAGGCCTTATTAGAGATTAGGGGTTTTTTTTTTAAATGAATTTGAATATTTAAGGCTATGATCAATAAGTTTGGATTTTTAGCTATGGTTTTGGTGAAAAAATTATATGATTTGGACTTTTAATGAAGAGGATATATGAGCTCAAAATTAAGGTGTCTAAATTATATTTATTATCACTCTTTTGGGCATAAATTGTGCATAAAGAAAACAATAGAGGATTGACAACTAGGATTAAAAAGAATACTTTTTTGGCTATAATTTTCATATATAGCTCAATAAAATCCAAGTTGGAATAGAGATATTGGGAGTTGAAGTCAATGCTTAGAATTTAAGAGCAGTAAGTGACTCTACTTAATTAGTGGTTTTATTTTGACCCATATCTTACAAAATTTTTAAAAGTGTGTATTTTTATGTTAAAAAATTATGTGCAAAAATTTTGTAGTATTAAGATTCTGGATTTGTGAAATATAAAGAAAATAGTGCTCAGGTGTCTATAAACTAGGATTTTAAATACTTGCTAGGATTTTTAAGATATCAAAAAATTAGAAACAAATCTATAGTTGAATTTTTTTTATAGTGAAACTTGAAGATTTTACCTACATTTTCAAAAAATTTGATAGAAATTAAATAGCTGAATCAAGAGTTATTGAATTCTAAAATTTTGGAAAGAAATAAATCCTTATAGGTAAATAAGCTATTGAAGGTTTTTGTTACAATTTGAGTCTTTTGTACAAACTAAAGGAGTTTGATAAAAGCTAAGACTTTATAAAGGTGGAAAAATAGATATTTAGAATTATAATAAATCAATTATTGGAATCTTGCCAATAAATTAAGAACAAATCACTTATTGGAATCTTGCTAATAAAGTACAAGTAAATTTTCTGTAGCCACGTATCTAATATATTTTCAAATTGAAGATCATACCACACAACAATAATCCATTGAAAGGAAATTAGATCTTGATTCTTTCCCTTCATTTACTTCTATAAAAGAATTAAGAAATTATAAGTCCAATCCTTCTTCTCCTACTATTTAATTAAGATTTAGTTCCAACAAATTGATTATAAATATGTTCTATAACATTGTAGATATATCTTATTTGTCCAATTATTGGACATCAATTCCTCTAAATGTTGGAGTGGATTTTTTTTAGACTTCTTTGGATTTTTTTAGACTCCTTACAAAATCAGATTTAAATATTATAGCCATCTACCTACAATTTGCTTATAATACCTTCCAACAAAGAAGGGAAACAAAATAGAAGCAACTAAAGAGAGAATGCTTGCTTAAATATCATCTCAAATAATAGTTTTTTTAACTTTACTAATTATACAATACAACCTTGTATAGGAGTAATCATAATCAACAATAATGTGAAAAAAAATTCTATTCCGGTGTCGTACTGTAATTGCTTACAATATGTAAAATCCACTCAAAATGCCTAATATGTTTATAGATTTAGATATGTGTTAGAATGGTTAGTAAGTTAAATTAAAAATGGTTGATAGAAGAAACTTTATTTTATTTTATTTTACCTATTTAGTTATGGTATTTAAAAATTATAAGATCTAAATGTTTAGTATGAAGCCTTGAGAGAAGGTTGGGACTTAAGGATGAAAATTCAAGCTAGTAAGAGGCTAATTGGGAGGGATGAAATCAAGCCATGGTCGGATGAAGGCAAGGAATAGGGAACTTCATCCCTATTGGTCGAATACCATGCCCAATGGGCTTTGAGGAGGCTGCCCGCGACCTTAACAAGGGTTTCGGCGACTTCATAAGGAGGATTGGCAATTTCAGAGGTAGGGTTGTAAATTTTAGGATTTTGGGTATAGTTTGAGAGGAAATTTTAGGCGATTTGGAGTTAGGGTGAAGAAGATATACTTGTTCAAAGTTAAAGAGTGGATTTCATACATACTGTCACTCTTTTGGGATTTCGCGGAGTTGTACGGAGGCTTTTGGAGATCGGACGGTGCGGTTGGAAAGGTGATTTCAAGATCTACGTCTATTACGAAGGAATTCTTAAGTTTTGAGTTTAGACGAAGGAGATATGAAGAGTTGAAGATAGCGCATTCAATTCCAAGGAGTAAGTCGTTTTGTTGATTAGATGGTGTCTATTTTCAAAATTTAAAAAGGTGTTCCCATAGAAAGTGGATTTTAGCCTATAGTTATAGTTTGAGGTAGATTGCGATACCCCGACACCCGTTTCGTGGTAGAGAAAATTTGCCTCAAGAAAGTGTTGGGCTTCTGGCTGCCACTAATTACTCAACCAAGATCCAAGTATAAAAAAACCCCCAAATTTATATAAAATATTTCTTCATAGGGCTATTTCATCCAATACATAAGCCTTATTTCCTCAAACCTCTCAAAACATAATAAATGCTCTAAAACCCTCATTCCCCCGTAAAGAGGGAATTTTTCTCAAACTTCAATAATCCATAAGTTTTAATCCAACTGTCTAAATCCACTTCAAATTTATATGAAGTACTGATGTATTCTTAACAACTACCATTACAAATTTCAAACATTGATTCATTATCAATCTTTAGATATTGTAAAAATCCTAACAATAGTTTCAAACCCTTGTTTACAAACACCCATATACTAAATTCTTTACATCTCATAAACCAAATGTCCAAATGCTATGAAACTTTAATATATAGCTTCTTAGTACAAAGATTCACCTTTTTGGAAATTTTTAGACAAAAATTCGTCCAAAAACTCAAGATATGGCAAAATCCATCACTATGAATAAAACGGCCTACTTATTGCCTTAGAATTCAATCTGCTGTCTTTGATTCCCAATATCTCCTTCTTTAGAACTCCAAATATAATAATTCTTGCTCATCAAATATAGATCTTAGAACCCCTTCTCCAATTGCACCTCTTGATTTCTAAAAACGTCCTTACAACTCCTCTAATCTTCAAAAGTGTGACACTAGATACAATTTGCACACCTTAATTTCAAGCGCCTACTTCTCTGTCATAAAAATTTCAAATCTCTCAATTTTTATATCAAAATTGTAGTCCAAAAAACAAGCTTTGTAATCTTAGTCTTTGATTTCCAAATGGCCTCCTTGAAGTTGCCAAAACCCTTGTTCTTGTTGCAGGTAGCCTCCTCAAAGCCCATTGGACATGGTATTCGACCAATAGGGATGAAGTTCTCCATTCCTTGCCTTCATCCGACCATGCCTTGATTTCATTCCTCCCATTTAGCCTCTTACTAGCTTAAATTTTCATCCTTAGGCTCCCACCTTCTCTCAAGGCTTTATATTAAATATTTAGGTTCTATATAATTTAAAAGTTATAATCAAACTAAGTAAAAATTTAAAATAAATTTTCTTATCCCAATTCCTTTTAATTTACTTAACTAAGCATTCTAACACATATCTAAACCTATAAACATATTATGTATTTTGAGTGGATTTTACATATTGTAAGCAATTACAATACAACATCCACCTCCTCCAAACCTGCACATCCTCTGATATGTGCCACATGTTATCTCTATTTATCTTTTTGAAAATGGTCTGAATCACTCATAGGTTCTTTTACTTCATGTCCTTCTTCCAAGTGTTGACCTGAAGTTTCTTCAAGGTCTTCTATCATGAATTTTCCATTTTTTCTCTTGAAAGCCTTGACCCTCTTTTTGGCTACTAGGATTCTAATGATAGCTCCATTTAACTCACGTAAAAAATATGTAGCATTATCATGGATCGTGACTACCACATATGGACCAAACCATTTTTTTGCAAATTTTCTTTTAATCTTTTGATGTTATAAATTGCTATCATAAACTAGAACCCAATCTCCAACTTCTATAGACTTATGTCTTAATCTATGAGTTTTATCAAATCTTTTTTTGTTTTTCAATTTTATTTCTTTTAACCTTTCAGATGCAATTTATAGGTCCTCAAATAACCTTCCCAATTGCTCAATCTGGAGCTCTAATAATTTTTTTTTCTACCTATGTCATCTTTCCAAGATAGAAACATCCATGTAGGATATATTTTTTTAGCAATCATCATAGGCTTTTGTCTTAACATCAACTCTATGAGCATATAATTACTGACAATATTGTGAGTAGTCCTATCAACCTATAAAGCGAATAGAAATAGCTTAGGCCATTGAATTGGCTTACCTTTACATGCCTTGATCAATGCATAAATGATAGGAGGGTGACCCCTCTCATTCTTTCCATTGGCTTCAAGATTATAAGAAGTAGTCAACTTTAGCTAAACTCCATACCTGCTAAAAAAATTTCTTGCTTCAATAGCATCCAATTCTCTTCTATCAGCTCTCATCCTTCCAATGCTTCCATATTTACTAAAAATATCTTCCAATATAAACCTACATATTGCTTCTCTAGTCTTGGTTTTCAATGTTCTTCCTTTAATATAATTTTATAATTCTTCTCTTGCCAGAACTAAATATTTCATGCTCCAAAGTCCTGATGGCATAGCCACCAAATCAATCACCTATTGAAAATGTATAGCAAGTGGATAAGTAGGATGTAACTCGTCTCTATGTCTGACCTTAGATTATAACTGACACTCTGTGCATGAATTCACAAAATCTTCAACATCCTTGTAGAAGCCCTTCCACCAATATCTCTCCTTGATCTTGGTAAAAGTGGCCCAAACTCCTCTATGTCCTGCCCAGAATGTATCATGAAATTCTTTCAAAACTTTATTCTTGGTCTCAAGGTCTTCCACCACCCTCAATGGAATTTTATCACCCCTTTTAGGCCTCTTCCATAAAAATCCATCTTTAAGCAAATAAATATAGAATTGATATCTGATATCTTTGAAAGTCTTATCCATCCAGCCTTCTTGCTTCTTTATTGTACTTAAATAAATTCTAATATCTTTCAGCCTGTCTTCATATAAATCTTCATGGAAGATTTGAATCTCATCTCCAAAATCCATTCCATTAGTAGCAAATGAATATTCGTAGTTCTTCTCTTTTTAATATTCACCCTCTTCAAGTGCCATCATCTCGTCTTCAAAAGTATATTTAGCTCTAGACAACATATCTGCCACCGAGTTCTTCTTACTTGTAATGTGTATCAAAACAGGATTCAATATTTTTATATAGGCTATCCATCTCAACATAGCAATGTCTGGAGTAGTACAATTGATTACCATCCTAAATAAAAGCAAACAATCTGTCTCCAAAACCACTCTAGGTCCAATCAAATAATTCCTCTCAGTCTTTAGAATAGTGAGTGCTCCCCAAAGTTTTCTTTTAATTTGTGGATAAGCCCTTTGCCTTTTAGTAAGAATCTTGGTTCCAAATCTTATAGCAAACCTCCTTCCCTCTCCATCATCTTATCCAACAGCCCATCCAATTGCTATTGGACTTGTATCCACTATTACAACCACTGATCTCTTACATTGATAATCTATCTCTCTAAAGATAGGTGGTGAACTCAAAATCTTCTTCAAATTTTTCATAGCTACTTTTTGTTCATCTTTTCAAATAAACTTCTTATCCTTCCTCAATAGTTTAAATAGTGGCTCTGAGATATGTGCAAAGTGAGGCATCCAAATGTGATAGAATACACATGCACCCAAAAATCTTCTAACTTCCGACACACTTCCACATATTTTTATTCTAGATATATCATCAACCTTTTCTGGATTTGGTTTTCTACCATACCTGCCACACATGTGTTCCACCACCAAAATTTCACCAACTCCAAAGCTTGATTTTTCCATAGATAATGTCAAATTAATTGACTCAAGCTTCTCCAATATCCAAGTTACATCTTCAATGAACTGCTTGACAAACTGCCTGCAACCTTCAGCATCCAAAGTTTCATCTTTATCTTCTTCCTTGCAACCCTTCATAGGTATATCATCCAAAAATGGGATGGTCTTCTCAGGTACAAATTTGTTCAATATTTGGTTCATAGCATTTTGTATATGAGCCATTGAGTTGGTTGCACCTTGAGGTAAGGTACGCATCCTCATTTAATCTAAAAAAGTCTTCATGGTGGTCAAATCTCTACTCTCTTCAATTAATTGAAATTGATCATATCTAGAATATAAATCTTCATTAGAATAGATGGCATGATCGGCAAATTGTTTAGCTACTTCATCCACTACAAGACCTGACCTCATATTTCGAATACTCACCCTGTTTGTTGGTTGTATATCTTGAATGAATCTCAATGCCCCTAATTTTTTTAGGTATAGTGAACCATCTGTTTGAATAGGGAGCCATTCAAGGTTCAAGGATATCCATCTTCACATTTTCTTTTAATAATTCCATCAACTTAGGAAGCAAAGCTCTAGGTACACGTATAGGTTTTAAATCCCATGGAACATGTGATACAATGAAAATTACCATAGGTGCCACAACACTAGGATTCACACACCCAATTTCATCAAAAGTTAAGGCAAATGCCTTACCATGTTTAATAAGCATTTCTTAAAATATCATTCTTTTTGGTGTTGTCAAGAAATCACCCCCTCCAATCTTTAGCTTAGTCAATGGCTCTTGAGTAAATTGATGTCTAATTTTGTATTTTTCTCTCAACCCTAGTTCCTTGACTGCTTGCTTGATGTATTCTATAGTATCAGATGGTAATTGAGTGGCTACTAGTTTCACCTTTTTTGCCACAGTCTTATATTTAGTTTGTACAATAGCCTCGGATTTCAATCCATAGCTCGTAGCAGATTCAATACATGTTACTATCTTCTTCAATTCTTTATAAGCCTCTCTTGATTGTATCTCCATGATAACATCTTCATCCATCCTTATAACTAAGTTTTCTATAACTTGCATCAATCTATCTTCCAACCCAGCTTCTTCTAGTATTCCAACTATAGCTTTATCATTTGAAACTAATCCCATTCTTTTTAAGTTTTTCTCTTTCTTCTTTATTCTTTTCTTATTTATAGGATTTAAATCTTTAATCCTTTGAAAGTTCACAAACCCATCATCATACAAATCCAAAATACCAAAACTCAAATTATTTATATTGGGGTTTGTAGATAACTTATTTACACCCATGTGCCCCCATCTTACAAAGGTGCCCTTTACAAATCCAAGAATCTGTTTCCTAGCTGTAAAGGTATTTCTCTCAGCTGCTCTCTGTATCTTTCATGAATAGGCTTCACAATAAGGATTTATACAGCCTTTTTTCCATCACAACTATGAATCCTGGCATAATGTGAACCATCATCTAAGATTCTAGTCTCCATCTTATTAGCTGTAAAATAACATTGACTAAGTATTATTGGATATGTAGCAGAGTTTTGCACAAAAAAATTTTGATCCTCCTCCACATCTCCAATTTTGATCTTTACAGCTCGACAAGCTCCATATAAGTCATCTTGTTCATTGTTTGTATTGAATTTGCTTGTATCATTTTTTTCCTTTTCTTTGTCCTTCTTCCACCATTCTTTTAGTAATGGTGTATTACTAGAATAAACAAAAAAAAGTATCTTTCTTGAGTTTGTCTCTTAAAAAGCTTCTTTATTTCTTTGGAGACTTCCTCTTACTTGCAAGCTCAGTAATATTTTCCTCGTGAATAGATGTATCCCTCTTTTCTTCAATCATAGTATCATTCAAGTCATCACTCTATTGGTTCTCATTTAAAATTACTTTGATGCTCATGGCATCAATTGAATCATCCTATAGAGTCATTTTTTTGATAGCTTCAACCTTCCTAACCATAACTTTTGTAATTAGTAAAGAAACAACTTTAACAACTTTTTGCTCAACTGTAATAGAATTAGACTTAGATTCCCTTTCATGTATAGTACCACTCTTGCATGTTTCCTCCTCCACGAGCTTCTTCATACTACCTTTTCCAAAGTTGATTCTTAAAGATTCATTAGTACCTGTTAGCCTTATCTTGTCTTCTTTAAAATATATAATATCTTCTTTGATTGCAATTTTATAAGTATCACATTCACCTTACTTGTGATTTGGACTGTCACACCATATGCATCTCTCCACAAATCTCTTCAAGTCTTCTGATGTATTAGATGAGCTTACCATTTGAGATCTCTTCAATTTAGTCATTTCTACCTTTAGATCTTGTATATCCTTGATTAACTCTTCAAGAGTATCATCTTTGATAGTCTTAATCATCTTTTGAGGTAGCACTAGATTTTTAGATGTAGGTATTGATTCCAACCTTGATAAACAGCCTCAAGTCTTGATCTTCTGTTGTTTAGCCACGAGTCTTACTGTTTCCTTTACTAGCTTCCAGTTATTTGTAAATCCACTCTCAATTGTCCTATCTGCTAGATGAAAGAGCAGCTTGTCTTCCAAATCTTTATCAGTTGCTTGTAAAAATAACTCACTCTTCGTGGTTTCCAACAGCTGCCTCTCATGCCTTTGTAATTGATCAAACTTTGTTTCAAACTCCGTGATTAATTTATTTAGAGCCATTTGATTCCCTGGCCTTTGTTCAATCCATTTTAGAAATGATCTTTTAATCATTTTCTCTGAGTCTTCTTCAAAAAATTCATCTTTCAATAATTCTTCAAACTTGTTCCATAATGTAGCCCCTTTATACAATTTGTGCACTCTCTCTCTAATTTCTAGTATCACTGCTAAATCAAAGGTGGTGATCATTTCCACCTCTGAAATTTGATGCACTTCTATTTCACATATATATATCTTCAAAAATTTGGTGATATTTCTTCCTTCAAACCTGCCAACCTTGTCCACTACTACTTGTAAGGCCTTTATGGTGCTCTTGTCATCCTCTTCAGCCAGTTGTCTCTCATCCATAAACTGAGTAAATGCTTGAAAAAAATCATAGGCACCTATTCCCCCTAATAATTCAAACCCAAGAATTTGATCCTCCATCTTAGTTTGTTGAGTAATTAATGCCTCAAGGCTCTCTCAATGGAAGCACCAATGATATTGTGGTAGAGAAAACTTGCCTCAAGAAAGCGTTGGGCTTCTGGCTGCCACTAATTACTCAACCAAGATCCAAGTATAAAAAAACCCCCAAATTTATATAAAATATTTCTTCATAGGGCTATTTCACCCAATATATAAGCCTTATTTCCTCAAACCTCTCAAAACATAATAAATGCTCTAAAACCCTCATTCCCCCGTAAAGAGGGAATTTTTTTCAAACTTCAATAATCCATAAGTTTTAATCCAGCTGTCTAAATCCACTTCAAATTTACATGAAGTACTGATGTATTCTTAACAACTACCATTACAAATTTCAAACATTGATTCATTATCAATCTTTAGATATCGTAAAAATCCTAACAATAGTTTCAAATCCTTGTTTACAAACACCCATGTACTAAATTCTTTACATCTCACAAATCAAATGTCCAAATGCTATGAAACTTTAATATATAGCTTCTTAGCACAAAGATTCACCTTTTTGGAAATTTTTAGACAAAAATTCGTCCAAAAACTCAAGATATGGCAAAATCCATCACTATGAACAAAACAGCCTACTGTCAAGGACATGAATTAGAAAAAGATGCATAATCTAATGGAACTATATCAAAGTAAAAATCACAAAATGGGAATAAGAAAGTATGTATATTCAAAGAAAACAAGAATGGCTATTGCCATAGATTAGAAACATGAAGACTCTTGAAACTAGACTATAACCAAGAAAGGAGTTGACAAGAGTGAAGAGGGGTTCACTCTTGCCTCTATAAATACTATCTAACTAAGAATTCACGGTGGTATTTTATAGATCTCATATACGCGCTCTAATTTCAGGAAGACACGCCACAACTGTAACGGATAAGTTTCTCATGCTACCACGCATTTCATTGTCTAAGCCACCAACATGCGACATGGCTAGCTTGTTCCACAAGCTACCAACATGTGCGCCATGTGGCTAGTTTGTTGACCAAGTTTCTAACCTACCAATCACCTATAGACATGTATAAAGGTGATTCTGTGTCTATGAAGCTTCTAGGAAGCTTATCTATCAGATATTATCAAATCAACTTATTTTACCTACTTCTATTGGTCTATTATTATTTAGATAATTTATTGGAGTAAATCTTATGTCCGTGACATTATCCCCCCTTCTAAGGACGAGTTCCACGAGGAGCGGTGATTACATGTTGAGAAAGTCCAAAATACGTCGAATTGTGCTTGCCACATACTCAGATCTTTGTTCCCTTCGAAAGTAGTTGATAGGTCCTTTCAGCCATCGATAATGTTCCATACTAAGGCGAGAGGACCACCTTGTTATTTAATCATTGTTGAGGCCTTCATAACTTCTTTCAAAGAAAACATTAGGAACACCATCAGGAGTAGTTTCTACCTCTAAAAGTATCACCAAACATCGAGAGTCTCTTCCAAGGTCGCGATACCAAACACGTTGTATTTTGCCATCAATCCGAGAAAAGACATGTTGTTCTTGAGGGTCTTCATCTCTATTCTGTCGTGTTGAAGGTTGTGATAGTCGTAATGTCTCGTTCAGTAAATCAACAAATGATGGCTCTTGAGCTGAATTCGCTGGTTGTTGATCCTCCATCTCTTTAGCACAAACAAAATCTAATGTCAAACAATGATACAAGGTAGGATGAAACCTCTATAGAACCTGCCTTGCTTTATAGCAAAGATTTTCTTAAGTATTTATCTTGATTTTGATAGATGTCGTCGATGAAATGTATTAATTTTTATTGATGCATTTGTTAGATTCTTTGATGGCTCCCATGTGCGTTCACTAATATCGTATCCGCGCTAATGCACAAGATATTCCAGTCGATTTTGGCGCCGCCTTGAATCTAAAATCTCTTCAACCTCGAATTCTTCATTGTTGTCCACTTCTACAGGAGGCGGTGGCATTTGTCTTCTTCCTTATATATCCATTGTCTTATATGGCTTGAGTAGTGACACGTGGAATACAGCATGGATTTTCATGGACTCCGGTAGGTGTAATCGATATGCAACTAGATTGATTTGTTTGAAAATAGGAAAAGGTCCAAGCCTACGATAGTCCAACTTATCACAAGGACGAGTAGTCTTGATATTGCAACAAAGTAACCATACCTTGTCTCCCACATTGAATTGCGGTTGTTCCTTGCATTACGCATCTGCATTTATTTTTTGTCGTTCTTGAGTTTCTTTTAATTGCACCTTCATTATTGCATGTAGCTCTGACAAACAATTTGCCAAATCTTCTACTACTGGATTATCAACTTTTTGAAAAATCAAAAGCATCAAGTCGTGGGTGATAACCATAATTGGCAAAGAAAGGTGTTTGTTGCATAGAAGAATGTATCATATTATTATAAGCAAATTCTGCCAATGGCAGAAGAGCTATCCAATCATCTTGTTGGTAGTTGATGGTACACCTTAAGTATTGCTCCAAGACTTGGTTCACGCGCTCTGTTTGTCCATCAGTTTAAGGATGAAAAGCTGAAGATAATTTTATGTCCACTTTTAAGATCTTGAAAAGGATTCTCCAAAATCTTGACACAAATTGAGTTCTCCTATCCAATATAATATCCTTAGATAATCCATGATAGCGATAGATATTATCAATGAAAAGCTTAGCTGTTTCTTCATCTATGATAGATTTTGTGTATGGCATAAAATGTGCCATCTTCGTGAACCGATCTACTATCACAAATATAGAGTCATAAGATCTTGAGCTTGGAAGATCTGTGATGAAATCCATAGAACAAATTCGTTGTTCTGAATAAGTAATACCGAAAGAAGTCCAAAAATAATGATGAGGAATCTTGATCTCGAGCAAATATCACATGATTAAAGTAAGTCTTTGGATCGCTTCTTGAACTATTTGCAGCCACCAAAATCTTCTTTGACATAAGTTCCAAAGTCTTGCTTGTATGCAAAATGTCCCACTGCTGGAAAAAATCAAATACTTACATGCTTCAAAAACACGAACGCTTGTCGATCAGAATTACTTACAAAGATGTAAAAATTAGTTAAAATATATTATATGTTTATAAATTAAGATATGTGTTAGAATGCTTAGTAAAATAAATTAAAGTGATTGATAGAAGAAACTTTATTTTATTTTACTTGTTTTGATTATGGTATTTAAAAATTATAAGATCTAAATGTTTAGTATGAAGCCTTGAGAGAAGGTGGGGACTTAAGGATGAAAATTTAAGCTAGTAAGAGGCTAATTGGGAGGGATGAAATCAAGCCATGGTCGGATGAAGGCAAGGAATAGGGAACTTCATCCCTATTGGTTGAATACCATGCCCAATGGGCTTTGAGGAGGCTGCCCGCGACCTTAACAAGGGTTTTCGGCGACTTCAAAAGGGGGATTTGCAATTTCAGAGGTAGGATTGTAAATTTTAGGATTTTGGGTATAGTTTGAGAGGAAATTTTAGGCGATTTGGAGTTAGGGTGAAGAAGATATACTTGTTCAAAGTTAGAGAGTGGATTTCATACATACTGTCACTCTTTTGGGATTTTGCGGAGTTATACGGAGGCTTTTGGAGATCGGACGGTGCGGTTGGAAAGGTGATTTCAAGATCTACGTCTATTATGAAGGAATTTTTAAGTTTTGAGTTTAGACGAAGGAGATATGAAGAGTTGAAGACAGCGCATCCAATTCCAAGGCAGTAAGTAGACCGTTTTGTTGATGGTGATGGGGTTTGCCATATCTTAAGTTTTTGGACGAATTTTTGTCTAAAAATTTCCAAGAAGGTGTATTATTATGCTAAAAAGCTATACATCAAAGTTTCATAGCATTTGGACTTTTAGATTGTGAGATATGAAGAATTTAGTACACGGGTGTTTGTAAACAAGGGTTTAAAGCTACTGCTAGGGTTTTGGCGATATCTAAAGATCGATAATGAATCGACGGTTGAAATTTGTGGTGGTAGTTGTGAAGAATATATCAGTACTTCATGTAAATTTGGAGTAGTTTTGGACGGTTGGATTAAAAGTTATGGATTATTGAAGTTCGGGAAAAATTCCCTTCCTACGGGAGAATGAGGGTTTAGAGTATTTTGTTATGTTTTGAGAGGTTTGAGGAAATTAGGCTTGTGTATTGGGTGTAATAGCCCTATGGAGATCTCTTTTATATAAAATTGGGGGTTTTTATTATACTTGAATCTTGCTTGAGTAATTAGTGGCAGCCAGAAGCCCAGCACTTTCTTGAGGCAGATTCTCTCTACCCCGACAACGTAAACGTGTTTCTCCTTCTGGAACATATAGACGTCCTTCAAAGTATAGTAGATTGTTCTTGAACTCGAATTTAGAAGAATCATGAGACTTGGAAGAATTATTCTTGATATCATGAACAAGAGGGTCTGAGGACATACTTGATTGAATTTGCTTGAGAAAAGTTGAATCAACAGTCAATGTTGATTTCATTGCTTGAAGATGAAACTACTCTGGTTTCAAAAGGGCCGTTCTTTATTGCTCAAAAGTTGCATCTTTTTCTTTTGGTACAAAATAAGAATTTCTGAAAAAGGCATCAAACAAACATTATTGTTTTCTTGGCCGATAAGTAATAATGAACTTGAATCTTCACAAAGACATACTTCAACGAGCTTGATGACGATTCAACATGCATGTCGACATAAAATACTCGAGGTTCTTGTGATCCATGTACACGATGATTGGACTGAAAGCGCCTTCTAGATAATGATACCATTCTTAAAAGGATTCCACGATTGCAAGAAGTTCTTTGTCGTGGATTTCATAATTGATCTCGGTTGTTGAGAATTTTTTTGAATGAAAAGCTACTAGATGAAGTTTGTCATCTATTCCTATTTGTGACAAAACCACACCCAAGGCAAAGTCTGATGTGTCTGTTTCCATAAAAAATGCCTTGAAAAAGTCAACTTGATACAAGATTGGTGCAAAAATAAACGATGTCTTCAGAGTTTCAAATGTTGCTTCCGCTTTTTGATTCCATTGGAGTTTGTCTTTACATGTCAAATATATAAATGGAGTTGTAACTTGAAAGAAGTCTTTGTTGAAGATCCGATAATAATTGGCAAATTCCAAAAAATATTGGACATCTCTTACCGTCTTTGGAATCTTCCAATTCATGATTGTCTGGACTTTCTGAGAATCCATCATGAGACCATCATTTGAAATGATGTATCCTAAGAAATCAACTTGAGTAGTGTGAAATACACACTTTTCTATCTTGGTGTATAGTCTCGCATTTCTAAGTTTTTGTAATACTTGACGAATATATACTTCATGTTCATCTATATTCTTAAAATAGATCAAAATATCATCTAGATAGCAGATGAAAAAATTATCTAAGAACTCATGAAAAACATCATTCATGAAATGTTGAAAAGCAGTTGGTGCATTCGTAAGTCCAAAAAGGCATGACATTATATTCAAAATGTCTGTACCTGGTTTTAAACATAGTTTTCCATTCATCTCCTTCTTTGATGCGTATAAGATTGTATGCTCTTCTTAGATCTATTTTTGTGTAGATCTTAGCTTGATTTAACTGGTCAAGGAATCCTGATATCAAAGATAATGGATATCTGTTCTTGATTGTGATCTTGTTGAGTCCTCGATAGTCAACACACATCCGCAATGATCCATCTTTTTTCTTCAGAAATAGAATTGGAGCTCCTGCTAGAGATTTAGAATGGCGTATAAAATTCTTGGCCAAATTCTTGTCAATATATGTCTTGAGTTCAACCAACTCATCTTGTGATAAATTGTAGATTGGTCCAAATGGTGGCTGAGTTCCTTCCTTGAGGTAGATTGAACAGTCATATGGATGATGTTCCAGAAGAATATCTATATTTTTTTTTCAAAAACGTCTTGATAATCCAGATATTGGCTTGGAATGCTATTTAAAGTTTTTCCACCATCAGAAATAGGTGTGGTATAAATAGTAAAAATTGATCCTTCCTTTGCTGAGTATATAAAAACTTTTGCACCTATAAGTACGGGTTTTGTTATATTATGCTTATAGCTTTTTACTTGGTTGGCAAGATGTTTAATGATATTCTGAAGAAAGTCAAGTCTACAAGAATTCCAATCTATTTGAGGGTTATATTTTTCTAACATTGATAAACCTAAAATAACTGGATTAGATGAGGATTTAATTATGTTAAAGGCTACGTAGCTATTATGATCATCTATTGTTACTTTTATGGGATGGATTTTATGAGTGACATCTCTAGAAGACAATGGATGCCCATCTATGACTTCTACATGTATGGATTTAGTTTTTTGTAGTAAAGGTATTTTATGATTTTTAACAGATTGTTCATTTAGAAAGCATGCTGAGGCTCTTGAATCTAATAAGACAGAGGCTGTGTAGTTTTTTGGTCTTAAATATACATCTATTATAAAACAAGGAGAGGTTTCTGAGGAGAGAATATGACCTTTACTAGGAATTGTACAAGGTTCCAATCGACGTCATATTAGCATTGACAAATTTATTTTTGACATGTTGTCTTCTTTGAGACCTCTCACTTATTTTATAGTTGTGTCGTTTCTTCGTTTCTTCAGACAATGTTGAGCAATGTGCTTAGGTTCTCCACAATATAAACATAATCCTCTTTGACAACATCAAATCTTTTCATGTTCAATAAGAGGTTTAAAATGTCCTGCATCAATTTGCATGTCTTCTATTTTCGAATGTATATTTTGTGAGGACGTTGATGTTGTTATGGAATAATAACATTGAGGCTCCCTTGTACGACTCTCAGATCGAAACTCAAAAAGTCGATTGTCACATTTCATAGCAAAATCAATTGCTTGACTCAATGTTTGAGGATCAGATAAATTGAGCATTAATTTTTTTACCTCATATTATAATCCGTAGAAAAATTGGCTGATGAGTGGAGCATCATCCTACTTAATATCAGTTTCTAGTTATCAAAATTATGAAGCATATAACGACACTGATCAATTGCCTTGTCGTAGGATGCAAATCTTGTTGGTTGCAACATGGATTGCATCATGTTTTCCATACATAGATTGGAATTTTGCTAAAAATGCCTTCAAATTATCCAATATTAGATCACATCATTCAAGAAAAGATGAAAATCATGATAAAGCAGAATCCAAAAATAATGATCCAATAAACCTAACTTGAGATCCTTGCATAAGATAACTTTAAGGTTGAAGTTCAATCATTAGTTGTACCTGATTGACAAATCCTTGAAATTTAGATCTTGTGCCATCAAACTTCTCAAGCAAACTAATTTTTGATTCTCTAATACTTGAACAATACTCCATCATAGGTGAGATAGTATGATTTAGTATAGATATTGACACAACTCCAACTAAAGAAGATTCTAAAAGATTACAAAAGATTTTAGAAGATTCTAAAAAATGATAACTTAGAATATATTTGTGATAGGTATAAAGAAGCTTTTTGAAAAGATATTTTGATGCTCGGACGTGAAGCAAGCCTATGTTACGGACATAAGATTTACTCCAATAAATTACTTAAATAATATAGACCAATAGACGTAGGTAAAATAAGTTGATTTGATAATATCTGATAGAGTAGCTTCCTAGAAGCTTTATAGACGTGAAATCATCTTTATACATGTCTATAGGTGATTGGTAGGTTAGAAATTTGGTCAACAAGCTAGCCACATGGCGCACATGTTTCTTCAATCTTCTAGAACCTTTTTTAGTCTTTTAGAATCTTCTTTAATCTTTTAAAATCTTTTAAGGTATTTTTAAAAGTTTCTATAGATTCTTCATAAACTTCTAAAAACTTCTTAATTTTTTTTGTAGTCAAAATCTTCTATAGATAATTCCATTAAGCTAAAGAAGCTTCTATAGAAGATTTAATAAGATATAGACCTTGTAGTAAAAATAAGAGGCAAAATCAAGGTATATCTTAGTCTTATCAATACAAACCTTGGAATAATCCAAAGTATTGTTTTATTTCTTGATATTGATCTAGTTTTTGTTCTTTTCAACTATCTAGTTTTTTATTCTTATCAACCATTTAATTCTTTATTCTTGAAATCAATCTAATTCTATATTTTCTTCTTTATTTCTTTACTAATCCATTGTCTTACATCTTTGACAATTTAAGAAAAATACTAAGTAATTATATCAAAGCTTTGATCTTTTGATAGAGAGTGAATTATCCCTCTTATTAAAAATACTATTGCATTTTAGAAGAATGTGGATTACTTTCCTCTAAATTGATATGCTTACTTCTTGCAATTTAATTTTTTTTTGGAAAGAATAGATTATTTCTTTTGTAGGACTTATCAATGTATTTTAAAGGTTATAAATTATCCTCTTCTAAATTAATATTGTTTAACAATATTTCTTTTCAATATAGAAAATATTATATTAAAAGCTTGTTGATTTTTTCCTTATCAATATAGAAGTGGATCAAGTCATAGAAGGTGCATCTTTACAAACAAAATATAGAGTGGTGACTCTTGTAGATCTTTGACCTCTTTTAGATAGTGTATGAAAAGAAATAACATTCTTTTATAATCTAAAAAAAGAACCATAAATAAAATTAATATCTAAAAAAATTAAATTGAAGATTTATAGTTTGTAACAAGAGATTATTTGATTGAGGGAAATAGGTGGTAGATAAGCTATGTATATGATTTCTATAGAAATTCTAAAGGTTGTCATGAAAGAGCCAAAGGCTAGTATGAATGATAAATTTGATGGAATAAGATCCAACTTTTAAGGTTTTATGTAACAAGTATGGCTCTATTTATGATTATATCCTTTTCATTATTTAGGTGGATTCATTCAAGTAACTTTTATAGGCACCTTTTTATCAAGAAGTTCTCAATCATGGTTTGTTCTATTGTTGAAAAAAAAATTTCAATCTTATATAATTTAGAGGCTTTTATAAAAAGATTTATTATCATATTTGAAAACAATGATTGGAAAAAGGTGACAAAAAAGAAGATCTAAACTATAACAAAATTTATGCTACAAAATTTCAACTTACTTATGATCTTGATTGGAATAATAAAGTTATTATAGCTTGATTTGTTATGGCCTAAAAAACAATGTGAAGAATTTATTGATCACAATGTTAAAAGTTGAAAGCTTAGAAGAATTCATATCTTAAGCTATTACTTGTGATAATTGTCTATTTGAATTTTAACAAGAGAGGCGATCAATTTTTAATAATGTCTATCAAGATGTGATTGCTACATCTTTAAAAACATTAGAAAAGCCATCAACACATTTTGAATCCATACAAGTTGGTGCAACTCAATTCAAGCTATTAACACTTGTAGAGAAGATTAGACATTGACAAGAGAATCTATTTTTATGTTATAGAAGATGTAATCATAAGGCATCAAATTATCTAAACAAGTCTAGAGAATTCAAGGTACAAAGTATAATATCTAAATTAAAGAGGCTGAAAAATAAAGACATTCATCCACAGTATAAATCTTATGGTTGGACATTCCTAAATCTAAATTATCAAAAAAAGATCTCATCCTATCTTTAAATCTAATATTTTTTTTTATGCTTCTTATATATATAAGAACCTCAAAATAAGAAATTTTTGCTAAAATCCTTTTAGATATTGGAGCCTCAATATATTTTATAATAAAGATTTTACAACCAAATATAATTTGGTACTTGTAAAGAAGATCCATCTTACACTTATTGAAATCATTGATGGACAAAATCTTACATTATGAGATATTATTAAAGATATTCATCTATTACAAGTTATATTAAGAGATCAAGTATTATATATTATTTTTAATATCATTCAATGTCCAACAAATCCTATTATTATTAAATTTTCTTGATTTAAATTATATAATTTTAATATTGATTGGAATTTATAAAAGATTTTTTTAAGATTCAAACATTAAAAAAAGAAATAAGATGCAACTTCATTTCTTAGAGGTAAAGCATTTATACAAGCCATAAAGAAAGGAGCTAAATTTATATTGTATGCTATTTCAATGAAAGATCCAATTAGACAACTTAAATAAGATATTTCCAATTAATATTGTGATCATAAAGATGTATTTGAAAAGAAAAAAGTAGATATATTATTAAAATATCATCCCTATGATTATGCAATCAAATTACAAGATGGAACTCAACTTCAATTTGGTCTAATTTATAATCTCTTATAAACAAAGCTTACAGCCTTCTAAGAATACATTGATGAAATTCTAGCCAAGAATTTTATTAGACACCCAAAATTGCATGTACAAAGAAAAAAGATGGTTCTTTATGTATGTGTGTTGACTATTGAAGTTTGAATAAGGTGATTGTAAAAAATTATTATCCATTACCATTAATCTCAAGATTATTGAAGCAAGTAGAATGATCAAAGATTTTTACAAAGATTGAAAAGTGCCTACAATCTAATCAAGATCAAAGAAGGCAATTAATAAAAGACACCATTTCATACAAAGTATGGACATTTTGAGTACAATGTTATCCCTTTTGGACTTATAAATGCACATACAGTCTTTCAACATATGATGAATGATATCTTTTAAGGATATTTAGATGACTTTGTAGTCATCTACTTAGATGATGTCTTGATCTTTTTTAAGAATGAATAAGACCATGAACATCATGTATGTATGATATTAGAAAAATTATGGAAAAATGGATTATATGCCAAATTGGAGAAGTATTCTTTTTATCAACTATTAGTTAAATTTTTGGAATATATTTTTTTAAAAAATAGAATTTCTATTAATCCAAAGAAAATACAAATTATTATAGACTAGAAACAACCATCATTATTTAAAGATGTATAATGTTTTTTGAAATTTGTAAATTTTTACAAAATCTTCATTAAGAATTATTTGAAGATTGTAGCTCCATTAATATGATTTATATATATATATATATATATATATATATATATATATATATGTATTTATTTATTTATTTTTGAGATAATAAGGCTGAAAAAGCATTCAAGAAGCTAAAAAAATCTTTTACTTCAGCTCTTATATTTATTCAAAAAGATCTAATAAAATTATTTATTTTAGAAACAAATGCCTCAAATTTTACACTTAGATCTATGCTCTCTCAAATTGGTAATGATGGTTAACTTCACTTGGTAGCATTCTACTTTTGAATATTTTTAGTTACAAAGATCAATTACAAGATCCATAATAAGGAACTATTGGCAATTCTTGATGCTTTTGAAAAATGGCGCTATTTACTAGAATGAGTTCAACACATGATCACAAAATATATTGATTACAAAAACTTGGAATATTTTATAAGTGCTTGAATTTTAAATTGTTGTCAAATATAATGGAGTATGCCATTATCTTGATTTGATTTTTTAATTACATATCATCTAAAAAAATTTCAAGGAAAACCACATACGTTTTCTTGACGTTCATATTTTATTCCAAGAATAGAAGATATTATATTAGATCAGTATTAATTGGTCATGTTCAAACTATCTAATTTGTAACTGAAGATATTGAAAATGTTTATTTATGCAAATATAACTCTTATGTCAAAAATCCAAAGAATAATGAAAATAGATTTATTTATGGATAATATTTAACAACATCTAAAAAATAAAAAGGTGGAATAAACAAATAATTTTAAGTTTGAAGATAGATTGTTGTACTTCAAAGATCTCTTGTATATTCATCTAATCCTACAAGACTTCAAGTTCTTCAAGCATAACATGAATTTTTAACAGTTAGATATTTTGGCTTCAATAAGATCTTGGAATTAATATTAAGAGACTATTGGTGGCTTCAAATATGGAAATTGGTGAAAGAATTTATTTAATTAAACAAAATTTATATTCAAGAGAAGATTCTAAGATATCAATTATACAGACTTTTTCAACCACTTCCAGTTCTTAAGACCCCAATGCAATTGTTATTCATAGACTTTATTACAGATCTCTTGATTTTTAATGGCAAAGATTCAATTTTTGCTATGGTAGACCATCTTATTAAGATGATACATTTCATCCTATGTAACAAGACTATTTCTAGAAGAAAAATGGCCAAGCTTTTTATTGATAATATTTTTCAAATATACAACTTTTCAAGTAACATTATTTTGGACCGAGAACTATAATTTGTATCAAATTTTTGGAAAAGACTATTTTAACTTTTGAAGATCAAGACTAACCTTTTATCAACTTATCATCCTCAAATTAATAGTCAAATAGAATCAATGAATTAGATCTTAAAAGACTATCTTTATTATAACATAAATTATTAATAAGATGATTAGATGGATCTTCTATCATTAATTGAGTTTGTATATAATAACACTGAATATTCTTTGATAAAATAAATTCCATTCTTTTCAAATTGAAGATGTAAAAAGTCTTAGTGTAGAAAATCTATCCACTTATTTGAAGGCCATCCATAAAGAATTAAAATTCTAATTGTAAAAGATTCAAGATTGATATAAAAATCATACAAACATCCATTGCAAGAGCCAACCAAAGTTCAAGGTAAGAGATTGTCTTTGACTATTCTAACAAAATATATAAACAAATCAACTATCATGAAAGTTAGATTACTAAAGACTTAGACCATTTACATTTCTACACTAAGTAAATCTACTAAGTTTTTATCTTAAACTACTAAATAGCATGTGCATTCATCTAGTCTTTTATGTCTCACTTTTAAAAATCTATTATAAATCAAGTATTATCAGAAGAGTTCTTCTACTACTAATCTCAGTTGAAGTCAATTAGAAGCTTGAATATGGAGTAGATGAAATATTGGATTTGCGTATAAGACACAGACAATTGAAATACTTCACCTATTACAAGGGTTGTAGAATAAATAAAAGAACATGAGAACCTTCAAATAATTTGAAGAATATACCTGAAAAAATTTACAGATTCTATCAAGAATATTTTTTAAAACTTAGATTCAATCATCATTGAAGAATTTGTAGACACCAATATCTCTTGGCTTCTAAATGATGCTTCTCTACCAATAGTAGAAGATCAATATAAAAGAGAGAGAGCTACACCAAGACCTTCACTTATATACAGTTATTTTTTTTGAAACAAAATAGATCTTACTAGAAGCTTGTTAGCTACCATATCAAATTGTCATATTTTGAGGGACTTACAAAAGTAGGAGTTAAAAGATCTTTTTGCCACACAAGTGTTTAGTGAACCAATATAACTTTTACAATCCACTTGATTTAAAAAATATAGGTAAGGTGAAGAAAGAATATTCTAATATCAAATAATGCCATATTTGGAGTCTTTGGAGATATGGCCTCATTACAAAAATCTTGATTTAAATGCATAAGCTTTGGTGATATTCCTTGAAATTAGAAAGATGACTCTAATTGATTCAAAAATTATATTTGGAAGATGTTTTAAAGATTGCAACAAAGAGCAAATTCTTGGTTGAGATGTTGGTACAAAAGAAGTTATATTTGGAGGCCATTGATGCTATCTCAAGGATCTTGTAGAACTAATTACTAATAAATAAAAGATGGAATATATTACTTCTCTACTCTAATAAATTTTAAATTTCTTATACATGTAATTTGCTCATTAAAACACTTAGGCTCCTTTTGGAACTTGTCGTTACAAGAAAAGATAATATCACATATATATATTCTAGGTTATCACTTTTTAAAATCTTTTAGAATCTTCTATAATCTCTTAGAATCTTTCTCAGTCTTTTAAAACTTTTTTTAATCTTATAGAATCTTCTTCAATCTTTTAAAATCTTTTTTAGTCTTTTAAAATCTTTTAAGATATTTTTAAAAGCTTCTATAGATACTTCATAGATTTCTAAAAATTTATCAATATTTAACCCATATTCAACTACCAAAATTATTTATTTACTCTACAATAGGATATAGACCTTCTTATATAAATAGGAGGCAAGACCAAGGTATACCTTAGTCTTACTAATACAAGTCTTAGAACAATCCAAATTATTATCTTATTTCTTGATATCAATGTAATTCTTGTTTTTGCCAACTATCTAATTTTTTGTTCTTGAAATCAATCTAATTTTGTATTCTTTTTCTTATCTATTTACTAATCCATTGTCTTGCATCTTTGATAGTACCTAATATATATAGAAGTTGAAGTTGAAAAAATTATTAGACTTGACAATATAATCCTTAAGGCTTAGTTTAGGCCTTCTGGTCTTGTTATAGCTTCTTGTTTGTAATATAAAATAAATTTGTTCTATTTTAGTTCTTTGAACTTTTATAGTTTTATTCTACTTGAATGGTGTGTCCATAATAGCTTATTAAGACTAATATATCACAAATTGGAGCTTAATTTTTTTGAATAGAAAATAAATCATTCCTCTTTTTGGAAGTATTATAGCATTGTTGTGTTGTAACATAATTATAGGGTAAAAGAATTAAAAAAAACATATATTATAGAGGAGCTAAATTAAAGACTTAGTAATAAAATTATTTTAAAAAATATAGATAAAAGATAAGAAATTAATAAAAATATTTAATACTATGTCTTTTTAAAAATGGCTTTTATTTACTTTGTAGGACCATAAATAAGACAAAATAAGTTAGATTTGTAAAAATAATATTATAGGTATCTTTAGATCAAAGCAAAAGATAATTTTCAATAAAACTTATCTAAGAAAATCTTAGATTGATATGTGCAAAAGGCTAATTATGAACCAAGATTGAAATCAGATTTCGAGGCACAAAAATATGCACCTATAGGAGATGGAAGGTTCTTTTGTTGATTGAAGAACAAGATTAAAAAGCAAACTTGATAGAATTCCTTTGAGCATTGATTTTAAAGTTTTTGAGTTCATAATAACTTTGTGAGAGTTATACAAAGTCAAGGTTCTATTTGAATGACTCTAATTATTGAAAAATAAAGTCTATTTATATTTTAAAGAATTTTATGAATTTTATAGCAGAACAATAAGTAAAAAATTTTATATTTATAAATGTAATTGTATTGAATGTCTGTTGTAAATTTTAGCTTAATTAGATAATTAGATCAAAATTTATTAGAATTTAAGTAGGCTAGGATCTTAGAAACTAGATTTTGAGGATTACTAAGGATTTTTATCATTTTAAATAATTTATTATTTAGATTAGAATGGATTTTTTTAGCTAATAATTAGCTTAGTTTTTAATATTTTTGTAAAATTTTAGAATATGTGAATGGTACAAAAATGAGCCATTGACACTTAAAGATTGACAACAAGGTTAGAAATAGTCTTGTATTCCAGAAGAGTAGAACATGCATCCCTTTGGTGCTAATATCTCAGGATAATCCAATCCATCTTTGGCTTTGTATGAAATACCAACTCTTTTTTTACTAGAGATAGAAGACAATTAAGAAGCAAGCGGATTAGGAGCTTTTTCTTCCAATTTATATATTCAAATTCCTTTAAATTTTATATTCTTGTTTTTAACTAATACATCAAGAAGTATACAAATTTTAAATGAAGATCAATGGTTAATATAATAATATTGAGATTTTAAATCTGCTATAGGATTTACTTAGGATTTCTTTAGGATTTCATCAAGATTGGTTAAGATTTTAATAATTGATTAGGATTTGACTAGAATTTTATTAAAAATTGATTAAAATTTTGTTAGAATTTATTTAAGATTTGAATAAAGTTCAATTAGATTTTACTTAGAATTTCTTTAAAATTGGTTAGAATTTTTTTACAATTTCTTTATGATTTTTTTATGATTTTTTCATGATTTCTTTATGCTTTTTTTTATTATATCATTAAGATTTTATTAGGATTTCTTTATGACTCTTTTAAGATTTCTTTAAGATTACTTTAGGATTTGATTAGGATTATTAAGGATTCAATTGGAATTTATTTAGGATTTTATTAAGATTGTTAGATTCTTGGTTAGTTATAAAATACAAATTTACCTTCCACAACTAAGTACTTGGTGCATTCTTAAAAAAGATTATACATAATATGATAGTACTCTAGAGGTTGAAGATTATTTTCTTTTAGATTGATATTGTTTTTGATTTTTTATATTTTTTTCTTCTTATTTCATTTTTATGGTAGAAAGTAAAGGATTTAATATGGAAAATTCCAAAGAAGCTAAATTAGATTTAATTATAAGTATTCTTAGAGCATTGAAAGTCAAAATAAAAACCTTATTTAAGTAAAATAAAAAAATTTATATAATCATATATAATAATCAAAGAGAAAAACTATCTCATCCACTATCACAAGTCATCTTAAAAACTCCATTACCAAGGTCTATTTTACTAGAAGATGTATATACTCAAGACAATAATTTAATATTAACAGCAAAAGAATTAAGAATTAGCTTCTTAGAAAAATTTGATGGAACTCATTCAAAATTTTGTAGCTATGTAAATCAAGTACAACTTATTACTTTACTTCAATCTCATCGATATTCCATAGAAGCATTTCATGTTGGTCTAGTTAGAACCTTACTTTCAGGTCAAGCTTTATCTTAGTTTTTTCCATTATTTGAGAAGAATTCTTCTATATTGTATAATTTTGAAATATTTTTGGTATCATTTGCAAAAGCTTTTGGAGAATATAATAAGATTTGTTTTGTCAAAATTAAAATCCAAACCCTTTAATAGAAAATCTATTTTAAATTTTTTTGTATTTTAAAATTTTAATAATTAACATGTGATATTAATTGAGATGAAGACATGTTAATAAGTTAGTTTTATTGGACATTATAAGACAATGTAAAGGATCTATTATTGTCTATGTTTGATCTTCAAACTCTTAAAGAAACCATCAATCAAGTTGTAAAATTTGATAATCAGCTATTTCAATGTTAATAAGAAAAATATCCACTACTTGTGCCACAAATTTATACCAATTATTTGACATCTTCTATATCTTCTAATTTTAATAAAAGTAGATATGTAAATTGATGTGATTTGTTTCAAATCTCTTTTTGAATAAGAGAAGAAGCATGAAAAAGAAAACAATATTGTGTTGTAACATAGTTATAAGGTGAATGAAAAAAAAAAAGACCTATATTATAAAAGAGCTTAATTAAAGACTAACTATAAAATTTAATTTAAAAATTATAGATAAAAGATAGAGAGATAATAAAACAAGATTTATATTAATACTATTTTTTATAAAAAAAGCTTCTATTTACTTTGTAGGATCATAAATAAGACAAAAAAAAAAAGATTAGCCAAAATATAACAATAGATATTTTTAAATTAAAATAAAAGATAGTTTCTAATAAAAATTACCTAAAAAAACCTTGGAATTTATATTCAGCTATTGTGAATCAAGGTTAAAAATATATTCCAAGATGTAAAATTGCATGCCTATAATAAAAAAAAATAAAAAAAAATAAAACATAATCTTTTGTTGATCAAAGAATAGAATTAGAAATGATACTTAATAAGATTTTTTTGAATCTTGGTTTGGAGGTTTTTAAGTTTGTAATAACTTTGTAAGAGTTATACAAAATCAAGGTTTTATTTGAGTGACTTTGATTATAAAAAATTAAAGTGGATTCATATTTTAGAGAATTTTATAAATATTATAGCAGATCTATAAGCGAATATTTGCAGATTTGTAAATATATCTATATTAAATAAGTATTATAAATTTAAATTAAATTGGGTGATTTGATCAAAGATTATTAGAATTCAAATAGACTAAGATCTTAAAAATTAAATTTTGAAGGTCAATGAGAATTTCTATAAAGCTTGAACAATCTGCCAATTTGATTGAAATAGATTTTTTTGAGGTGATAGTTGACTTAATTTTTAATATTTATAAAAATATTTAAAGTATGTGAAGAATGCCAAAAAGAGTTATTGATATTAAAAGACTGACATCAAAGTTGGAAAAGGAGGACAATCAATACTCAAGCAATTTAGGAGTTTTTTTTTTTTTTTTTTTTTTTTCAATTTATAGGTTTAATTCTCTGTATATTTTGTGTGCTTATTTTCAACTAATAAGTTGAAAAATATGAAAATTTTTAAACAAGATCAATGGTTAATTTAATAATTATTTAGATTTTTAATTTATTATAAAATTTAATTAAGATTGATTAGAATTGATTAGGATTTATTTAGAATTTTTTTAGGATTTTAATAGGATTTTAATAAGATTTAATTAGAATTTGATTAAGATTTGAATAGGATTTATTTAGAACTTAATTAGATTCAATTAGAGATTTCTTTAGAAATTCTTTAGAATTCTTTAAAATTCATTTATAATTTTTTTAAAGATTTCTTTAAGATTAATTTAGGATTTAATTAAGATTTAATTAAGATTTGATTAGAATTAGTTAAAAATTCAATTGAGATTTATTTGGATTTTATTAATATTATTAGGTTCTTAATTAAAATATAAGCTTATTTTCTATAATCAAGTGCTTAGTGCATTTTCAAATAAGACAACATATAATACAATAACAATGTATATTTGTAAAGTGGAGAACTTGGCTATAAGGTTAATAATTGCCACAACAAGCATCAACATACAAATCAAATGAAGAGTATAGTTATATCACTTGATGCTTTATAAAAAAACAAGAGCATCCAATTATAATAGGAATTGCGTTGCTATATATTTTTACTCCACAAACCAAAAAAGATCTTGTATTATCAATTTGTTATTACTAAATTTGATAGAAAATACCATACACCTTATAGATCTAAAATCATAAAGCCTTTATTTATTAGAATTAGAGCTTTTATAAGAATAACAAAAAAGGATATTTTTTTTGTTGTTTATGCAACTCTAACATTTGAAGTGATGAATACTCCAACAACACTTTTAAAAGAATACAAAGTTTTTTAAGATGTATTTAAAAAAAAACGTAGATACCTTGTTAGAACTTTATCTATATGGTTATACTATTGATCTTCAAGATGGTATACAACCACCTTTTGGTCCAATTTATAATTTATTACACAATAAGTTTACAACATTGAGGGAATATATTGACAAGAATTTAGCAAAGAATTTCATTCAACATTCAAAATTTCTTGCTAATGCACTTATATTCTTTGTAAAGAAAAAAAATAGATCTCTACAGATGTGCATTGACTATTGTTGCTTTAAGAAAGTGATAATAAAAAATCATAATCCTTTGCCATTGATATTTGGACTCTTTGACTAATTGAGTCAAGCTAAGATCTACACTAAAATAGATCTCCATATACCTTATAATCTAGTGCATATAAAAAAATAAAAATAAATAGAAGATTACTTTTTATACAAGATATAGATATTTTGAGTACAATATCATGCCTTTTGGCCTTACAAATATGCTAACCATTTTCTAACATTTGATGAACAATATATTTCATGAATTCTTTAATGGCTTTATTATATGATATTTGGATAATATCTTGATTTATTCTAAGATTCTAGGAGACAATGAATGATATGTTTGTCTTATTTTATAAAAATCACAAGACTATGAACCAAATTTGAAAAATATATATTTCATAAGTCTCAAAAAAAATTATTTGTTATATCAACTCAAATAAAGGCTTAATAATGGATCTAAAGAAGATTGAGACTATTAGCAATTGAACTACTTCAAAATTGGTACATGATATCTAATACTTCTTTGGATTTATAAACTTCTATAAGATCTTCATCAATAATTATTCTTAGATAGTTGCCCTGTTTATACAATTGACATACAAGGATAGAGACCAAAAGCTAAGAAAGCCTTTAAATGTTTGAAGCCAATATTTACAACAGCTCTTATTTTAATTCATTTAAATTTTTTTATATAATTTTTATGAAAATTAATATTTTTAATTTTGCATTACAAGCAATCTAATTACAACTTAGAAGATAATAGAGATTACATCCAATTGCATTCTATTCTTAAAAACTTCTTAGCTATAGAAATTAATTATGAGATTCTTAATAAAGAATTTTTTGCTATTATGGATTCTTTTTAAAAATAATTCCATTTGCTTGAAGATGCTTTACATCTAATGATTGTATATACAAATTATAAGAATCTTAAATATTTCATATTGGCTTATATTTAAATTCTCATTAAGTTGATTGGAATATGTTTCTATCATGTTTTGATTTTAACATCATATATCAATCTGAAAAATAACAAGATTTATTAAATACTTTCTTAAGTCAATTATATCTTATGCCAAAAAAAATAGAGGCAACATATAACTAGCAATTGACAATACTTTTGAAATCTAAGAAATTTTGTGTTTAAGCAATTCTATATCAATTCTAATAGATTTTTTGTTTCTTGATTAGATTTGTACAACCTTGACTATGAACCTTTTTAATTTTGATGTTAAACATTATTCCAATAATATCTATAATGCTTCAAATAAATTTAAATTTAAAGATGGCATCATATGGCATAATTTTTATTCTAAAAATATACTATATACTTGATTGTAGAGAATTTATTTCTAACTTATTAGCAACATTCTAATAAATAATTTTTCTTTAATGAGAAGGACAAATAGATATAATAATATTATAAAAAAAATATTATATTATTAAAAATTTCTTATATTTAAATAGATTTATATATAAAAAATTTCTATAACATGTAAAAAATCTTTAATATCATTTTTTATATAAAATCACAACTAATTAATTGTTGGTAAGTTAGATCCTCAATAATTTTTAAAAAAATCCATAATTTCTTTTCCAAACCTCATCTTTATATTGAAATTTTATAATAGCTCCATCTATCTATTTTTTTTACCTCCATAAAGTCTTGGCTGTTTAAAAGATTGATTTTTTTTTAAACTTTAAAATCCAATAACTCTTGATTTAACTATTCAATTTTTATCAAATTTTTCCAAAGTATAAGTTATATTCTTAAGTTTCACCACAAGAAAATTTAACTACAAATTTACTTTAGATCATTTGATAACTCAAAAATCCTAACAAGTGCTTAAAATCCTAGTTTATAGACACTTGAGCACTATTTTTTTTATATCTCAAAAATCCAAAATCTTAATATTATAAATATTTTGTATATAATTTTGTAACATAAAAATATATATTTTTAAAAATTTTGAATTAAAAACTTGTCAAATTGCTTAAGATATAGCTCAAAATACAACCACTAATTAACTGGGTTAGTTATTATCTTTAGATTGCAAGCATTGATTTCAACTCCTAATATCTCTCTTATCCTAGTTTAGAATTCATTAATCCATATATATAAAATATAGCCAATAAAACATTCTCTCCAATCCTAGTCATTGATCTTTTATTCTTTTTTGTATGTGCAAGTTATATCCAAAAGAATAACAATAAGTACAGATTTGATACCTTAATTTTAAGCACATATATCTCTTTCATGAAAACTCCAAATTACTTAATTTTTATATCTAAATCATAGCCAAAAATCTAAACTTTCTAATTCTTATCTTTGATATTCAAATGCCTTCAAGAAAGAAATTCTAATTCCTAATAAGACCTCAAGCAACCTCCTTAAAGCCTATTGGGTATAAATTTTGGCCAATAGGAATAGAAATTCCTATCATCCATCTCCATTCATCCACATAGATGGCCTACTTACTCCTTTTTTATACTAAAAATTTCTTTCTAATCCTTTTCTAATAAGATTTATATAATATATTCTAAATATAAAATAAAAGATATTAAACAAGATTTCAAGGGTCACTAATGTCTAATAAAGGTGATTCAAAAATACATAAAATTTATTATCAATATGAAATCAACTTCAAAAGTCACTATCAAAAAAAAAAAAAAAAAAAAAAAAAAAGATTGTATAAATATCAATAATAGTCTTTTTAAATGGATTCTTTTTAAAATAATAATCTAACTATATTTTTTAACCAATAAAAATATATTAATCTGACTTTCATTTAGGTATATAATATATATATAATATTTTTATATGATAGCCAAATCACAATAAGACAATGGTTTCTTCTACTTTGAAGAACATTTATATATTTCAAAAGGACCATTCTACTATTGTGATCTCCAAATGTATCATGGCTTTCCAACTATGAAACATTTTAGATTCAATATACCATTGGAATTCATTTTTAAAAATTTATGGTGGCTTCAAATGTGAAAAGTTGTCAAAGAATTTGTCTTCTCTTGCAATACATATTCTAGATCAAAGAATAATTGATATCATCCACATGGACTTCTTCAATTGCTATTAATTTTAAAACAATCATGGTTTTTTATTTCTTTAGACTTTATTACAAATCTTCTACCATCAATTTTTTTTGATACCATATATATAATTATTGACCAATTTATCAAGATGGCACATTTTGTCCTTTGGAAGAAGACCATTAGTAGTTAAAAAATGATATAAATTTTTATTAATAATATCTATTAATACCATAGATTGTCAAATGATATTATATCAAATAGAGGATCATAGTTTGTGTCTAAGTTTTGGAAGTCACTTTTTGAGATTCTTTGAATAAACATCAAGCTTTCTTTAATATTTTACCTACAAATTGATGGCCAATCAAAGCAATTCAATCAAATCCTAGACCAATATTTAAGATACATTATCAATTATTAACAAGACATTTGAACATCATATTTATCTCTAGTCAAGTTTGTCTACAACAATATAATTCATACATCTATTTAATAAATTCTATTTTACTCCAATTATAGCTACTATCTAAAATTAGATATATTATTTGTTATGATTCTAAAAATCCAATGATAAATGACTTTATAAGTCAAATTATTGATATCCAAGCTACCTTAAAACTTTAATTGGAAAAAGCTCAAATATGCTCTAAAAACTTAGCTCATATGTAAAAGAAGAAATAATCTCTATTTTAAGTTAGCAATAAAAAATGGTTGTTTTATTGTAATATAAATATTACATAATTATCTAACAAATTAGACTATTAAAGGTTGAAATTATTTTTTATTAAAAAATAAATTAACTCTATGGCTTTTGAATTGAAAATACGAACATCCATAAAAGTACATCTTATTTTTTACACATCTCTTTTAAAATTTTATAGAAAATTAAGCATATCAAGAAGAATAAAATTGCTATTGACTTATGTTGAAATAGATAGCTATAAAAAATTTAAGATAGAAGAAATATTTGATTTAAAGTTAAAGCAAGGATAATTAAAAATATTTTGTGCATTAATATTGGTATAATATTAGTAAGCATTGTCATGTTGTGATTTGGCTACCATGTGAAAAAATTATACATATATATTTAATATATAATTTATCACACAACTAAGTAGGAGCCATATTAATAGATTTTATTGGTTATAAGATATAAATAAATTATTAATTTAGAAGGAATCCGTTTAAAAAGACTATTAATGACATTTATACAATCTTTTTTTTTTGAAATAGTAATTTTGATATTGATTTATATTGATAATAACTTTTATATATCTTAAGTTACCTTTGTTAGACATTGGTGATCATTAAGATCTTGTTTGCTTTTTTTATTTGGTATTTAGAACACATATTATATAAATCTTATAAGAAAAAGGATTAGAAAGAGATTTTTAGTGAAGAAGGAGGTAGTTAGGCCATCCATGTGAATGAATGGAGATGGATGATAGAAGTCTCTATTCCTATTGGCCAAAAATCATGTCCAATAGACTTCAAGGAGGCTGCCCGAGGGTTTATTAGGAATTAGGGTTTATTTTTCAAAAAGAGTCAAACATCAAAGGCTAGGATCAGCAAGTTTGGATTTTTGGATATGGTTTTGGTGCAAGTTTTGCATGATTTGGACTTTTTATGAAGGAGATATAAGCACTCAAAGTTAGGGTGTCAAAATTATATCTATTGTCACTTTTTTAGGTATAACTTGCATATATAGAGAGCAATAGAGGATCGGCGACTAAGGTTGGAAACAACACTTTCTTTTGTAATATCTTTGTATTATGTGTCATTTTTATTAAGGACAAACCACTTATTGGACTCTTGCCAAAAAGCTTCAAATAAATTCTCCACAACTAGGTATCCAATATATTCTCAAATAGAAGATCTCACCATACGACAACGTATATGGAAGCCAACTTCAAATTTAGTCAATGTGCCACAAAAGGTACAAGAATTTTATCAATGATATCCTTATAAATCTAAAATAATAACATATGTTAATTAATACTTTCATTTGGCATATTCAAATATGGTGCATTCTAGACTTTGCAATTTTTTGAAAGAAAGGTCAATCTTCATATACATATAAACTAACAAACCTAGAAGTAATTCTATTTTATCTTTAAATTATAATATATCTTTGATTTAACTTACATAATTAGATATAGATAGTCAAAAAGATAATATCATGCCAATTAGGCTATTTCAATAAAATATTTTATATTATCAATCTTGAAATGAAGAGCCACTTGAACTAAAAAGATGCCATAAAATATCTAATAATCACTTTGTGGCAATCATTATCAGAATAGAACTTGTCCATGAAGGATGCCTTAAAGCAATTTTTGAAAGATGTTTTTGCAATAAAGATATAGAAGTTTAAACTTGATCTATAGTAGAAGGCATTGGTTTCTATCCTTGGTTGCAAGGATTGATAAATATTTTGACTTACAAAAGACAACTTGAATATGTCGCAATTACCATACAACACATCTTTGACATCCTTTATCTTTCACCAACTTCAGTTCTATTCCTATTTATAGAGCTCAAAGCTAAAAGAAAAAGTGATATTATAAACATACAATGAAAAAAGATTTTAGAATATTTTAAAAGATTCTACTTAATCATAGAAGATTCTAGACAGTTCTACTTGATCCTAAAAGATTTTAGAAGATTCTTAATGATTTTGAAAAGACCTAAGTAGGTCCTAGTAGGTTCCAAGAAGATTTTGGAAGGTCCTAAAAGATTCTAGAGGATCTTAGATGGTCATAAAAGGATCTTAGACTTGCTTCACTTCTAAGTATCAAGAAAACTCTTCAAGAAATTTCTTTGCATGTAGTATATATAAAAGCTAAGATTGAATGGATCTTTAGCCTTAACAATATAATCCTTGTGGCTTAGCTTAGGCCTTCTAGTCTTATTCTTGTGTCTTGTCATAGCTCTTTGCTTGTGATATAAAAGAAATCTTTTTTATTTTAATTCTTTAAACTTTTGGAGTCTTATTTTATTTGAGTGATATATCTGTAATATTACAAATGCTTTAGTGTTCTTCCAACATTTGATAAACAACATAATTTATAAATTCTTTGATAATATTGTTATTTGATATTTGGACAACATCTTGATTTATTTAAAAACATCAAAAAAATATGAACAGCATATTTTTTTTATCTTATAAAAACTTTGAGATATTAGATTATATATCAAATTATATATATATATATATATATATATATATATATAATTAATTACAAGTAATTTTTTTTTATTATATTATTTCTAGCAAAGGCTTATTGATAGATCTAAAAAAAATTAAGGCCATTAGTAATTAAAAAATTCCAAAATTGGTATAAGATGTTTAATATTTTTTTACATTTGTAAATTTCTATAAGATTTTTATCAAGAATTATTTTAAAATATCAATTCCACTTATATGGCTAAGATGCAAAGATATACTTAAATAAAATTTAATAGCAAAAAGAGCTTTTCAAAGTTTAAAAATAGCCTTTATTATAATATCTATTTTTATTTATTCGGATTTTATCAAATTATTTTTTTTAATAAAAATTGATACATCAGACTTTGCTTTAGGAGCAATCTTGATACAATTAGGAAAAAAAATGAAACTTCATCTAATTGCCTTATATTCTAAAAAAATTTAGTTACAAAAATTAATTATAAAATCCATGATAAAGAATGTCTTGCCAGATTATCTACATATGTTACAAAAACCTTGAATATTTTATATTGGTTTGTATAATAAAATATATAAATAAGAATAAATTCTACTTAATATTCAATTATCTTGGTTCAATAGGAACTCAAGATATTTAAGAGAGATTTTATAAAAGCTTCTTAAATTATTTTCTTGTCTTGATAGCTAATAGATAAAAATTAGTTATTAATTTTTCCTTCTAGGTTGTAGAAATTCTATTACTGCTTTTAAAAAGCCATAAATTGATAAAAATAAGATAGAAGATATAAATAATTAGTATGGTTGATACTAGAATTAGATTGATAGTAGAATTAAGCTTAAAAATCCTTAGAATAGGTTGGATTGATACTTGGGGATCCACCGTGTATGGGACATGGTCAAAATCAAACCTCTAGTCACAAAAACAGCCACCAAGGACAAGATATGGAGTCATTTGGAGATTGGCAATTAAGATTTTGACAGCTAGCTTTAAGCCTATTCCAAAAGCATAAGACTTATTTCTATAGAATTTGGGAGGACTTTTCAATCATTGTCTAAAGTCAAGGTTTATATTGGTGATTTGGATTTTATGCAATAAAATTAAGGCTAGTACTCTCAACTATTTTTTGTAATTGGTATAATATCTATACTTGAAAGTTTGATAATGTATGGATAATTAAATATCCTAAGAATTTTTAATAATTTGTAATAATCTAATGGTGCAATTGGGAGGCATTCAATCTTTAGTATGAGAAGATACAAGAAGTTGACAGTTTAGGGTTGTTTAGGATTTTTATAATATCTAAAGATTTATTAGTTAAAACAAGGTGAAATTTGGCACAATGTTAGGAGACTTAAAGATCAAGCTGTACACCAATTTTGAGCTAAATTCAATAGTTGGAGAAGGAAGAATTGCTACTAGAACATCTATATCAACTTTCAAGTTAGTGACCAAGTGACAATAGTAAGATTTTTGAATGATTTTCTACACTTTGTAAGTTGGATTGAGTTGAAATTTTCAAAGCATATAGAAGACTTACAGTGGTATTTGTGTGCAAAATTTCACATCAAGTAGATGGTCAAATTAAGAGTTATAGCTTGTTGAAACTCACTAATTAGGATTAGAATTTGTAAAGAAAAATCTAAGTTTTTTAATTGTAAAAGTAATAAGACAATTGGATTTTGTATATAGTTGAAGTTATCAAGAAGAGTATTTTTGAGCACTTTGTATTGGCTTTAAGTACTTTGAATTAAAATTTAATTGTATTCTTCTTATATGGGTGGAACCTATTAAGGTTCTTACATATTTGTAAGCCACAACTTCACCCTCCACAACCAGATGCCTGGTGCATTTCCAAACAAGACAACACGTAATACAAAAACATTAAAATTGCTTTCTTGAGATTTTTGATGGCCTCAAATATAGAAGACCATCAAAGAATTTGTATTAATATGTAATATATATTTTAGAATAAAAAATTCTTGATATCGTTTGCATGGAATTTTTCAACTACTATTTGTTCCAAGAAAACCTTGTTCTTTTGTTTCTATAGACTTCATTATGGATCTTCCACCATCTGATTTTTTTAATATCATATTTTTAATTGTCAATTGATTTACTAAGATGGCATATTTTATTCATTTTAAAAAAACAATCATAGGTGAAAAAATAGCCAAATTCTTCATTGATAATATCTATTGATATTATAGATTATCAAATGATATTATATCAAATCAAGGACCACAATTTGTATTCTAGTTTTAAAAATTAGTATTTAAGATCTTTCAAATAGATATTAAATTGTCTTCAATATTCTATCCACAAACCAATGGTCAAACAGAGCGAGTCAATCAAATTTTGGACCAATATTTAAGGTGTATCATCAACTATCAACAAGATGATTGGATTTTCAATTTTCCACTTATCAAATTTGCCTACAATAACACCACTTTTGCTTCTATTCAATAAACGCCTTTCTATGCCAACTATGAATATTATTCAAAGCTAGATATGTTACTACTTTTAAATCTAATAATCTAACAGTTGAAAAATTTGCTACTTGATTGATGGAATTACATTTAATTATGAAATTCTAATTAGAAGAAGCTCAAGAATAATATAAGTCAACAATGGATACACTCCAAAAAAAAATAATGTGCCTTTAATGTCGGTGACAAAATATGGTTCTTTTGACATAATATCAAAACCAATCAACTTTGTAACAAATTAGACTATTAAAGGTTAGAGCTATTTGTTATTTAAAAACAAATTAACCTTATTGTTTATTATTTGAAATTACTACCACATATAAAGATACATCTTATTTTTTATGTTTTTTTTTTTTAACCTTATAAAGAATCAAGCATATCAAAAAATAAATAAAAATAAAAAATATAAGCGCCATCATCTTGTATTTAAATAGATAATCATAAAGAATTTTATGTGGAAGAAGAATTTGATTTGAGGATAAGACAAGGACAGCTAGAGTATCTTGTACATTGGTATGGCTATACCATTAATAATTATACATAAAAACCAATTCATAACTTAATCAATGTACCTCAAAAGATATAAAAATTTCATTGATAATACCCTTCCAAATGCAAAATAGTAACATATGTACCAACTACTTGATAATATTGCCATATCATCTAAACCAAAAGATTTGAACATGATGCTTTATAAACTTTTTGAATTATTTATAAAAAAGAAAGAAAGAAGCTACAAAAGTTTTGAAATTGGTTTTTATATATAATTTAAATAATATATCTAATGCCATTCCATTCTATTTAGAATTTATGATTTGCTTTTACTTAATATATGAGCCATGATTAGTCAAAAGGATGATATTTTGTAAATTAGGCCATCTCAATTAAGTAGTTCATCCTATTAATCTTAAGAGAAAGAACTGTTTAAACCACGAAGATGTCAAAAAATATCTAATAGCCAATTAGTGGTAATTATTATTGAAATCAAATCTACCTATGAAGATCATCCAAAAGCTATATTTGAAGGATATTTTTACAATAAAGATACAAATGTGTAAGTTTGCTTTAAATAAAAGACGTTGGTTATTATTGCTGGTTACAAGGACCAATGAGACTTTTAACTTCAGAAAGACAATTGAAATATATTGCAAAGACTATGAAATACGTCTTTGATTTTTTTTATCTTTAAACAATATTGGCTTTAATGCTCTTTAAAGAACTTAAAGCTATAGGGGGAGGTGATATTATGGACATCCATCTACAAAAGATTTTAGAAAGCTCTAAAAGATTTTTGAAGGTTTTGATAGTCCTAAAAGATTTTTGAAGTTGCTTCATATTGAAGCAATAAGAAAGTTGCTTAAGAAGTATCATAAGATGACTTAAATACAAATCCTTTTAGAAGAAGCTACTTAGAAGCTTTCTAATTCTTAGTATATATATATATATATATATATGTGTTGAAGTTGAGAGGCTCTTCAGTTTTAACAATGCATGTCTTATGATCTAGTTTGGATCTTCTAGTCTTATTTTCATTCTTACATTGTATTGTCTTGTAATAAAACTCATATATTCCATTATTTTATTAAAATCTTATATAATTCTTTAACCTTATTCATGATACAAATTGATGTTGAATCAAAGATTCTATCTATAATATTAGAATTGAATACATCAATTATCTATTTTATATTAATTTTTTGATGATTCACCAAGTTATTATATATTTTCTTAATTTTGATTAAAAAAACTCTTAAAATTTTGTATTAGTTATTTTTGGTTGTCTTTGTGTAATAGGATTGGAGATAGTAGAAATAGACTTGCATAGCCATCAATACTAGTGAAAACTTATCACCTCAAGTTTGTATTTTTTACTATCAATTTGTTTGAAGGCATACATGCAAGATATACCAAGTGTCTTTGACAATGTATTTGTGTAGCAATTTATATCATTAAAAGATTAGAATTCATGGTATTACTTAAGTACCTATTAAAGTATTTTGATGGTTAAAATCTCATGATTTGTTTAGAAATGAATAATAAAAAAAAAAATTATAACCATATCTAATTTAATACAAATTAAAATACTCTCAAAAACATCTTATTCCAATGCAGATTCATTTTTAGCTTGTGTAAGAAGTACGATTTTATTTCAAGACTTCTTAGATGATGGCATATTTTTATTGAGAATTTATAAATTTTATTTTTCCATATACAGCAAAAAGACCTCTTATTGAGACCATCATCTATACTTTGATTGTTGTATGTCCTTCCTTGACACAAGATGTGGTGGTGTGGCTCAAATGAAAAAAGTCTTTAATCTAAGCTTCTACAAATTTTTCCTTGTAAATTAGCCATGTATTTTTTAGATATTTATACACAACTTGGACTACTAATGCTTTAATATTGGCCCATATGGCTTTATATTTGTCTTCCATCTTCTTATAGTATAATATTTGCCACATCTTCATAAACTCTTCAAATATGTTATTTGCTAGAATGATGGATTTTATATTCATAAGAATATTCTTTTAAATATGTTAAATACAAAAATACTTTGGTATTCAAAAACATGCTCAGAATAACAATTATCACGACTAATTCTTGATCTATAGGAAAAATCAATCAATTTTGAAGAAGTAGTCTCCAAGATACTTCTTCATTTGTTCTAAGATCCATCTATAATACAATCCCTCTTCACTATTCATAAAGCAATAAAATAGTAAAAATGATAAATTGGTAGAAGAAAATTCCATCCTATATGGCAAAAATATCTAATATCTATCCAATGTAATAATTATTGAATGTGAATAACAAAGTACTTGAAACAATAAGAACAACACCATCTTTTAAAATCTTATTTATTTGTCTTGTACAAGTAATTGAGAAGATTGATAGAGTTTGATCAATGCTCTTTAGCAATCTCTTCAATGGTTTTTGGTATAAAAAAGAATTACATAAGCTTGCCCTTTTTATCAATTCTTACATCATGCTTTATCTCTTTTTTAACAAGAATGTAAAATAGAGCTTCAATTGGTCTCCTATTGCCAAGAATTTTCCCATTTAAATTGTTTCTTTGATTATAGATGTCTCAATACACCATTGGGCAACTAGTGAGGTGGAAGGTTATTGCAACAACCTTAGAAGAAGCACCAACTTTTAATAATATAGTTGTCATTTACTTCTAATTTGCATTCATTTTCTTCCCCACAAGAGATGCTATAATATTTTCAACCAAAGTATAGAAGTAGCAAGCATTCACAATTTTGAAATTCCAACCATGATTTGTTTTTTAGTTTCTCCAAAGAACCACTTGAAAGAGACAACCTACTTTTGCATTGATTATAATTTTCAACTGTTACTTTTTTACTGTAAGATTTCTATGATAAATGTAGATAAAATAAATATTTTTTAATTCTCCATCTAGACAATTGCCCTTCTTCATGCATTGTCCCTTACAAACTATGTATCCTTCATCTTTTGCAAAATCTTCTATTATCTTTTGAGCTTCTTCAAAGGTTGTATAAGAAGCAAGAGGTGAAGCTTCCAATGGCATTGTGTGGTAAGAATATAGAATCTCTATCTAACACCCTAGAACTTATGTACATGCTTTCAAGCAAATTGATAGTGAAAAGTACAAGCTTAAGATGGCTAACTTTGACTAGCATTGGTGGCTAAGCAAACTCATTCATGCTATCTCTAACCCTATTAGACAAAAACAACTAGAAACAACTAATACAGACCTATAAGAATTTTTTATTAAAATTAGTAAAAGGCATAACAACTTACTTTGTTATTAGCAAGTTAATCTTAAGTAAGAAACTCATGCATTCAATCCCAATATCTTGAGCAGAATCTTTGATCTAGTATCAATATACATTTGTGGACAATCTTTTGGAAATTCAATATATAAAGATTCTTTTGGATTCAAATTAGCAAATAAAGATAAGAACCTAAAATACAAAAAGTGTAGGGATTGTAACCAAGTTGCTACCCAAATTGTCCATACATGCCATGTTTGTAGAGTTTCTCTAATAAGTGTGCAAAATCCCAAGGATGCCATTGGTATTAGCAATGAAAGAGGCAATGAAAGCGGCATAGGCAAAAATAATAGATTTAATAGATGATATCTATATTTGAAAAGAAGAAAAATCTTTATACACTTTTATATATAAAATATTATTAGTAGTGGAAGATAATGTCCAACTAACATATCCCAAAAATTAGTAGCTTGATTTTTTAAATTTTTATTTGAAATGATTTTTTTTAAATAACTATTTGAAAATTAATCTTTGTCAAAAATTACATGTCTACACAATTGAAAAATTCGCTTTCAATTCATTTGAAGTTGAGAAAACATGTTGTAGTCATTGCCTCTTCAAAAGTCCAAAATGGTTGACATTGATGGAGTTAATAAGCCTTGTACACAGTCACAAATCAAACAAATGCTAGTATTGTAATTTTATATAAGCATTCCAATCTTAGTGTCAAGAAAACTTCTTTCAGTACAGTAAAATTGCATGGTGCAAAGAGGATACCAATTACACCCATATTCACTGCAACAAGCTGCACTAGTATTGTGTAAATATGTAGAGCTAATCAGTAAACATTGCTAACACATTGTCTGCATACAGTATTATTACGTACAGGTGGAACTTCAGGATGCCTGTAAGATGGGTGACTGGATTCATCCAAGGCATTAAAGCAGGCAGAGGGTGTCGGACATCAGGGACCGGTGATCAAAGAGATCGTGGCTACTTGCCCTCTACATAATCGAGGTCAGCGGCACAGTCTATCTTCAGTACACAAGCGAATTACCGTGTTTCCAGAAGGTCTCCTGGATACTTTCCCCAAGACATCAACCCAGTGAGTGCTACCCGGAATAGCCAACATTGAGAACAGTGGATCATCTACGAGTTAGACGAGCCTTGCACTGTCTGTCCTGTTGGCTATACTAGCAGTTGTGCAAAAACTGGGCAGCGCTCACTGAAATAGCCAATGGTTCAAACAGTGCAAGGCTCTGCCAACTCCTGGACGATCTCATGAAAGTGGGCAGTGGTGCTAAGCGAAGCAATAGCTTCCGCTCACTATGACATAAGCGCAACGATTCAATGACAAGGTTATATGTCCACACCAAGTGATAACAGTGACGCCAACAGTTCTGTGCATCCGCAGAGGCGTAGCTCAACGAAGGGTCAGGTGAAGAATGAACAAGTTTGAGAAACATGCGGCATTGCAAAGGTGGAACAGTGAGAGTTACCCTCCAAATAAAAGACTCAGCAGGGTGTACCCTTGTCTAGAAAATTTAAACAAAAAAGTTGTCGGATGAAAAATGAACAAAATAATTTACAGTCAAGCAAGACACTTGAGCCGACTCTCGAAAACTCTACTACAGAAGTATATGAATCGAACTGCAACAACGATCAAATGGCAGCTTGAGGAAGAGGTCCAAAGGGCCTAGAATGAGAAACAAATACCCCAAAAAAACAACTGAAACCTCATGGGAATCCTAAGCACTAAGAACAAATCTCATACTAGGCACCAAGATCGAATCGCGATCAGTTATGCACCCCTCACACCCTCCATTTCTTGCATCCACTTGTGGAATTGACCCCTCCTCTTCGACTCCGCTGTCACCTTTCGTCTCTTGCCCCCAGGCACAGACCTCCAAAATACATCTTCCGTGTCCAGCACGTAAGACACTTTTGACGTCCGACACGACATCTTTATCTCTAACTCGTTCAGTATGTTCACATCGTTCCCGTAATCCGCACCGTCTTCAACACGCATTCGCTTTAAATTTCGCACACAAAATACCTGCCCGCGCTTGCCCGAGGGTACGGACGTCAAAAACCCATCCAAGTACTTTTGAAATGAGCTCTCCAGACTGTTTCCAGGCGCCTCGGAATGTTCCATCAGCTGCACCAGCAACTCGCTTGGGTTCGACCGCTGCTCAAAACGGTATATGTTCTCGTCGTGCAGCACCACGCAAGTATCAGCGTAGTACACCGCGTCCACGGCTTCCCGCCCGTTCTCGTACGCATTCAGAGCCAGCAGCTTCTGCACCACGTCGTCCGTCGCTGCCGCTTGCAGTTGCTTCACCAGCTTGAAAATCAGCTTGTCCAGCGTAAATAGTATGTACGATTGCGTGCCTATGATTGCCCTGCACTCGTCTTCGAACTTCGAATTATCCACGGAACCGTCCAGCAACCCATACAGCACCTGCATGAACCGGGAATACAAGTTCGGAGGACTGCCGCCATCGCCGCCCTTCTTCTTAGCTGCCAGCTCTGCATTCACCTTCGCCGACAGAAGACGCTCGTACAGTGTTTGGTATAGCCTGCACGCACAAACTAACCTCATCACCACAAACACAGCACACATTCCACTCCAACCCTTGCACCAAACATCACAACCGCATTCCGACACCGCGGACAACGAGGAGCAACATACAACAATCTCCGCTCTGTTCAACATTCCGTCCAAAAAACTCATTGTGCTCAATTACTCCTCCCCAACCCAAAATGACTCCCTTAGCATGGCCTCTGCTAATCTAAAACTTACGCGCACTCTACCAATGCCAACAAACCTCCAAGGATTCCAAGCCAAACCTGAACAGAACATAAAACGTGTCGTTCCCATAAAATATCCTTCCGCCTTTCCTCCAGTTCGACACCCCCACCAAGCCTGCACCGGACCCGGGATACGCTGCCAGCGGCTTGCAGTGTGCATACGAGTGTTCCGAATCTGCCAGTGATGAGTTCCCATCCCCGTCTCCATCGTCCACATCTGTCATACCCTCTGCCTCCCCTTCGCTCTCAGCCTTCCCTTCCTGCTCCTCTTCCTCTTCCTCCTCCTCATGCTCCGACTGCTCGTCCCCAGACTGCTCGCTTGCCGAAACCTCTTCCCCAGCTTCCGACGGAGTGTCGCTGCCTGAGCTCGACTTCTGAGCGCTTTCCTCCCCTTCGTCGTCTGCATCTACACACACGCCAAAACAATATTGTCAACCACAGCCCTACATAACTCTAATTTTCTGCCAAAACCACACATCGACCGCCACTCCATAACATCAAACCACTGCACACAACACACATGTCTACTCACACAAGCAGATACCCATATCAACCCTCACCTCACAACATCTTGGGCCCACCATTTCACAATCGTGTACAACTTCGTAAGTACACACACACATATACCATAACCTAATGCGATGCAATCGCTTACCTTGCTCGTGTTCCATCTCTCTCCCACCCACGCCCTCTGCGTCTTCCTCTTCACCACCGAATAACTTCACTGCACCATTCTCTTCCCCTCCCCGACGCGGACTGTACTTCGGCTTCTTCCGCTCCTCCTGCTCCGAACAAGGCGACAGCTCTCCTTCTTCTCTATCCACCGTCCCACCACCGCCAGTGCCATTGCCACTTATCACCGAACCGCCGCCGTCCGCCACCGATCTGCTACCCCTGTTCTCGCCAAGACCTGCATTTGCCCGCGCTCCCACTTCGCCTCGTTCCGTTGCCCCACTGCTCAACTTCGCTCCGTTGCTTCCACCGCGTAACCACCCCGACCCTTCCGTTCGCGCAGCTGTGCCCTCCCCACCCTCCACTGCCATACCTTCTCTTACTCCGTCACTGCCCCGATCATCCGCTTCTGCTCGTGCATTCTCCACAACCAAACTACCTCCTACGCTTCGCTCTCCGCCACTCGCTGCTGCATTCGTCGAGCCTGCCATCACCCGACCCTCGGACTCCTCCACGCCCACCACCTCCGCACCTCTGCTCACAGTGCGTTCTCTCTCCAAACCCGTGTCCCCACCTTCAGAACTGCTCCTCACACCCCCTCCGCTTTCACCGCTCTCTCCACCAACCCCGTCCCTGCCTTCGCCCTCCAACGACTTCACCTTCACCCCTTCCTCCACGTCCTCCACCCCCTGCGAACGCGACGATATGCCCAGCACTGGCTCTACAAACATCCTCCACATCCGCATTGTCTTCTCTGTGTGGTCCGGCGAGCTGCTGATCTCCTCAGACGAGTACTTTATGATCTGGTACATGTCGTCATGGATCGACAATTCGCTAAACTCGTACCGCAGATCCGGCATCAGAGGCCTCCGATTGCCGGCTGTCATTGCCAGCATCGTGTCGTCTTCCCTCCTGTTCTTCTCGCTCACCTCCTTTATCTCTGCCAGCAGCCCTTTCGAGCTCAGCGCCTTCTTGTCCTGCGACCTGAAGTAGAAGCTGCGGTGGTCTAGGGCCTTGTAGCAGTTCTTCGCGTACACCTCCGACCACACCTTGTTCATCTCCTCCCGGCATCGAGTCCACTCTCCCTCCTTCTGCACCAGGCGCGAATGTATCACGGGCATCGCTCGACTCGTGTTCTTCCGAACCGCCTCCAGCATGTCCAGTCCATGGTCCCCGTATATCCGCTCGATGCACCTCAAATTAATCGCTGACAAAAACTCGTCCACCGGCGGCAAGGCCTCCGCTTTCCCGTTTTGTTCCTCTTGCTTCGTAATGTAGTCTCCCACCAGCTTCTCCGTAACTGCCGTCCCCTCCAGCAGCATGTCCAATTCGAACCGATCGTCCTCGCACCGGAACAGGCTCTCCTCGTACTGGTTCTTCCGCATGTGCTTGAACGAGTAGTCCTCGCTCCCCGACGTCACCGATACCCAGCTGTCATTCAGCACCGAGTTCCCAAGTGCCGTGCGATGGCTCGACACAGGCCGAGGATAATGCTTCGGCAGCAGCCGGTAGCTCGGAGTGCACCGATCGCAGTTCGACAAATCCAGCTCAGATATTGGCTTGTTGATGTACTTGTCCTTGCTCGACACCACCTTGTGACCCCCCTCCTTCGCTGCCAGAGATGGCTTCACATCCCGCTCCCTCTCAATCGCGTCCCGCTGTCTCTCTCGCTCCTTCTCCTTCTCCCGGTTCCTCTCCCGCTCGCCATCCCTCTCAGTCTTCACGTCCTTCGCCAGTGCACCCTCCGCAAAATCCCCTAGCTTGCGCCCGCTGAACACTCCTGCCAGATACCCTTCTACATTCTCGCAGTGCGTCAGGAACTCGGTGAATCCCTCCATCAGATCCGCATGCTTCCCGAGGATGTCGCCCACCAGGCTCTGCAGCTCATCGCGGCTGATGATCTCCTGACAGAAGATGTTCAGACATTTCAGAAACTCCTGATATGTGTCCCGGCTGCGCAACCGGGCCTTCACTTTGTCGAAAAACGGGTACTGCACGCCGATCACGCCCTTCACCGCTTTCTTGTCCTCCGTCGACGCTTGGGGGATGGACCCAGAGAAGCCCTCACCTACCTCGCCGGCCTGGGACTGTCTTCTGATGGCATCACTCGCATTACGAGCAGACGCTCTCTTCGCTGGCTTCTGTTCCGCAAAGTCTTTCTCCCTGTCCCGACCTCCTTCCTCCCGGTCGGTAGTTTCCTTCCTATCTCTGCATACAATTCACGTTAATCGATCTGAAGCTATGTTGTTTACTATTGACTGCAAGCGCAAAGTTCCTGGATCACATCCAATGACCCCAAACAGACATGAGCTTATCCAGAATTTCGATACATTATATGTTAACCTATTGTTTCAATATAATGCAAGATGATTATGCCAGAAGTTTACCCTATGTCCCTCCTGTCCTTCTCCTTGTCTGACTTCTTGCTGTCTTTATCTGCTCGCCGTTCCGCCTCACGGTCACGGCTTCGCTCGCCAGGCATAACTACAGTCTTTTCTTTCTTCGGTACTAGAAGTCTTTCGTTAAGGGGCTTGCTGGCAACTCCAAGCCCTTTCTCGTCTCGCTGGCGTGGATTTTGATGCACGGGTTTAGCAATAGCATGAATGGGTGGTCCGGTCGACCCAGGCAAAAAGTAGGTGAATTCTTCCAACAAATCACCATGGTTTTCAAATAGCGATGCTACCTCCTGATAAACTTCGTTGATGGATTTGTTGCCTTTCCGATACATGTTCAGGATCTCCAAGAATGTCTTGTATACATGCTCATCAGTCTGGAAGCGAGCTTTGATCTTATTCACATAGTTGATAGCTTGATCAAACTCAACCGCAGGCTGTTTCTTGTCTTCTTCTAATGGTAGGGTGATCTCATAGCCTCGCGGAAGAAACGTGTTGAAGCCAAGTATCAATTGTCTGTGACCTTTGAATAGGTCTTTCACGCGAGTAATCACGCCGGCCGTATCGACCCGTTGCGCCTTGAAATCCTTCATGACCTCTAAAAACTCATCATATTTCTCCTTGTCATCCTTGAATTTTTCTTTGACGGCTTTAAGATACGCGAGTGCATCGTCCGTAGTAAGCCGTTGGCCATTGGCTGCCGAATGGTTATTAGCGGCGGCTTCCGAAGACTCGGCTCCCCGTGGTCCCACAGCTCGCTTCCCCTGCAGGGGTCCGTTCTCATATTCTCCTCTCTCCCGTTTCTTCATCTTTATTAGCAATACCTATTCCTCACCTAAAACTGCAAAAGCTTTGAAGCACTACCAGATCATACGCGTATCGCACCAAGATCCAAATCCAACACCAACTCCGTTCTCTACCATTCAAAACAACTTCAACTGACCGCATCCAAAATTTAACGAGATATAATATTTTCCTGCGCAGCTAACTTAAAATTGCCTAATCTTCTGCTCTCCGCGTCAGCCTACATGACGCTCCACTATCCGACCATCTCTTCAGCTTGCTTCAGAAGCGACTCCAACAAAGACCAATCCTCCTCCGTTCTTTCCCCAATCATCGCTTCTTCTAGCATTTCTTACATCCGAACTTAAAAATAGACGACACGAAACTAAACAAAAAGAAGCCCCTTCCTGCACTACTTCGCTAACTCCCGCAAACATGAAAACGCTTCCGCCTGCCAGGCTCATGAACAGAGAAAAACCTTCCAAAATGCTCGGAATCCCTACCTGTCATAAGAATAATACAAAATCGACATCACACCAGGAAAATCCTCACCAACACATACCGAACTCGTCTCCTCAAGGCATGACTCCAACTACCACAGGCGCCGGTTCACATCCGCCTCCCAATCCAGCACTCTCAGATGGATTAAGCGCTGGTCGCAGCAATAAAAAATTCTTCCTCAACTGCACCGTTTCGCATGGCAGAAAACCAACACGAAACAGCGAGGCCTGGGGGAAAATACTACAACTAGAATGACTCGAATGCATGAGAGATGCGTCGCTAGTAGGGCTGACGTGCATGGGAAGCGGAAAAGGGCAATGAAAAAAAACACAAAAGCAAACTCTAACGCAGCAGTAAAGAAACGACCAACTTAAACACGGAAAAACTACTCCTCTGCCACTTCATCAACGTCGCTTCCTCCACCTCACAAGAACTCCGCAGAGCAGAAGGAAGCGCCCTCCACACACACACACACTCTCTCTCTCCCTCTCCGGAGCTGCAGCGCAGCATTGACGCAACAGGAATGATACGGAATGGCAGCTGCTAGCGGACGTGCGGACGCGGAAACCAAAAGCAAGAAAGGCGAAGAAGAGAGGCAGTCGTCACCGTGTTGATGTAACTTAGAGAAGGAAGACCCCCCTCCTTCACTCTCTCCCTGCTTGCCTGCCTGCCTGCCTGTCTGCCCCCCCTCCCCAGCCCCTTGCTTCGTTCGTTGACAAGATGAGAGCAAATTTGGCTTTGCAGCCCAGTCGAGTCTCACCGGCACAACTGTTCTTGGAGAACGCTGGTGTTCCCACGCTCCCTGCATAATGAACCCTGGGGTGCGAGAGCCCTGCTTCTTCTTCGTCTTCCTGTGGGAGTATATTCCATTTCCATTTCCACCATTGCTGAGACATCCTCCATGAGCGATGGAGGACGAGGAGGATCCTTCCCGATTCCCCTGGATTCGCGGAATTGAGTCTGAATCATGGGAGACGGCATAGTAGTAGTCCTTCTTGTAGAGTTTCGCAATTCTAAGGCCCACTCCAGCTCTTTTTAATTGCAAGAAATGTGTGACAACTGGGCATTGCCACTGCAGTTCCATGGTTTTTCGAGGGTTGGTTTCACCCGAAATGCGGCGTCAAAGCACATAACTGAGAGATGAGGGGAGATTTGCTGCTAGCCCACTTATGTTCAGCCATACGTGAACTATCAGTCAAGATATGTTCAACGTACACACATGCACGCATTATCAGTGCTGTACACTTTTTTCGGCGCAGCAATGGTGTGATATCAGCAAAGGCAAAGCTGACTACCCCCCCCCCCCCCCACATTCTCCCTTGTGGTGAGATCCAAGGATGCCGCAATGCTGTAGTGGTAGAATTTTAACTACCGAAATGTACACTTGCCCTAAAGTGGTGGATTTGCGACTTTATAGCGTCAAATTCAGAGAGTCAGACGTCCAAATCCAGCTGGCAACTTCCGAGTCTCAAGCAATTGTGTTCTTTATGAATGCATTTGTGTTGAGTAAACTGAACGGAAAGAATTGTAAACCTCTGCACATGGCAGTAGTCTTCCTCCGGATTTCCCATCGTAGTTTGCAAAAAAGAGTTCAAATATTATATTTAAAAAAATTCTTTACAATTGCACCATTGACCTTTAAAAAAGAGTTGCCGCCCACCCTCGCCACAATATTCCACACACCAACCATACAATTTGCGCGCTTCTGCATCACCCATTCTTTCTGTTTTTGCTTTATGATCACACCACTCACTGGTGGAAATCAACCTACATTTTTCCGATCAGGTGAACTGCTGTTAGTTTCATAGATCTGTGTAGGGATATAACTTTAGATCCTTACTGGGGATTGCAAGCTCTGTTTTAGCAGGGCCAGTTGTCAACTAATTTTCTAACGAAATAATCAGAGAGGTTCGTCGGCTCATCGAAAAGTCATTCATCTGAGTCCGATGACGACGAAGAAGACGACGACGAAGGTGGCACTTGCGACGAAGTCTTGACCTGAACTTAGCGGTGCACAAGTGTGCACAATTCTCTGCTCCAATGCTGGCTTTGGACGCAGAAGCCTATTTCTCATTTACGGAATTTGTCAAGATTGGTGTGGATTCCGGGATTGCGTCTGTGACGGGGCTTTACTCGTTCTTCATCATCCGAGCTCGAATTACGGTTCACATCGTCCATTTGTATGATTCTGCCTTTAGCGTGATGTCTGATTTGTACGACTGGTCTTGCTAAGAATTATTGGCGCTGAGAGTGGTCGGGAGTTGGCCTCATCGCGCAACCCTCTGTGTAGGTCAGAGACTGAGGGTTCTGAGCTTGCGGTTTAGTGACTCTTTTCTGTTTTGGTGGACGACATTGCAATTTTCAGAGACTTCCTGTTGTTGAGCTTTGCGGTATGAGTTGACAAGGTTTCGGTTCTGTGTAGGCTGTTCTTTGCTCGCTTGAATTCGGCGATCATGTCCACTGCCTCATCTCTGATATCTTAATATGGATAATCCAGAGGAATTTGCCATCCTTCGTCGTCGCAACATACTCTGACATCCTCATTGAAGGGGCCTTGATATATTGGCGCTTGGTTTCTGTTTCTTAAAAATCCTGTGGAGCATCCCTGTTGTTACGACACCTTTTGGTGTTGCTGCGAAGTGTCCTATGCTCGTTTCCCTTGTCAAGAGCCACCTCTTTCTTCGGTTGTAGCAATTAATGGGTTCGACCTGGAACCCCCCCTTGCTCTGTCCTCGGCGATCTTAAATTTTAGTTATGCCATGGCAATAACCAGTACTCACAAATACCTTGCAATTTTTTGTTGCAGACATGGATGTGCAGGGGGATGTGCCGCACTCAAATGCTTTGAGCCAACTCGAAAGCCCAACCGAGAATTTGAAGGCGATGGATCAAAATGGGATGTCTGCGAGCAAGCCATATGCGGCCGACTTGGGATCCATTGTGGAAGCTCGTAAGCGTATTGCGCCTCACATTCATATTACGCCCGTTGTAACCTCCTCATCGCTGGATGATCTTGCTGGGTGCAAGCTGTTCTTTAAATGCGAGCTTCTGCAAAAAGGGTATGACATCAGTGTTTGATGAATACATGTCATGTTCATGTTCAGAGTTAAAGGTTTCAGGACTTGCTGTTTTTTTCACAAGCAATTGAGGAGAAAATGACTGCGAGATCGTCCATGAATGTTGCAAAACTCATCTTGCTAATGGATCGATGTATAATGAAGGTCTCCATCGCTAGAGAAAAGTTTGCATCATATCGTTTGTGAAGAGAAACTCAGGAGACTGTGGAATCTGTAGAGGTGCTTTCAAGTTCAGAGGAGCATGTAATGCCGTTCTTTCACTTTCTGATGATGATGCACGAAAAGGAGTTCTTACCCACAGCAGGTCAGATTACTCAAATTTTGAATTTTAAATTACTCAACTTGATGTATTCTATTAGAGTTAAGTTATTATATTTATGTTTACTCGTTGAGGGATGTAATTCATTCAAGAATGGCTTACAGTGTTGCAGCCAACACTTCTTTTATGTCTTCTGTGCTTAGTAAGACTGTACCTCCAAACCTGGTGCTTTCGCTCCACATAACTCGTAGGTGAAGCCTTGCTCTGCAAACATAGTTGAGCTTTGAGGTGAATAGGTCGAATGTGATACTAAAGGAAACAAGTGCACGGTGCTAAAAAGAAGTCCAGATTTTATCGTTTTTGTTAATGTCCAAGGTCTTAATCACTAGTATAGAGTCTGATAAGAGCAACCATGACCCTACCCCACGCGTGCTTTAGCCTCAGTTCAAGCAACTGATCGAAGCCTCCATCGCTAGAGAACAACAGACAAGATTTTAGTTTTCTCTGGCTTGTCTAGTTATATTATTGAACCTGAACTGCAGTCCACTGGATATGAAGTGGCAATCATGCAGCTGCAGTGTCGTTGGCAGCACGAATGAGGGGGATTTCTGCCCACATAATTGTCCCCAACAATGCACCCACTTGTAAGTTGAATAATGTGAAGCGTTATGGAGGTCTCATCACTAGATGTGAGCCAACACTCCAGTCGAGGGAGTACACAGCTGCCTGTGTGCAACAAGATACTGGTGCTACATTGATTCATCCGTTCAATGATCCTCGAATCATCAGGTGCTGTTTCAATCACATCCTGGAATGGTCGGTCCTGTTTTTTAAGGCAATATTTGAAAGCTTTTAACAACACGCTTTGGAAAAGACTTGGAAGTGTGCCAACACTACTTTGACATTTTGTCCACGGGAACCTGCCTGCCTGTGTGCGTGTGCTGGCTTATTGAGTTGCATTCGGATTTTCGTCTGCTGAGAAGTAACATGTTTCTGCACTTTACTTGACCATATTCTGCTATCTGATATTTAGACATCGATGGATGGCCTGAAACATTATTAACTGTATGCATTCTCTCTGATGGTATATTGCATGTACCAATAGTGGGCAAGGCACAATTGCTCTGGAGTTTTTAGAGCAAGTTCCAGATCTGGACGCCATTGTTGCTCCCATCAGTGGTGAGTGAACCCGGTAGTGGATGTAATCAGACGCTTGTTATGGTGTCAAGAAGAAGCCCACGCCCACCAACTAAATGACAGCAAAGCCATTCATGCCTACAAGTTTATTTTGTCTAGCCGTGGTTAAGTAAGAAAGCTAAAAGTTTTGTTGCTGAGTTTATCTGCTGTGAGATGTCGATCTCAAATTTGCTTTCATCTATGACGCTGCAAAGCATCTTTTCACTCATGGAGTTTTAATTCACACCAATTGACAGGAGGTGGTCTCATATCTGGAATTGCACTGGCTGCCAAGGCTCTCAAGCCTAGTATCAAGATCATTGCAGCCGAACCGTCAGGAGCAGATGATGCTGCTCAATCAAAGATTGCAGGATATGTCATTCCCTTGTTGCATCCCAATACCATTGCTGATGGATTACGAACTTCGTTGGGGGATCTGACGTGGTAAACTTGGTTTTTCTTCCTTTGTCCTCCCAAGTCCCGTCACCATTTCTTTGAAGCAACAAATACTGTGGCGTGTATTGTTGGCAAGAGCAGTAGACTAGCAGTCATCTATGTACAAGATCTAGTGTGTTTTCAGGAGATAATCAGTCGTCCAATGTGGACAAATTGCAAATCTTCTGCTCTTGAAATCTCTGCTGCTAACTACTAATTGCGCCGAACCTCCTGTCTCCTGGAACTTCCAGGCCCGTGGTTCGTGATCTTGTAAGCGAGATCGTCACCGTTGATGATGATGAAATCATTGCTGCAGCGAAGATATGTTATGAGGTCCTGAAGTTGGCAGTAGAACCTAGTGGAGCCACTGGGCTAGCGGCTATACTATCAAAAAAATCCAGGAATCTGAAGTCTGAAACAATGAATATAGGCATAATTCTTTCAGGTGGAAATGTAGATCTGGAAGTCTTGTGGGCAGCTTGGAAGCGTAACTCTTAATATACATGTCAGGGCTTTGTTTTGTACAACTTATATCGTTTCATTCAAGAAAGCCTTTTGGCTTGTCTCCTTGATGGTAATAAAAGGTAAGCTGATGCCTGATGGATCGCAGCATTTGATACTTCTTAAGAGTTCTGTTGCCATAACCTTGGGTAATCTGCGTGTTTTACAATCGAAAAGACAAGTACAATGATCTAATGTAAAAATTCTTAGTGACACAGATGCATTGGCGCTTACGAATGTTAACAAATGTGTCATCATCAACCTTCACATACAAATCTGCATCCCAATGTTCGACTGCAGCACTGAAACAAAATTTTGATTTCCTTTCCAGAGAGTCATCACCGTTTTCCACATGATTGTCCTGTGGATGGGAGAGAAGTTGCATAACTCAGACATGCATGTCTAGAGAGGGAGCCCTAAAAAAATGTAAGAGAAAACCAAAAGAAAAACAAGGAAACAGTACAGCACAGTTTAGAATGACATTTCAGAGACAGCATACTTGAATCATCAATACAAGAAATAGCAACTCCCAGCATCCCCAATTACTATCTAACCAGCTTAAGTGACATGCAGTATGATGGAAGACGAACTAAGATAAGAAAGTCGTTACGCTTGGCCCTCTTCAAAGTGAAGTCATCGGTCAGACAAATCACCTCTGTTGGCACTGTGCAACTTAATACAGACTTTGTCTTAAAAACCATAGTCAAAACTATCCTTTATGTCCATGAATTTTGAATATCCTAAAAAATGGCCAGATGATCTGGAAAAATTCACAGGAATGAAGTGGAGCTCAAACCAGCTGTGATTCGCGCATTTGAGACATTTTGAGGAGATAGGTCTTCATTTTCGCATCTTCCCGCAATCTACACAATAAGCGCACCTTAAGAGACAGTCGTGAAAAGCTTGGAAGAACACATTTTCGAAACAAAAACTAACTCCTCCGTTTCAACTAAAATTATAAAAAATAAAAAATAATAATAATAATAAACAAGAGCGAAAATCATGTACTAGAAAATATCAGCGGCAACGTATAGTAGCCATCCAAGCAACCAAAATTTCCTCCAACTTCCTAGGCTATTTCAACTCACTATCAAGACTCGGAGTAAAAACATTACGAAATGTCAAACTATTCAAACCTATGATCAGAAAAAGCTTGACTGCTCAATCAAATAACACTCTAATGCAAGGCGAACACTCAGAATCATGGATCGGCAAAGCTTAATGTGCCACGCATTAAATTGCATACGAAAGAGATGAAAAGAGACAAAATCATATGACTAAAATTCAAACACATTCATCAAGAGAAGTTCAAACCTGCCAGGGGTGAAGAAGCAGGCCAGATTCAAAATCGACATCAAGGCGAGCGCGACCATGTTGCTCCTCACATTAGCAGAAGATTGGAAATTCGACCAAATTCCTCGTAGCTGCCGGTGCGGAACCTCCCGCCTCTCCCCATTGCTTCCCACAGCCACGTCCCACTTGTTCACGTCCCCAAATTCACCACAATCATCACCAACTCCGTCATCTCCGCTGCAACCACTGCCTCCTAGTTCTTGGCCTCCATCGCTGCCCCTGCAACAAAGCTTCGCGCTCCAGCACCGCCTGCGCAAGTCCATAGAGGTCTTGCTCTAAGCAGGAAGTAATCAACTGGAGTGAAATCGATCTTAACGATAAATCCTACATCGCCCCAAATTGATAGACTTGTAGTATCAATCAATTCGCTTCCCAAACCTTCGAGCTCGAAAACCTAATTCAGTCTGCGGCCTGGCGATGGAGCAATTCCTGTTTCACTGCAGTTTGCCAGAATCGGTGATAGGTTCGCGGTAATGGAGTCTCTTTGATGCAAGCAGTGTCTCGGACCAATGTGACGGTAATAGGATCATCCCTCGCATGCTTTGGTGTATGCGTGGGAGCCCGCTCTCGACAAAGTAAAGGGGAGTCGTCTCAATGGGACGGATGGGTACAAAGTAATCTTCGTCCCCTATCCTGTTCCCACCTACTGCAATTGTGTGTGGGATATTGGTTTGCTTTTGTGAAGAAAAATGTGCATGATTATTGTAAAAGCGCATTCTCATGGTTGTATTGTCGGACCACTGTCAAAAGAAAGTGTTTGGAATTTTGTATTTGTTGGTATGTGTAATAAAATTTAGTTGATTCTTGTTGAGATGGTGTTTATTAGCATGTATAATTTTTGTCAGATGATATGTGTTAATCAGCATGAACAATTACTATCCATAAGGGTGTAAAATATTGAGGGTTATTTAAATAATAATAATAATAATATGGATATTTTTAATTATTTATTATGATGATGTAAAATGTATAATTTTTACTTCATAAGTGAGGTTTTTAATTAATTAATTAATTAATTATAATTACACTTATTATATTTTATATTAATTAAAATTATCCATACCAATATGCTTGATCAAAAAAATTAAATGTATCAAAAAAATAAAAATAAAAATAAAAATCTAAGACAAGTATGTACATGTATATCCATAAAATAAGTGTAGATAGATATAAATCCAAAAAAAAAGATAAGCAAATCCTTCTATTGGTCTACAAACTATATGTGCTTTAAGTGGAGTTCTTATAGAGTTGTATTTAAGATCTCTCATTCAGGTACAATTTGCAAACATTAAAAGAAAGCTTGATAGAGATGTTTTTGAAGCAAAAAAGAACAAGATTGTTTTTAAATGCTTATAATGTTACACATATCTTTAATATAGAAGTGTTTGTAAGCTTCACATCTACATTGAGAACACCATTTTAGACTATAAGTATGATCACCAAATGTATATATATATATATATATATATATAACTTTTTTTATATTACTATGTATGTTTTACTTAATTTTTTATTATTCTTATTTGAATGATATATGTGTATATATATATATATATATATATTTATATATTTATATATTTATATCCTTGTATATAACCCATTGCTTGGATTTTACCTCTTACTACTCTTTTACTTTTTATTATTTATGTATTTATAGTTATATTCTTTTAATTCAATCAATAACTCATCAAAGACAGTTAATGATATTATTTTATTATCTCGACTCTGTAGTACATTATTTATTGGATCATAAGTCATTTTTTTATTTCTTTTTAAACTATAATTTGATGATTTAAAAATCATAGTATATCACTTAAAAAGAGGCGATCTATTTTGATTTTCAAAAAAATAATGGTATTCTAAATTTATAGTTAAATTTTCTAATAAGAAAATATTATAAAAAAAAAAAAAAAAAAAATTTGGAAAAAATCATCAGATTAACATTATGTCATAATACTCCCAATGCAATCTGTTAACCAAAAAAAAAAAAAATCATACAAATTTTTATATAATAGAATTCTTGTATACTTCACGTAATAAAACAATAATATACTATAATAATTATTCTATTTAGAAACTCCACATATTCTGAAAATATTGTTGTTTTACAATTATAAATATTAGTTTGAAAACTTATTTTTGTCAAGTTTAATTAATATAATCCAACGAAGAAAATTGATTGTTTTTATTAATTTAAATTTATTTCAAACACCATGTTTTTAAATTCTAAATGATAGATTTTAGGTAGAAAAATTCATTCAAGAAATACTATTAATTGGCAAAGTGCTTATTACCAAATAAATCATTATGGAGTATTTTTATTCACAAATAACTTATAGTTTTTCAATTTTACAAGATTGATAATATTTCAAAAACCAACAATTAAATGCAAACAAATGATCTCATGTATTTTTTTCAAGTGTGTATAACCATTGCAAATGGATTTTTAAAAAAGGTTAAAATTAAAAAAGTAAATATTAAAAATGCTAAGAATTGAACCAACAGTATCCTACTGATAATGTTGGTTTAATTTTTATTTGAAATCATGCAAAGAAAACATGTGATTGGTTTGTATCAAAATCTCCGAGTAATTTAGGAGGGTTCTGATAATATTGCTAAAACCTGGCAACATGGATGAATGTATCCTTTGACACAGCACATGCACGATAAAGTCCATATATCATTCATCCATGTTTCTTATTGAATTCAGTGGTAACTTTCTGAGCCATGAAAACGTACAGTCCCAGGCAAGGTTTTGACCATCCATAGAAGGGTCCTTGAATGAACAGGTATGGATGAATGCTATCCACAATGACTCCAAGGGCAAACTTTCCATCCATTCTCCACCCATTTAAGTACAATTCTTATATGTGATCATTTTCATGTTGAAAATGAATTTGGGTTGTAGTAGTTTTTCTAGTTTCAATAATATATGAATACAAGAATATTGTTAGTGTAGAAACTCTACAGGATGCGTGATTTAAGTTTATAAACAAAACATTGATCTTAGATTGTGTTTAAATCCGTGTATAGAAAGAAATGTGTTTGTAACGTTGTAGAATGAAACATTAAGTTGAATTTGATTAATACTTTGAGGTTGAAGTTCTTTAATATTTCTATTTTGGTTTTCATTGATATTTTCTCTGTAACTCGTTCTCATTAGTTTAATTTAGCAATAAAAAAGTATAAATGCAGTTAATAAGATAGAACAGGTACTTCATATCTAATAAATTGAAAACAGTCTGAGAAAATCTTTGCTAACAATTAATTTACTTTTTAGAAAAACACAATTTTTTGTAAGATTCATTCTTTTGAGAAAAACATAACACGTAATAACTCCTAAGTTTTTGTGTGTTCTAAATACAGATATGAATTTTACTTTTAACTAATAAACATAATCACTTAAAGCTACAAAACATGTCAATATTCGTCATCAAAATCAAAGTATTACACTACAGCAGTTTTTAAGTGGTAACATCTTATCCATGTGCACAATATCAATACTGCTCAGTCATTTTGATATTTTGTTACTTTCACCTCAATTTCAAAATTTGTTACTCCTTAGTGACAGAAATGTAAATGTATTCATAAGTTTGTATCAACATTTGTCTCAAAACCTTTGAAACCTTTCTATAATATATATATATATATATATATATATGTATATATATACACACACACACACATATGAGAGCATGAAAGAATGCACATTTTTAGTGTACTGTAAGTAAATTTATAAACAATGTCAAATTAGAAAAAAAAATCTTACAAACTTTATGTGAGAGAGTTTATTTAATCCACATGTTTCATTATGATCTGAAAAGTTATAGTTTACCATTCTTTGACTTTCTTGGTGCTCAATGATTTTTTTGTGTTTTTAATATAAATTTAACACATAAACAAATATTTTTAAAAATGTTTTTGTTGCTTTATTCCATTACATTCTTGAAGCCTTTATCTCATTGTTATAATTCAAATTTCTTTTCGATTCTTATTTTATAGCTTATTTGCCAAGGGTTAGTTCTTGTACTTACAACATTGACAATTATCTCAGTAATCCTTTAAAAATACTTGTTTGATTATTGAAAAGTAAGTTTCATTACCGGTGATGAAACTTTAAACATGTATATGGTACTATAAATGATTTTAGAAATTTACAAATTATGATTATGAAGGAGTGGATGGTAATAGACTTCAATCGAATTTTTTATTCTCTTTTTTGTTTTCTTACCTGAACTTATAGCCATTTTATTACTCAGAACAACAACAAAAAAAAAATGAAAAAAAATGAAAAAAACTGATCAATTCAATTGATAATCACCCTTTTTTTTAAAAAAAACAAAATACTGAAGTCTAATTGTGAAAGTATTGACATTATTTTTTTAATATTGTATAATACTTGAGGCTTCAGTTCAATGACATTATGTTTATTTGTACATACATACATGCTATGTACATACAAATGACTCCTGCATGGTGAAGCAAGAACATGAACATTCCAAACCCAGCTATGAATGAATCAGCAAATACATGCAAATGGAATACATAATACATTCATCCGAATGGTGACCCATTTCAAAGACAATTGTTTGTATGATTAGGAATTAGTTTTCTTTCTACTTTTTCCATTTTCTTCTTTTTCCTTTTCCTTCATCATTCTATTCTTATTGTTATTAATTTTTCATTTGGCTAATTCATCTAAACACCAAGTGCATAGTTCAAATACAAAGTGTCACATTCATCCCAATGCCCTGGCAGCCAATGTGATTACGACATGTGTGCGTTTTTTAAATAAAAATTGTGCATAATATTATGGTATCAGCTAGCAGGGTGGACTCTTTGGTGATAAATTCATGAATGGAAGAAGGATGGTGGATGAATGATAATCAAGAATGAATCAGGAGGTCGAACAACTTTCATCATCCTAAATCTTTAACTTGTTAGTAATGAGGATGGGAGGAGGGAGCATTTTCTATTGTGAATAACTTATGAGATCACATGGCCAATGAGGTTGATGATGACCTTACAATAAAGACTACCATCAGTTTTTTAATATAAGTAATTGCAGTATAATTTTATTTTTGACACAAGGGATGGGTTGTGCCTAACCTAACCCTACTCAATTCATCACAAGCCTATTTCTGGAAGGGAGATGCCAAAAGTCTCAAGAGGCTTGCCACAAGACTCACCAATTTATGAAAGTTGGTGTATATTGTATCACTATATTTGATTAGGAGGGAGGAAATGTGAGTCAAATGCAATTGTTGTACTTGTGTAATACTTGCTATAAGTTGTGAATAACAAATCATGGTGAAGTTCACTTTACTCATATTATTATGAAATAAGAGAGAAAGGATATTGAATGATTCAGCAAAAGTTAGATTGTTGATTTGAAGGTGAACACATGAGATGGTTTTGGAATGATATTTTGGTACTTGATTTTGATACCTTAAGTTCTAAAAACTTTTCAAATACATGAAATTGGATCTACTTTCATTGGGTGTAGCATTTCAAGATGCTGTGTATGTATCATGATGAGTTAATATTTAAAATAAGTCATTTGGTTATGTTTTTCTTTTGTCAATTCCATGTTTAGGGTTTATTAAAGGCTTTTTTTCTTTTTATCTGTTATTTTATCATTCTGTTTATCTGCTATTTTATCATTCTTTTTGTACTGTTACACTTTTTTTGGAAGCATGGCAAGTCATTCCATTACATCAAAGGATTAGTTCTACATTGAAATTTTATTCTATGGATTTTTAATTTAAAAAAAATTCTGACATTAAAATATCACTTCAAAAAATGTACATATAAGCATGATTTTTTTTCAGCATTGTTTTTATATACTAAATGCTCCTTCTTTCATTTCTATCTGTTTAATTTATTTTCTGTTATGTTACTTTCTTGTGAAGTAATTTCAATGAGTATATATGTATACATTATAAAATTTTCAGTTGCAAAAGTTTCACCGCTTTAAAAACCATAATTACTATTATTCTTATCACTTACATGTTGTAAGATTCATAACATATCTTCATATAACTGCATGTTTGCAAATGGCCGATATAAAACATGACAAATATATATATATATATATATATATATATACATGACACACATGGTTGAATACTCCAATTTAGAAGTTCTGTTACATGGAAATGCCAGTGGTGGTCTTCACAAATACATCTATCTAACCCAACTCCCTCTCTACAAACCTTGCAGTTATGGAACATGTTCCCCTTAGGAGCTCAAGAGGAGCTATTGGGATAGAGACTCAAGCTATTCAACAAACCATTCAGCCTACTTTTGCACAAAATAATGCAAAGAATATGAGATCTAGTCCATATTCAGTTACTTCTTCTTCCACTCTTAGTTTCCAATATTTAATATATGGAATGGAACACAAACAGAAGTGCAAAATCCCCATAAAATTCAACCATTGACTCCCTTTGACCAGTTCCTCCTCCATCTGCACCCATCAAACATACACATACACATGTAGACATGCCCATTATCAATATTATTATTATAGCAAGGGGAAGGGAGTTTGGAGCTAGCATTTGGAAGGGAGGGCATGAGGGAATATAGTTTTCATGACTGCCAGCCAGCCTTTCCCAGGAAGCCATCAAGCACAGAATTGAAGTGAAGGCAGAGTGTGTCAAGTCATACAGCCACAGGTACATGTCCTTGGAAAGATCATCAATTGGGTAGCAGAAGGGAAGGGGCCACTTGGAGGGAAGGAGCCATGACGATGAAAGAAGAAAGACAGAGAGAGAGAGAGAGAGAGTGAGAGAGTGAGACAGCCCTGTTTCTCTTTCTATCTCTTTCTCTCTCTTTCCATCCCAAGCCCTGGATTTGCCATGGTTCCCCATTAATGACCCTGTCCGGCCCTGCTGTATTCGAATGGGCTTCCGACACTTGTCAGCGCTTCAGACGGCCTTGGGGTGTGCATGTAGAGCGGCTACCCTCGCCCCTACGACCAAGTTCTCCCATTCCCGTGGGATGACTCTCCCGTCTGGCAGAATGGGTGGATGAAAAACCGGAGGGCTGAGTCTGTGGTTTGGATCCTTGGTTGCTGAAGCCTCTCTCTGTTCAGCAATGCCCCAAAGGGATGCCACGTGGCTGGTACACTCATAAAAGTAAAAGTAGTTGAGGCCACACTTCTGGTAAGGGATGTGGATTGACATTGCAATATTGGTTGGTAATTGTAGAAATCTCATATTAGTGATCTTTTCCTAGTTGGATTAAATGGTCTGTGATTTTTATGCAGTGTTAGAATGTATTTTTCCTGTAAGATATGGTTTATGATAAGCTAATTTAAACTTGAATGATTATTTGCATTTTATTTCTGAATGAGGTAATGAAAAATTATTTGGGATAAGTTTTGGCTGAATTAGTTATGTGATTATTATAACATGCAAAGTGTTTAATGCATGTCCACATAATAAAATAAAATTGTATATGGATTATTTTATAACCAGCATATCATGACTAAATATAGAATGAAAGAGTTATTTTCTACTAAAATAATTAAATTATAGTCATTTGCTAGTGCGCATCCAATGTAAAAAAATCATGCTTCATGCAAAGTCTTACACCATTTTAGTATACAAAAACATAACATTTGCTGGTGTATCTTTGCTTTGGCTATTCATACAAAAAGAAAGATGTATAGATTAATAATTTGACAACGTCAGTTGTGTTGGTATTTTAGTTTTTTAAAATTCAGTTTTGCAAATCATCTTTTATTATTCTAAGGTACAACCAGAAATTAAATTTTACTACAGTATAATTAAAAGTTTAATAATTCATAAAATTATGGATAATGAACGATTATTTATGGATTACAAAATAGTGCAGAATTTTTCTGGGATTGAAATGATTAGTTTCCAAAATAAATAATTTTTCTGCCAAATTTCAATGGTAAAAATGAAATTGGATCCTAGAATTTTTGTGTGAAGTGATAAAATGTCAAACTTTGATCTGGTATTTATATATTATAAATAGTGATCTACTCATGAATGTGGTTAATGTTGCCTAAATTATTTCAAGTCATGACTTGACAGGATTGACTTGTTTTCATTTAACCAATCAGAATACATTTACCTAATTACAAGAAAAAAATTAAATGCTTTTATATTGGAATGTAATATGATTGGTAAAAAATTAAGTATTTTGATGCTTAGTGTTAGATGTGCATGATTGTAAACAATAAATTCAATTAAAATAAATTTAAAAACATAACTTATATTTGATTAGGTTAAGGATATGTGTGAGTAGACTATTATACAAACTTTGATCTGGTATTTATATATTAAAAATGAATTAATTTTTTTCTTGTAATTAGGTAAATGTATTCTGATTGGTTAAATGATAACAAGTCAATCCTGTCAAGTCATGACTTGAAATAATTTAGGCAACATTAACCACATTCATGAGTAGATCAGAGTACTTTGAATTGATGAAAAATTCATGATTAAAAACCAATAGAATAATATGACATAAAACAAATGCACTGATTAGAGAAACATGATGGAATTTTTTAAAAGGTGAACTCACAAACTATGCACATTGATAAATATTAGCCAAAACTCATGGATCCATTGTTGTAGATGTTGCATAATTCTAATTTCTCTTACACATACACATACATATAAATGCACACATAATCAATCTAAAGTCATTATCCCCACACCTACTCTAAACATGCAACAACTAGAGTCACACCTTCAAGTTCTAGCATGAAACACAAACATGCAGGACAAAAAGAACAAGCCAACAACAACACAGACCACAAAATGGCCAGAAGAACATGGAATATGAACTTTTAGGGCAAGAGGGGTGGTGCAGTGTGCAATAGGCACGGTACAGCTTGGAAAGTCCCACCAATAGAGTGGGATGCTCACAGACACACACAGAGTTAGGCATGTAAAGCTGGGCAGGGATGTGTTGTTGTTTTTTACTTTATTTTATTTTGTTTTTGTTCGTTCCTAGGGAGAAAAGGAAAGGAAAAGCTGCAGAGCTTCCCATCAGTGAGGGAGTGTGTGAGAGGTTGTCTCTACCAAGCCATGCTTCCTCCTCTTCGTTGCTGCTGCTGTACCCGCATGGCGTAGTATACGTAATCGAGCTCGTAAAAGCTCAGCATACAAATACCCTTGGATGTTTTGCAGGCTGCGCAGAGGGTGGGAGAGGCGAGGGTCAGGGTGAGGCTACTTGCTCTGCCAGACATCCGCAGTAGCCAGCCTGGTGATCAGAGACGACGCAGAGGAGATGCGTAGATAGATAGATTGATGGATAGGTAGATAGCTTCGCAAGGTCCACTACCACGCTTGGCATTACTAATTTTCTTCTTTATTTTGAATTTTTAACATTTGTTTTTTCGGTGTTCTGTTTGCCGAGGATGCGTACTGGAGAGAGAGAGAGAGAGAGAGAGGGAGAGCGAGGGAGAGAGGTGTGTGCTGTTCGCGCGGAGAGGAGAGGTCTTTCGTTTGTTCTCCCCTGTTGCGCGATGGTGCGTGTGGAAGGATTTTTTCGTTTGCGACGGGTTGCGCTACCAGCTGGAAGTGAGGCGATGAGATTCTGTCGAGTAGCGGTGTGCTGAAGGGAGTGCGAGATTTGGAGCTAGTGGTTGTATATTAGCGCAGCTGCGTTGACGTGGACAGGCCTTAGGACGGAAGCGTATAGAAGGAATGCGAGGAGTTTCAGATGCAGCGTGGTTGTGCGATGACAATGTTGTGAGTTCGGGGATGCGTGGCAATAAGTCTCTGACCTCGAAGGTGAAAGAGCGGAGGAAATGATATGTGACCAATAGCTTTTTTTTTTTTTTTTTTTTTTTTTTTTTTAAATCAGGTAGACCCTTTGCAGATCCAGGTTGAAAGGACTATTCGAAAAGAAATTTTCTTTGCAGGGAGCATAGCAAGTAGGGCTTGTGAAGTGTTCCTGTTTAGCACTCTTACCCCTGAGGATGAGTTTGTAGAAGGAAACGTATGCTCTTTAAGCCCTTCCAGTTTCTGCACTCCTGCGCACCCCGTTGAACTGGACTGCTTTTTATTTTTTGTTTTATTATACTCCTCTCCTGGTATTCGGAGCGTCGCCATAGATCGAGCTCGAAGTTGTACTCGGTAGCTAGCACTCACCTTTTCTTATGGTCAAATTACGTTGTCACTCGAGAGAGTACTACCTCCAGGGTCGACCCCGAAATGCTGCACAAACTGTCGTTTCAGCTTTCAGCGAAGGAAATTTTAAACATGAAAAAAGTGAAAGATTTGTTCTCTTCTTTCAGATCTGTGATTACATTAATATGATTACATTGATGCCCTCGACCGTGAGGTTCGAAACAGGTGCTTTTCAGAATGAAGCTCCAGTGTATAAGGTATGCCGTTACCTTCACGTTTCATTCAGTTTAGACTTTACTCTCTCCCATTTTCCAATCTCGACGCAGAGTACTCGGTAGTGAGAATCTTTTTCGATGTCTCTCTCTGTTTGATACACGCCTCTCTTTTTTCATTGCCTGACCACAGTGGCAGAGGTTAGGACACGCTGTTGCAAATTTACGTCCTCCGAGCTCTCTAGCTGTTTAGAATGTGTACAACGTGCGGATGTCCATGACCACGCCATTTTCGGTTCCAGAGCAAATAAGTACCTATTCTGCTGAACAGTTAGTGTATCTGTAGAGTAGCCGTATCTGGCAATCTAGACAGTCCTTGCATAGCTTTCTATTGGCCTGAATTCTCTTCTGGAAATGCATCATTCTGGCTTGAGAGGTTCTCATCGTGTCAGGGAAACCTCAACCGTTCTGATTTTAGAGATCCTGGATCAGCAAAATAGACCATCAAGGTGATTGTTTAGCACGTCCCATTTCACTGTCATATTTGCTCAAACTCCTTGCCGTATTAATGGCTCGGTTACCCTTGCAGTAAAAAATTCCGCCTTCAACTGTGAAGACACTCAGGATGAGAGTCTGACACGGTGTTGTTTGAGTCGCTGTATCGGTGGTGAATACCAGACTGAGAATTTATTCTCTTTCATTAAGTCCTTCCTGGTTGTCTGACTTGAGTAAACGAGGCTACAGTGATTGATGAGGAAGAGAGAGACAGAACAGGAAGCAGGAGATACATGAGGGCCATGAACAAATGAGCGTACACAGGCAATAGCGGTCTGGTACCATGAGGAAAAAGACGACGTGGGCGGCTTCGGTGGTGAGAAAACAGTTTCAAACTTGCTGCCAGCATGAGACACTTTCACTCGAGACCCACGACAGAGATGATCTCTCTGAAAGCTTTGAGCTTCCGCTGGAAATTTGCACCTCCTTTCCCGTGAAGGATACAACTTTCCCGTCTCTCTACAGGCGTAAATCTTTCAATGTTTCTCATGTGAAAAACCTTTTGACAACCCCGGAGCCACAAACTCCCCACCGAAAATCGGTCGAATCCGCTCTTCCTCTCTGCGCAGGTTCAACGTTCAAGCCAAGGCGGCTGCAGTATGTCAAGAGCTCACTGTACCTTGTCCCAGCCTCTGCAGGGGCCACGCCAGCGCCCATGCCATTGCCACTTCCATTACCTCCTCGCATAGAAGCTCCCAAAGCCGAAGTGCTACACAAGTCTGGGCCGCTTCCGACGATGAGACAGTCGTCGAAGGGGGAAACAACTGGAATTAATCCTAATTCTCCGGTGAAGGTGAAGAAGTATCTGTCGGGGCCACTTCCAAGCCTGCAACGAAAGCCTCCGAGTCGCTCACCATCCCCTCCTGCTGCCAAGATGAATCTTATTTCAGGGCCTTTGCAGTGTGGTGGAAAAGCCAAGCAACTAGTTGGAGGTCTATCTCCAACAAACCGGTTCACAAAAGTGAAGTCCTCCGCTCAAACTTTGTTTCCGGCTGTTGCGACCAGCAAACTTCCGGGGATGGTGACGCAAGGAACTCTGAAAAAGGCCGCACAATTGGCGAAGGTTACCCCTGTTCTTGACAGGAAGGGATCACGTGGATCCCGCACTTCAAGAGTAGATTGTAATCCTTGTCCTTCCATTCCAACGGAGGTAATTTCCAGAACGGCCTCAGCAAAGACTCCGTCATCTCCAGATTTGAGGGGAAATGGTTTACAAATCGCAAAGCCGGCTTTCAGAAGTGTTAGTATACGGAAAGGTAGGAGCTGCAGTGAGAGGGAGAAAATCTTTGCAGCTGTAAAGATCCAAGCTGCAATTCGAGGCTACATAGCCCGCAAAAGATATGCTCTTGAATTGGCCCGGGCTAACAACCTGAGCGGGGAGCTAACAGAAGAGGAGCTTGAGGAAGCACCATCCGTTAGCACGCGGATGTCCAGAACGAGGCCGCAGAAGCGCCAAACAGCTAATAGAGCAAGAGCAGGGATGGAATTAGTGAGTAAGAGCTGGAATGGAAGCCTTCGCACGGCACAGGATTGTCAGGCAATTTTGAAAAGCAAGCAAGAGGCGGCCCTAAAGCGCGAGAGAGCAATGGAATATGCCATGTCGCGGCAGAATTGGAAAACAGGTTCAAGATCTCAAAAAGCTCCTGCATGGATCGTTGATAACACGTTTCCTGACAAGCCAGGGTGGGTGTGGAACTGGTTGGAACGAGCTGCAAGAATGGGAGCGCACAATTCTCCAAACAGGATATTTGACAACGATTTCGATAAAGATGAACCTGTAAGTGAAAGTCTTTCCGTAAAGAGCACGGTGGGGATATGCACCACCGACATGGGGAGTGCAGATATGGATCTCCGATGCCCAATGACTTATCCATGGCCGCTTTCACTGCGCCAACAGCATGCTGCAGGTCTGCTGCAACCAAAACCATCTCATGCAAGACCTTCCCCACGGAAAAGAGTGGACGGGAGTAAAGCTCTAGGAACTCCGCTCCAAAGAGATTCACAGCACAAGACTCAGTTTCAGCATGCAAAGAAACGAGAAGATTTGTCCACCACAGTAGACAGTTGTGTTACGAGCCAGATGAGTGATGAATTGTCCATGAACAAGCCTAGGTTTGGCGTCCGGAAGCTCAAATTTGCTGATGACGAAAGTGAAAGGCAGCGTAACGATCAAGAGAGCGTGGGGAGTTGTGCTGGACCCTCACCTCCAGTATATCGCTTGTCTTCTCCATTTGCAGGCCCGAAACCAATGTTGCAGAGCGGTTTACAGCTTAGGAAGTCAAATCCTGCTTCTTTAAAAGAAGCAATTAAGGTGAATCCTCACGCACACGGAAATTCCCAAGGCCATCAGGTGCAGAAGCAAGATCCTGTGGCACTCTCCGAAAGCGATTCTGAAGGGACGACGGGTGCATCCGTTCACCGACCGTTTTGGCGACCTTAGAGATTATCTCTTAGCCCTACCATGGCTAAAAACTTAGCTCCATGCTCGGAATGTTTTGATTTCAAGTCGATCATTGCAAACACTGCAGGCATGCATTCCCGGGTCCATTGTTTTTTTTTCTCCTTTTTAAAAAATTGAAGAATCCCTGAATGCGGAGGTTAGATGGCTTGCAGCCCTTGTGTATGTTGCTAGCACTGAGTGAGGCTGAAGGGCCCCATGCAACCCGGCCAAAACCAGCGTCATGTTACAATCTTCTATTGAAAAGTGCCCCTGTACGCTCTTAAGAACGATTATTCAGTCTTCCCCTGTTTGTACCCACAAGCTCATATCCAGTGCCCTCACATTCACCTGGTTGCTGTTTTTCGCTCTTAAGCAATCTTCTTGCTAATGTAAAGCGATTGAAGATTCCTGTGGATTGTGAAACTGCATCATGGTTGGCCCTCGCTGAATCTGCCTACATGTGAGAATCAGTTTCTAGATTGGTTGGTGCGTTTCCTCGACTTAGTCCCACATGAACAACAATCTCAATTTCCCAATTATGAATTTGCCGTTCTTGTCAACCTCCCGTCTTTTGCTACGGTATCTGTTGACTTGTCCTGTTAACAACTGCCATGTCCTAAGACATGTGCACCCAATGACGCACACTATCGTGTGTCAGAACATGCCCTTACCAAACGAAGGTGGAGAGTAAAGAAAACATGACATCACTCTTTCTGGACAATCCTCTCAGCGTTCCAATTGGAGGGAAGCCTCGCTCTGGATATGTGACCCTTCGCACAAACCATAAACAAATTCCAAGCTGAAGGTGAAGAGAAGCATGACAGACCAATTGGCTAGATAAGAACAGTTCAATGGTCATTCATCAGTTTGCATATGCGAACTGGGTAAACAAGGACTGCATACCAGATGGTGCTCTAATATATCCACTACTTCGAAACAAACCAGACTTTCAATCTAAGTGCCAAGTTGGATACCATCATCCCCAAGTTTCTGTGACATGGTCGAATCAGCAATTCTTCTCAATTAACTCTGCAATTGTACAATATGCTCTCAGGCATAACGTCCGCTCAGTATCTAAACTGTTGGTTAAACACCAACAAGCCGCCTTCGTGGCTGTCCTCTTTGGCAGATAAACGACTGAAAGGGTATCACGAAAAATGAACTAAGCTCAGGATTCAAAAATAAATGTAGTACCATAACATGCACGTTACACAGCTATAGATCGATTTTCTAACTCAAAAGATAGACGTGACCTTAAATAGCTTACAACGTCCACAAACGTTGATTACTGTCTTGGAAGGTGATTCCACAATCCTCACACATAAAACAGGACCGTAGACACTGAAAAGTTCAACTAGAGGATAGCAAAACAGTGGGCTACAAGCAAGAATCCCCGTAGTGATCTTCAAACACCGATATACTATTGAATCAAGTCTGAGTGACGGAGTACGTGTGCCATACCTTGCACCGCTTCTACAGTCGTTAAAACACTCACGAGCTAAGCTTGTTCATCACAGACCTCTGAAGCTTCTGTAGCCACTCTGATGCAATACAGATGGGGCCTTTAGAGGTTGGATCCTCCTTCTCGATGTGAAGGGAGGGACTTCGTGGAGCTGGATGCACAAGGCCTCCCACCCAACCCTCCTTAGGAATAGTCCCCATCATATCTTCATGTGGAGCTCCATGAAAGCTCCAATGTGCCATCCTCTCCCATGAGTCGTCTCTACGCTCATACTGCATCAATTCTCGGCCTAGGAAGGTTGTTCTGGCTAATCTGGGCTCCTCTTCCAAACCAGCAGCTTCTGAATTGCTAGGAGACGAGGCTTGGGTAGGGAGCTTGTCGTGGCGGGTCACTCTGGGTCGCCGGAGAGGCCTGCCGTTGAAGCGGCGGTCAATTGGAGTACCCGGAATTACGATTCTCATGTTGGAGTAAACTGGGTCGCAAGTTTCGCGAGCGTACTTGAAGCAGCGTTCGTGAGAAGACAACAGACAGCTTCGCATCTCTCTCCTCTCGCATTCTTCCCTTTTGGACGGGTCATCGCTCCCTGCGTTGATTGAATAATCATTTTCTAAGTACAGATTGCATAGAAAGCAGACGACGACTCACTAGAGAAAAAAATTAGAGACTCCGACTCTTTCTCCCTTGATCTATCCCAGACCCTAAAACCCTAAACCTTTGGACATCAGATGAACACATATTCATTCATTTTCGGGACAAAATTCAATGCGACTTGAATTGCTACAAACCTGATGAGGAGGTCTTACTTTAGCAAATGATAATATAACATGATAACAGATGAGAATGAATGCATGAAGTTGGAACCTGAGCCCAAGAAGGGAAGATAAGCCTTCCACCAGGGTTGTCTGCACGCCTTAGCAGCGCTTATGGAACAGCTCACTTTCGCTCCTGCTTCACATTGAGTCACAATATTCTCCTTGCAGGTTCGCCATGATTGGCGCCACGCCTCTTCATTCCGGAATGCAAGCACGTAGGATCCCTTGGAAGGATCCTCCTCTTGCCCAGCAGGTACTGGGATCCTTGCCAAGGGTATGAGAGGATCGAAAGCCACAACTGTTACATATGGTGAAAGATTGACTTGACTTGATCGGTATGCCTCCTTTCCTGGCAGGTCCAAATTGGGATTCATCTTTAAACTTCGACGCTGGTCCTCACCTAGAGCAGCATAAAAAAATAAATAATCTTCTTTTCAGATAACAAATCCAGCTGTGCATATTACTAAAGGGGTACTCAGAAGGTTGGGAGAAAGTAGAGAAAATTCATCCAGTAAATGACGTCTCACGTATTGAGACCGACTAAATTCAATTAAAAAACTTGCAATTTATCACATATCGAGAAAACCAACATTGTGCAAAAACTGAAACAAACGGTACCAAACCCTATCAATGCTGCTCTAGGATAAACCCAGTTACATGTATTCAATCCAAATTTCAAAATCCTTGGACCAAGAGACCTCTATAACTCACCATAACCCTAAATTCGCTAGAATCGCCATAGCCTTGCGCAATTCACCACCATCGTTCTCCAATCATCCATTGAAGCAAACTGCAGGGAAGGCTGTTTGGAACCCAGTAACCAATGCCTCGAAATTCTCCCAATCGACAGTCAACAGCCCACTTACGATTCCAACTCAAGCCTGGAAATAACACACCAAGTCCCAGGAAAACCACACAAGGCCCCACTCCAAAGAACTTGAGAAGTTTGTGCACAGGGGATTTATCGTCGCTGCTACAAACTTCGTGGCAATTCTATCGAAAATTGTATCTGCTGCTGCTGCTGAATCGCTGCTGGGTCGTCTTGAGGAAAGCTGTGAATTCGTCAGCTCCTGAAACGCCGAGGAACGCTAAAGAAAGAGGGTCTCACAGAAAGAGGGTCTCTAGCCAGTCTGCGACGTTATTTGCCGCAATTGACATCGACGTCTAGGAAACTCCGCCACGGAAATTTAAATTTTTTTCTGGTTTCGTAGATATCGTTGGCTGAAGGTAGAAATCCTCCTTTGCGGGTTTGGAATAAAAAAACGAGAAGAATGGGCGTAATTTTAGTTGTTGTTGTTGTTGTTATAATATATATATATATATATATATATATATATTATAACAAGAAAGAGAGGAAAATATATATATTTTTTCCTGTCTTTCTTGTTTGTTGTATTATCATGTACACTCATGTTACTATCACAATTTGATGTTTCGTGTGATTTAAAAATTCTGCATTGAGGATTTGATTTTGATGATTTTGTACTACCGTGTAAGATATTGAACTTTTGATTTTAAAAAATGTATTTATTATTTATTTATTTACCCTCATTTCTTTTGTGTCCTTAAAATTTTATTGTATGTCTGAAGTACACAAAAACGGTTTTTGTTAGATGGAGATGTTTGATGTTAAAATTTTGTATTTTAAAATAAGATTTTGACAATGTTAATTATAATAATCAGAATATAATTTTGATGTATAAGTATATAATATATATTAAAATTTTAAGATGTTATTTAGAATTTTATAATATAATGTTTGTATTTAATACATATTTTTTGAAAATAAAAATTTATAAAAATTTCAAATTTTAGGATGTATTTATGCTTATACAAAGAGGCAACAATTTATAAAGCTTGTAATTGGCCAAACTGAAAAAATCCTCTTTTAATTGGCTTTGTTCTTAAAAAAATTAGTGCAGTTAAAGCTATAAGACTAGTTAGAGTGCACTTTTCTAAGCCTCTTGGCTAATTTTTATAGTCTTGTGGTTAATTCTTTTCCAAGATGAGATAATATATATATTTTTTTCCACGTAATATGAAAAAAAATATTTTTCAAAATTTGCATCAAGCCCACCTCAAGATGTGGTCTTTACAAAATTTGAGAAGTCTTATAAAATTATTTAAAATATCTATTATAAATAAATATATTTTTAATTTATAAAAAATAAGGTATGATTTTTTACATTTAAAATTATAATAAAAAATTATTTTGTCTATTTTATGGCCTCTTTTCATTTTATTCCATCTCCAAATGTTGAAGCTTTCAAAAGATATTTTTTCTTCATCAAACAAGGGACCTCCATAAGACTTTTGGACCATCCTTTTTAAAAATGGCTTCTAGATACAAAAACCCCCTTAATTTTTGGTACATTTTTCAATCATCATCATAATTAGTGGATCAATATCGAATTATTAGGTACTTTTTGAGATTGTTTATACAATCATTCAAAAAATTGAGTTTAAATTAACACAATTCAAATTTGAACATGTTTAGACTTGAAACATTAATTTTTCATTTCAAATTCCTAATCTTTCTTATGCAAAACATACATAAAAAATATAATACCAAATATTGTGACATGGCTAAAATCTGTTGTCACCACTAAGTACCTCCATCTAATCTACCTTCAACCTTGATCTAATGCACATTATTTATGTTAAAAACAACCCATTTCTGGATGGAAATGCGATGTTTATTCCAAGGAAAATAACTTGGATTAATTCTGTTCACAAGACCATGGTTGGCATTAGATTCATGATACAGCATTCTGTATTAAATTAGTTACTAAAAGTACTGTTTCTCACAAAACCTAACAGACAATCTAACTTCACACTAACATGCTCCAATCCAACTCAATTGCGAGAACGGTCATCGCATGTTGAGCTTGAACCTCAGAAACATGAAATCGAGCTCCGTGTTCCGAGAGTGTCGAATGCCTGCAGTGGAAAATGCTGCAACGTGGTAACGAACGGTGTGAGTCCACGATGCTGCAACGCTGTGCTAGAACGGCACCAACACACACACACATCCGCACTTGCAGGCACCACCATTGTTATATTGATGCAACGCTAGTCATATCGATGCGGCACAGACGACGTAGGGATCTAGATGGGTCCCTCGTCTTCATCGATCACAGTTGCAGTGCAAGACTAACTTCGAGACGCGACAATCCGCGATGAGCCGCAGAAAGCCGACAAGGTGGGTGCGTGCATGGATCCCGAAACCCAACGTGATCTACAGGTGTTCCGAGCTGTCTAAGTAGCGGGATTCGGGGACCCTCGCAACTCGCGGACTAGAGTCTAGGAACACCTGTGCAACACGTCAAATTAGACACTGATATGATCCTAATGCATCGTTGATCTGGGACGGAATCTGCGATGTCGTTTTCCAGGATTCTGTTAGAGAGCCTTGTGGCACGTAACCTGGAAGACCGATGGCTTGTTACACAGATATCAAGGCTCGTGGATGCTCTTTTCTATTTGTTGTCAGTCTGTGAGGGGATAAAGTATCGGTCGGCTGCTTGCGTAACGCCCTCTAGCTTCTTCGTGACGGTGTAGTGCATTACACGACATTTTTCGGTCGAGGTTTACGATGCTTGCAGTTTTTTTTCTTATGAGGGGTAAAAAGGAATAACAAGAGTAGTTTGTGTAACGACGATCTATCTTCAAAGAATCTAACATTACCGGCCTCGATTTCTAAGATCTTCACAAGGCCTACCAGAAGTGGGACGCTTACCAAGTCATAGACATGGTGCCAAAAATTCTCTAAGGTAATGGTTATCTGCCAAGGAGAAAAATGAGTTCAAGTATATCAGCATAAAAATCTGCATCCGGAGTATCGACGTATATGTAGAAACTGTAAGTTATGCAGACCGCCATTCAGTAGAAATCAGTATGTACTGCAAATCCTAAATTCTTCGAAAAATTACACCAAGCTAAAGCATAGCTTTAGAAATCAACTTGAGTATCGAGAAATTCGTCATATTCGAAGAGAGGCTTTCGAATGTCTATGAAGTAGTTCCACTTTCTTCCGAGCTTCGCCCAGAGGCTTTTAGAGCATACTTATTCTAGTGGGAAGGTGTTCTAATCGGAATGATTTCATGAGAGCCTGCATCACCAGCAAACGATGCATGAACAACACAAAATCAAACAAATGATGAGCATGCTATTATAGTGATGTTTTTATGTCAGGAATTACTATCAGCTGTACCAGAAATGAGAGCAGCACCATCAACAACTTCCTAGTTCAGAGAGCCGCAATACGAGTATGCGATCACCACGAAACTTTCTAAACATGTTGTCTTTCAAGCTTAAGCAACATATTGAGCTTCCAAGATGACTACTACGATTCACAGATGAATAGAAACAAACAGATATTAGCGCCTTCCATTGCGAACAAAATGCACTTCTAGCTCAATAACCTTCATAAAAAACATACCAGGTCTAGAAGTATTTGCATCAAGTCAAGGGTAGCGTCGACAAGACAGATTATCTAGGTACTGATTCACAACGCAGTACCTATAATTGTTTACCAAGTTGTTAAATCATACCCATAACTCAAAGAACAATGCCAAGATAAAACGCATGAGGGATTAGAACTTCAGTCTTTACAGTAAAAAGATCGATCTTATTAGTTTTTTGAATTGCAATTGCAAAAAAATGTATACTAGCAAGCAAACAAAGAAAAACTAAACAAAAATAAGTTGCTTTCTATTTTGTCATGAAATTAAAATAAAAAAGCCAAGATCAAAGCTGTATGGGACAATAACTAACAATATTGTGTTAATTATTGTTGTCAAATAGTATAATTTGGAAGAAATCAAGTTTATAGTAATTCATAAGAAAATAAAAAACTCATACAGACTTATACCAAAATCTAAATATTAAGATTTAATGTTGTGGATATTACAAAGAAGAAAACACGATTAATGAAATTTAATAATATGTTTGATGTGTGACTTAAAATTGTGTTTTTTATTATGTTTGTTCTTGTAGGAATGTTTTGTAGCCCAACATCTGCAAAAAATGACATTGTATTAAAAAAGAATTAAAATATATATATTTTTAAATTTCTATTTTAAGATATATTAAGTTAATTGTATATAACTAGATTCTTTTCTTAAGATTTTTAATTTTAGTCATAAAGATATAATTTATAACATCTTTAATATATTTATTATTTTAAAAGAAAATTTAATGCAAAATATTTTTAATTTTGATATTTGGTTATTATAAATTTTTAAACAAATAAAATTTTAGAAGCTGTTTTTGGAATAATAATTTAAAGAACTTAATCAGTCATATAAAGCAACAAAGAGTAGATTAACTTGTCAATAATCAATAAAATTTCAACCAATAGTAACAAATATTTAAAGATAATTGATTAATTTCAAAAAGGTAATTGCATTGTGAAATTTTAACATTGTGCAATGAAGTTAATTGTAAAGATATAATTAATATAATAGTAATAAATATTTTGATTCATATTATGTAATTATTTGATTTTATTCTATATTCTTTTAAAAGTAAGAAATATAGATAAAACAATCAATTTTGTTATTCTTATAATAATAACAAAAAAATATATGTGGTTTGAAATTCCTAATCTACAAGATCATCAATGTAACAATACTAAATAAAAAATACTTAATTAATAAGCCATTTAATATAATCGATTTTAAGATAATGTTAACAAAATTTAAAATCAGTTGCTCCAAATTGTATGTTTTGTAGCATAGAGTAATAGTTAATAAAATTGATTAATCATTGTTTATCTAATAAGGCTTACTAATTTTTTGTATTGCAATAAGCCAAATAAACATGGCTATTATATTCATAAATAAAATAACACAAGATATATACACATTGCTTGAAAATTTATATGACTCTAGTGATTGTCTTGTTTTTAAAATTAAAAAAAAAAAAAAAAAACTTTAATAAAACCAAAAATTAGGATAGAATTTGTACCATACTAGATTTGATTAAAAAAAATTGACTATAAATTATGATCTTAATAGAGTAATGACACATTAATATTAAAAGAAAGATCAAATTGTGAATAATACTTCACAAGAATTTTTTGTACGTAGTAAATACATAGAGCTTCAGACGTACAGTAGCAAAATCAGCGTGCAAAAATCAAAATCAGGCTAATTATTCACAACCGAGGAAAATCAGACTCACAAATAGCTCTTTGCTCTTCTGAGATCATTCCCTTCACAAAAACCACAATAATATAAATGCATCTAGTGGGCAACACAAAGTTTAGAAAAAGATCAAAAAATTTATCAAGTTCTCAACACACTCAAGACTTCATTAGAGCAGAGAAAAAAATCCTTACAAAACTAGAAAACATGCTTTCCACCATAATCAAACTTGTACAGAGAGGGAATTAAAAAAGCTGAATAAAAAGGACTCGCAGGCTCAAGAAATGCGTTGATGACTACACATTCCAATCAGATTCGTCTCTTTGGGAATTGGACACTTTTTATATACCCTACTCGAATCAGAGGAGACTAGAGAATACTAGCTTATCAGGATCCCGCATGCAGCTTGACATGTGGCGCAGTCTCATTGACAACAATAGTGGATATAGGGCTAATGCAGAGTACACTTCAGATGGCTCAAAGGAATTGGGTGATCCAGTATTACGATTTTTATAAATGAAAAATAATGAATCGAAAGATTCAAGAAGCATTGATCTCTTGTAAATGCAACTAAGGCATTGCACTTCCAGTTTCCAGGCACCATCATTTCACAATCGTCAACACCACACACAACCGTGCAAATTTATAGTCTTAGAATCTTACACGATAGTATCTTCGACAGATGACCGAAGCGTCATCCTAGCACTTATTTTCAAGCACCCTGCTACAGATCCAGAGAGCTTTCCTGCGTTGTATGATGGAGCATCTCCTGCTTCAAGAACCAGAATCTATCTAGCATTTCAGGGCAGATGTTGACGACAGGGCTTACCCTATGCGGTTCTTAAATGAACCAGACCCCCATCTCAAAAATTAAGATATAATACTGAAAAGGTAAAAAAAACTAATAACTATTATCAAGACAGTAATGCCAGAACTCTCGGGCAAGAAAGCATAAAGATAATAAAGGGAAACAGAAGGTTAGGTCCTAATTGATCTTTTACTTGTATCGTGAAGTGTAGATTTGTTGAGAAAATCTTACTAAGCCTCTTCCGTATAGTGAATATTAGCAAACAAAGAAGCCCGACTAACAGAAGACCACCAATATCAAAATGTAAAATTTGGGAATCCTCCAAAGAACACCACTGAGCATCGATTAACATGTACAATCTATTATATTCAAGTGGTGCAACATTTAATGCAAATGTTCATCCCTACAAATTAACGCCAACGGTGCGGCTTGACATCAATCGAATTTTAGAGCCACCTCAGCCACAGCTCCAAATCATTCACTACTTGATTCATTTTGCGGTAGATTCCGGATGAGAACCATTGCTGATTGGTTTCTCCTCGCCTGAACATTGCAAAATCATATTGACAATATCCTTCATTAGATGCTTCCAAAAAGGCTGCTACATATGCGCATCCAAAAACGTTTCTAAAACGAAACTAAACGATGAAAGCTACTAACTTAATTTTCATGCTTTGAAGAGGTTCATATTATTTCTATTACATCGAGAGGCTATAACAAATACTGCATCTTATAAATGGTTTTCTTCTAACGTTGAACTGAATTCTTGTTTTCAAATGATGGAAATCAAACGAAAACTCACTGATAGGTTCGGGAATTTTCTCACTCTGGTCGCCTTTCAAACCAGAGCCAACTTGAAAAAGCGCTCCAGGAGGTCGAGAAAGAGGCTCCTTCAAGCTGTGCTCCTGTGTATTGTGGGAAAGGTCACCATGGGAAATAATAATCAGGGAGGTAAAAGTTCAATTAATTGACATCTAAAAAGTATCCAAATATAGATAGTTCTTATAGAATCCAAGAATGCAAGATTATACCATCAGCGTAGGAAAGTAAAACATTGTCACTGTCAAATTAGGCAACCTAAGGACATGATTGTGCAGCAGTAAGAGTCAACGTGCAGCTTACATAAACCCGGAATCAATGGAGGATCAGCAAGTAAGCGTACCATTTGATCACAATGGGGCATAAGGTCCTTTGGAGCAGGAGTATCTGTACCCGTGGGGCCAATTCCGGTGCTAACGTTTGTCTGATCCTTCAAAATCTTAGGCAACTCGCCCGACAAGTTCCCTTCAGAATTCATCTTCCTGCTTGAAATCAAGCAAAAACTCCCTTCTAAGCTCACGTTTGAATAAAATATTTGTATCTGCACAAAAGCAGGTGGTTTCAGAATTGCAAAAAAACTAGTTACGCATCCGGAACACTTTGAAATTAAGTAATATTGTAAAGAGAATTTGCTGAGGTTGCCATTATCAATATACTTATTAGTACCATCCTCAAGCTATGAAAAGGAATTCATTATAGCTCTATGTGTTCCTAGACTGAACTAAAACAATTAGAGCTTACTCCTAATCCCAAGGACTAATACAAGCTAGGATCCACGTTTCACCATTTAAGGTTTCAGCAAACGAGCACTTGCACTTGAATTCAACAAATACATACAAACTGAATGTAAGATATTTGAAATCTGGGAACACAGTCCTACCCGACGTCGAATCAACCGAACAACATCCCACCGTAACAACCTCCAAAACTTTTTCTGCTTACAAACGGCATAAACCCTCCAACAAAAGATACCAAAAGCTACCAAAGGTGAGTTATCCAGCAAGTGAACTCACAACTTAATACCTAGCTTGTCATGTGAGCTCACCTAGGCTTTAAACCTCAGCTTTCGACCTCAAACCTCTAACTGCCGATACAACTAACAACGAAAGAGAGGTTAGTTCGAATGCTCACTAGCGGTGGAGCTAAAGATACTCAAACGGTTATCAAAATCGGCGCAAAGTTTGACTTGAAATGTATCTGACTTCTTACTCTTGCCTCGAGCTCTTTCGGCACGGCACGGCAATGAAGGGATACGAAAGCGTCGAAGATGAGCAGCGACCTCGAACTCGATACTCGAGCGAAGTGATGGCCAAACACGGCGACTTCGAGACATGCCTTCCTACGTCCAGATTGGCCCCGAGGTAGCGTCGACGTGGCCTCTCCGGTCCAGGTGTCAGATTTCTGATCCTGCCATGTGTCGTGGCTTGACGGGGCGGGGTATATTCTTGGGGTTGTGAAGTGTTCCTCAGCGAGACATTGCTGCATTGCGGTTTTCATTCATTTGTTTTAAATGAATGTGTTCCATCCAACTTTTGCTTTTTCCGGATGATATCGAAGTGGGTGATGTCAACACAGCGTAAGAAATTATTGATTTCTTTCGGCATGGCTGTTGATCAAAAAAAAATGTATGTACTTAATTTTTCATGAATTTATAACTAAACTAAATAATACCAAATACATATATGTATGTATGTATGTATTTGCATATAAATTCACATACACGCATATTAATGCAGAGACACATGCATAAATAAGTGAATTGAAATATTTGAATCATGTAATATATATATATATATATATATATATACAATTTAAAAAAATGTCTTCAAAATATTGCATTTAAAATTAATTTTTTTAATTCTCACTGAAAGTATATATATATTCTATGCATTAAAGTAATGATGTAAATTCTTTTCTTTCTTACACAATATTTTTTTCCTATTTCTTTATCGATTTTCCAATTTTATGAAATCCAATTTACTTAGTTCAAATTGTCGTCCATTTTTTGCATTTTTTTTTGCAAAGAAAACATTCTATTGCTATATTTACAATGTATTCTATTGAAATATGTTTGCATGATTCCTTGTTACATTGGGATTCTATGTTGTTGTATACTATTATTATACATCAATAACATGCTTAAACATATTGCTCCTAAGCATGTTACTGCCTAAGCACAGCACGGTCCCCCAATGGTACTTTCTCATGAAAGCAGGAAGGAATTAAATCTCACAACTGTGGATTGAAAAGGTGACTTCAGGTGAAGTTTCCACTTGAGCTTGCCAAAGGCGAAGGCAACAGCACCTTTGATGGGTCATATTTGAGCGGTATTACATGGACTTTGGGATCTAATGAAATCACGCGGAAGATGAATCTATCATCTGTACTAATCTGTTTTCAACCTGCAACAATAGTACATTCACTTGAAGCTCAAAGTTGCCAAATTTATGCAAATTTTAGACAATGGAAGTCCTGCAAGGAAGCTTAATTGAATAGAAACAGTAGGATGATATAATGCCATAAACCAGGAGTTAGCGTGTCGTTGGAGTGTCTGTAGAGGACAGAACATACACCTCCTTTGCAGTGGCACCAAATCCAACCTGCTCAAAATGATAAATTATTTATTTGCAAAAGGTGACGCAATGATGGAAAGGCAGATTGTGGAGAGAAAGATTGGAAGAGCAGCTCATGCAGCTTTACTACCCCACTTATGCAGTTGAATAAGCCTGAGCCCGATCTGTATTCAGAAACAAACTACACAGAAGGAACAATGGTTGGAGCTAAAATGATAGCACAAAAAAATTTACCATGCTTTCAGCACGTTGTGAAGACCAGTTGAGGATCTTATGCCACTCCCAATCTGCTGAATCATGCACTTGGGTTGTGGAGCTTCAGACAGACTAGTCGAATGTTAAAGCACCCCGAACTGCAAAATTGATGTCACTCCACGAGTTGAACACGTTTCCGGGGTTCCGAGTGTGGAGCTCTGCCTCGCCAGTCTTGTTATTCACTTTACACTAGAAAAATGCAAAATCAATCACCGTCATTAACAGGATCAATCGCCTCGAATTGAAAACGTTAGCTCCCATTCTCACGTCACTGGACCAATGGAAAATTTATCCCAGGTGGATAGAAAGGTTCGCACCCAGTTGATGACTTTGACAAAAAGTGGAGCATGTGCAGTTCACTCCGACTAGCCCCTCTTTGCCAGTTGTAGAGATGGAATGATATGAATTGAACCAGCAATGCTTTTCGCAACGTCATGGTTTACGACACTCGGACAGAGCTATCTATCTGCAGGAAAAATCTCCCAACTGAAAGTTTTTTAGTACATATCATAAGCTAGGGTAACTAACCACTTCAAAAACAGAGGAATCCCTGGTGTTCATGCAGAACATCATCTCGCTGTTGTGTATAAACTTCGAGTTCACACCGACCAGTGGCATCAACGCTTCCTCTCTGCCCCTAGCCAACTCTACTGGAAAATGTGAGTCTGGTAAACTGTCACATTAACATTCTCATGCTTTGTGTTGAAAAATGGAACTGCAATATTACCTTGATTGTCCATTTTAAAGATGATATTTCAGCTCTTACATTCCAGATGTACCAATCAACCTGAAGGAATTCTAGCCAACAAAAAGTTTTCAGCAAGAACGAAATGTGCATTACACAGTGCTTAACCACCCTAGAATTCATTCTTTTCCATTATTAAAGGTATGTAACACCAAAAAGACTTTCCCTGTCTAGGTTGTTCCATAAAAAATTAAAATAGTACTGCTTTGAAACAATACCCACCAATGAGACTCAGTGTCTGTGCCGTAAAGTGAACGAACCAACCGTAAGTGACCAAATGCATGAAAAAATCGGAAAATTAGAAGACATACCAGGAACGAATTAAAACTGACGTAGTACAAGAGTTGTGAGACATTTTCAAGTATCTAAATTAAAATCCTGCAAAAATAAAGTTCAAAACTGCAAGCAATTTGAAAGGCACAACTTGCTCTTGCACTCACCACATTGAGAACATGGTCAGATAAAGGATCCAAATAGGAAAGGGAACGGCCGTCTGGCGAAAGGTGAGCCTGCTCTTTCTGAAACTCAAAAAGTATCTCGCGGGGTATGGATTTCGATTTGTGCTTAGTTTCTGGATATGTTCAAGACGAAGTTGAAGCAATACATCAGAACCCCGTGTTTCTAGAAGATATACAGTATCCTCCAACACTTCAAGGCTCGCATGCATCTTTGAGTTGGCTAAAATTACCTTCATTCATGAGCCCATTGGTCAACCTTCCCATACCCTCTATTCAGTAACCGAAATCAAATCAAACTGCAACAAAATAGTGAAGGAACTTGCGGAAGCTTCCACGGAAACTGTGGAGTTGTAAACCAGCAAACCATTTTGTGGTTTGCATGTTTCTGGATTGAACTGTGCACATCAGGATCATAGGCATTTAAACAAGCATCTGATGATGGTTCATCAGAGCGGTTGAGGGGGCTGTGCTTGCTATCAACAGGTACACCATGTTGAGTGAAATTGATCACTCATGATAGCAGGATACAGACTATTCTTTGCCGAACTCATGAATGAATGGCTTCTTGTAGTCGACATAGCCACCTCATTTACAAATTAATTCCGAGCAACGGAGTTCTTACGTAGCTCAGGATCACAACCACTCTACGCAATTACTTCAAAGCTTTCAAACATGTGTAGGAATCAAAGAAGAACTCGAAAACTAATTGTCCTTACTCTACTACAAGACGAATAAACAACACTGACACCTCAACTATGTCACTGTGGCAACAATGCTGCCTCTAAACGAGCTGAAGCACAGCACGACGTGCTCTTCCAACTACTGCAATCAAAGCAACACACATCTCGGGCATCGCAAACCAGGGCAATTATACACTCAGAGACTCTGAAATGAAGCACAAAAAGTAGGAATCAAAATCATGACCATTATGTGCTTCACACTCCCTATGAACAAAGCTCCGCATTACAAGTTCACCACACAACACACCCAGAAAAAATAATTCTGCGAAATAGGAAACTGGTGGAACCCACAGGCTGCTTGAGCTGCAAAAACCAAACGACCCACACCGCACCTAGACCCACAAGCAAGGTGCCGATTAAAATGAGGTGGACGCTTCAGAAGAAAGAAAATCAGCACTGATGAAGGCTCACAGACGACAAGACTTGCATTTGAAACGTCATACGCAGTAGTTGTTGGTGATGCACGCACAATAAATGAGTGGCAGCTTTCAAACTCTGCTGATCTCAAGGATCACTTCATTACCACAGCAACAAGACTTAGTTTCTTGACTTGAATCCCGGATGTAGCCCTGTTCTCCACAACTCCTAGCTCATACATGGTGATATTCGCTCATGAATGGTGATGCTCCAGGATTGCTTTTCTGTCCGTCCTCTATTCTTTCCATTAGGCGTTTCTTTCATCTTCCTATAAGCTGCACCCAATCCATTGCGCTTACGTGTAACTTGTTGGGGTGAGGAGGAGGTTTGTTCTTTGACCACGATTATGAATGCTGACATTCAGTTCTAGGATTGCAATGCTTCACCTTCAATTTTTTCTACAATGTAAGGCATCACTATGGTGGGATTTTATCTGTTTCTTGTTGGATCAAGCCCATTCTCAAAGATTTTGGGTCCCTATCTGTTCTCCTGAGTTGTTGCTCTCAATAGGGTGCATCACATGAGGTGGATTGGATGATGGAATAGATTTTGAGGATTCCTGTGATCCATCGGGTTTCTATTGCAATGTTGCTTTTATATTATGAAATTTGGAAAAGAGTTATAGCCATCGTTCTTGTGTGTTCTGTCTGTTAACTGCTCATCATGCTATCCAACATCAAAGAACGCTTGTTTTTACAGACTTGTGTAAAACTGCCACTTAAATCTTTTGACAAAAATTTTGTATGGTTAAAATTAGAAATAAGTAATTTCGTGAAGATATTTGACGATCATGTGACATAACCTTTAACATACACCAGTGCATAACCAAAAACTCAAAAAAAAACCATTGTATTTTAAACCAATTAAGAATACTAACAACTATAAGTTTAAGAGAAACAACGTTTCCTGTTTGAATCTCATTTAACCCCTTGCAGAGGAAAATATTGGAAGGAAACAACATAGTTTCGAATCACTAGAACCATGAACCTTTCGTCGCTGATTTCGTCCGCAACTAGCCACACGCGGGAACGGAGATTCCGTCGCCGTTTGTGAGCAGGATTCGAGTGGCAGTTGGGGCCGGCGGACATGTTTGCCCTTTCATCACCTGTTTTTCTGGCCCTTTCATAAAGCCCTTGCAATCTTTCAACTGCAATCACCACTAACAGACTGCTCTCGCATCACGAAGATCAGCAGTTTTGCTGGCTCATGAAACACACCGTGAGATGGGTTGGAGTGGATTGATTGCAGAGTGTGCCTAATGCAATTGTCTCAACAATCGATGCAGGGAAGTTGTAGCACCTCGAAAGTGTTTCTGATTCTGATAGCATGATCACTTTGGTTTGTCTTTTCGATCTTGTGGTTTTTAAAGAAAAGATTTCGAATTCCCCACTTAGTCAGCGCTTCGTGAGCTTGAATCTCCGACGTCTTTTCCTAAGACCTCCACTATGTCGTCCATAAAGGATGATGATGATGTATTGTCTAGTCTCTTCCCTTCTCTGGCAGTGCATCGTATCCAGCAATACGCAATTACTAATTCCATTTTAGAGGCAGTTGTGCTGGGAAATGTTTCCTTACAGGTCCGCCGATCTTGTAAGCTCAGAGCACCCCCGGTTTTGTGAATTTAATGCAGAGCTTGTTCATCCAAGAAAAGATGAAGACCGTCATAAAGGATTCTATCGACGAGACGATTGGAAGCCAGCAATTCCAGCACGACAAGGTCAATCCTCCAATTGAACCCACTTCATTGTGAACTTCTAAACCACATAAACACAAAACTAGTTGACAAAGCTGCAGATCACAAATTGGTTGAACAGATTTATGGGTTCAGTGCAGGTCGAACACTGGACAAATGGAGTCGGAGAGAGCTGCATAAAGCGTTTGGCCATCCTCAACAAACCTTTCAAATACGTCGGTAAGTGCAGACCTTTTCGTATTGGCGGGTTAATTCTCAACAAAACATTACATCCACGCCGACAACCTTCATGATAATCTCTACTCAACGCTGATCGCAGTGACGACTGTTATAATGCAAAAGAATGGAGCTGGCATGATAGTGGCTACGTCTTGCTTCTGCAATAAAGGCACGGACGGAAGCAACACCATTCGGTGGGAAAACAAGACCATGTACGTCATTGTGACTATCTTCGGTACTTTGCTTTGAGACCTGCAACAATAGACGAGATAACCATCAAGTCAAAAACTGAAGGAAACCTCGAGAATTGCGAGTTGAGCACGACGTTTTCCAAGAAAATGCACACTTCTCACAGCAAAGCACGTCAATAGACCATGTAAGTTAGACCATGTAAGTTTTCTAGTTTGAAGATCACTCCACATCTCATTATTAAATGTTTTAGTATTTCCTTGCATCCAAATTATCTATAAATAATAACTTTTAACTAAAAATCATAATGATTTGAAATTTTTGAAATTTGAGAGAATTTTTTTGTAATAAATGGCTTATTTCCATAAAAAAGTTTTTTATGGTTTCCATTTCATAGATGTTGACTAATTTATATAGAATATTTGTTGCCTAGTCTTATATTCTTTAAACTTAAGGATATTTCTAAAATCTACAAAGTATTCTTTTACAAAGGTTTGATATATATATTTGGCACATATTTATATTATTTGGATTAGATTAGGCTCTCCAAATATTAACTGCAACTCTTATATAATAAAATAGTCAAATAAGTATAGCCTCTATGTATGCACATAATTGGAATCATATATTTTTTTAAGTAATTATATAATTAATATTTAATTTATTCTTCTATTTTAATTTAATAAAGTTTTATGGAATATATTATTTTTGAAAGAATTTGCATCTTGGTTTTATTATATAAGCTATAAAACTTCTTCTAAATCAACCAATTCAAATCAATCTTCTTTGACTAATTTGCAATAAATATTCTATGCCATCTTTATACAAATTAAAAATTTGGAATTGCTCCATAAAATATTTTTCAAATTTATTTTAATTTGTTTTAATACTTTATAGAACCTATTCCAAATTCATATGAAATAAATAGAAGATGAGAAGATACTATTTGCAAAGACAACACAATTTGCCATATTAAGTTTTATAGTGTACCATTATTTTAAATTCTTTTTAATCCAACCTACTAAAAATTAGTCTATGTCTTTTTTGAGATATTTATTCTAAAAAAGATGTCTAGTAATTTGATTTTTTTTTTTTTTCTTTTGTATCCATATCCAATTATATGAGCTTGTACATGTTGGTGTTAGATTCTTCTTGTATTGTCAATATATGGCACACTTAGATCAATTAATATACAAGCTAAATACCATGATAAATTATTGAAGTATGTTAATTGTTTTAGCCACTAAGTATTTTCTTCTTCTAATAGTAAGGATTAAATTATTAATACATTTATTTACGATTTGTTTGTTTTTAGTTGTCATATATTATGTTAAAAGTATTATATGATGGATATATTAATTCACATATTCTTTCTATAGGGTTTGGAATAAGCAGAGCAATTCCAACTTAAGGAAGTTTGGAGGGAGCAATACCCCCATATGAAGGAGTTTAGAAACATGAACTTGTGGGATAAAAAAAAAAGATATTTAAATTTAGAAATTATGACTCCATTTGGCTAAAGGATTTCTAAGGTTGTGAGTGTTTGAATGCTCTTAGAGGTATAGAGTTAAAAAGGTTGTGAATATTTTGAGCTCAAGACAAGTGGATTGTAACTAATGTGCAAAATTCTATTAAAGTGTTACAAAGTGTTTTAAGGATATAACTTTAAAATTAGAAGTAAATCATATATATTAGATGTACGTGTATATGAGTTGATTATTTTAATTTCACAAATTATGATTGATTGATGTAGCAATTTTCAATATTATTGAGAATCTTATCTTCATAATATAATATAATGGATTTTTTTGTCAATAATCTCCTTTTAAAAGACTATATTAAGAATTTATTCTACAATGAGGTATAAATATAAGACAAGTACATAATCTTGTCTCATCTCTTATTACAATTAAAAGAACTCTATTACGTTGCCATTACTATATATTGATATCTCTATTTTAATAAATAATAATTTATCATAAACATATAAAATAAGAATAGAAAAAAATTTGTTATTTTAAACAAGAGATTTTATATGAATTTTTCATATGATTTAGAAAAGTTTAGTTTCAAAAATAAGAGAGGTTGATTAAAGATTTTGGTCTAATTTATAGTTTCTCATACAATGAGGATATTGTTTAGAATACATCTTATAGCTAATAAGGTTGTTAAATGAAAGTATGTGACTTTTATTAAAATTTGTGGAAGTCTTTTAAAAAAAAATTATACTATAAATCTTATATAAGATATTAATTAATATAATAGATTACTAATTATAAAGAAAAGTCCTATTACTTTTATAAATAAAAAGATTATATTTTCTCTAATTATTTTATATAAGAATTATTTGTTTTTTTATAATATTATTTTATATTGCAAGATAGTCATTATAAATGATGTCTCAATAAAATTGGAAGAATTTTACTTCTGACCTATTTAGGCTTAAGGCTTTTTCTTTTAACATCTTTTTAATTACTTATTGAATTTCCTCTAGATTTAATAGATTTATCAAATACTTATTTATTTAATCTAAAATCTTTATTAAAACTATTATTAATATATTTTTTATAACTTTATAATATAAAATTAAGTCATTTTATTTTTAATATAGCTTAGAATAGAACTTATATTAAAACTTTTAAAGTAGAAGAAGGTCCTTTAATTTAATTCCATACTCATCATAAAGTTTGAATAATTGTGATTTAGATCATCATTCTTTGATTTCTTTGAAAAAAATTTTGAAAACTTTATCACCTTTTAATTTCAATTTTATTCTTGATTTTATTCTATAATCTTCTTCTTTCCATTCACCAAATTATTCTAGTTGTTTTAAAGCTTATTATTACTTCTTTTAAGCCAATTATTTTTATAGCTCTTTTTGTAAAATTGCATGAGTTGTTTTTACTTTGTCTTTGTATTCTAATTCTTTTTTTATTTCAAAGGTATATTTGATCTTTATAAAAGACTTTAAAAAATTTCACAAACTTCTTTATTTTATGAAAAGAGTGACTTCCAACTTAATATAAACCTTATATTTGAGAGACCTTATCTTAGATTTAAGAATCTTTGAAATTATAGGAATTGAATTTATACTAAGATTTTTGATTATGAAGTAGACAAAATAAAATTACAAATTCTGTTGAAAGATGATTTCATAAAGCTATCTCATCTCTTATTCTATGTCATAAAATATTGTCATAATTGACTCTAATAAATCCAATATAAATCCTATCAAGTCAAGCCAAAATTCTAATTCAATCTTTTCAAATATCCTATGCAAATGCAAAGTGTGTACTAGAAGAAAAGAAATCTTCAAGGATTCACTTAGACTAAAAATACTCCCTTACATAAGCTTCTTCTTTAGCCAACACTATGCTACAATTAAAAGATTAATCTTTTAGTTTTTAAATCATATTCCAATCTCTTTTTGATAATCTAATTATTACTATCAAATACATAATTAGATAGATCATTTTAAAACTTACAACTTTCTTTATATATATTTGATCCATAAATATTAGCTACTTTCAAATCTCCACCTAAAATACCCTTCAATAATAATCATAATATTAAGATTTTTAATAGTGATTCTATATTTGTTATTAGATGCTCTAGTTGAAGATTAAATACATATCTTTTTTATTCCTATACTATTAGCATTTTTGACATATCAAGGAATTACTATTAATACATAAAAATCAATTCTAAGTAAAATAATATTTATAAAATTTAGAGCTCTTTTACCACAAAGTTTATATTCTTGTAAGAAAATAATATTATATCTAGATATAATACTACTAAAATAAATTCTAAATTTTAAATTTTTTATATATCATTCAAATTTTTATCATATGATTGTATATTTAATTTTATTTAAAATAAAAAAAAAGAAGAAGCAGGAAGGGGAGGGAGAAATAAAAAAAACTTATATCTCACATCAATTGTCTTTGAAGTAATTGTGATTGCTTTTCCTTACAAAGTATAAGCCTATTGTCTTTATTTTGGAATATAAAAGAAAAAATACAAATAAATTGTTTAACTTTATTATATTCAAGCAAATTTTTTAATTGGGATCCAAATAAAGAAATATTTAAATTAAATTAGATGTGTACGGTGTTGTATGGCATGATTTTCTATCTAGGTAGACACTGGGTACCTGGCTATGGATAATTCACTTAAAAATTATTGACAAAACTCCAACAAGTGATTTATTCTTAATAAAAAGGACAAATAAAATAAAAAAATTATAAAAGAGAAGTTGTATAGATAAAATCCTCTTGTATTCAAATAGGTTTGTATAAAAAGGGTTCAAATTTCCACAAAAACCCTTCAAAACTTTGTTCACACGCAAGGATTTATTTCTTACTGAATTTTATAGTTCAATAACTCTTGATCCAACCATTTAATTTCTATGAATTTTTTTTCAAAATGTAGGTAATACTTTTAAATTTCATCACAAAGAAGAATCCACTATAAATTCATTTTCGATTGTCCGATATCTGAAAATCCCTAGTAGGTGCTTAAAATCCTAGCTCACAGATACCCAAGCACTATTTTTCTTATATCTCACAAACCAAAAATCCTAATGCCATAAGATTTTTGTATATAGTCTTATGACATAAACATATACACTCTTGAAAATTTTGAGCCAAAAATCTATCAAATTGCCTAAGATATAGCTCAAAATGTAACCACTAGTTAAATAGGGTCACTTACTACCCCTAGCTTACAAGCACTAACTTCAACTCCCAATATCTCCTTCATCTTAGATTAGAGTTCATAAAGCTATATATAAAAAGCATAACTAAGAAAGTGCTTTATCTAACCCTAATCGCCAATCTTCTATTGCTCTCTGTACGCACGAGTTATGTCCAAAATAGTGACAATAGATACAATTTCAACACCCTAACTTTGAAATCCTATATCTCTTTCATAAAAAGTCCAAATCATATAAGATTTGCACCAAAACCATATCCAAAAATCCAAACTTGTTAATCCTAGCCTCCAATGTTCGACTCCTTTCCAAAAAAAAACTCTAATCCTTGATAAATCCTCAGGTAGCCTCCTTGAAGTCCATTGGGCATAATTTTTGGCCAATAAGAACAGAGACTTCTATCATCCATCTCCATTCATTCACATGGATGGCCTAACTATCCCCTTTTATATTAAAAATCCCTTTCTAATCCTTTTTCTTATAAGATTCACATAGTATGAATTCTAAACAACAAATAAAAGCAATAAATAAGATCTTAAGGATCACCAATGTCTAACAAAGGTGACTTAAGATATATGTCAAGGACATGAACTACAAAAAGATACATAATCTAATGGAAACTGTATCAAAGAAAAGTCACAAAATGGGAATAAGAAAGTATATATATTCAAAGAAAATTGGAATGACTATTGCCAAAGACTAGAAACATGAAGACTCTTGAAACTAGACTAGAACCAAGAAAGGAGTTGACAAGAATGAAGAGGGCTTCATTCTTGCCTCTATAAATACTATCTAATTAAGAACTACATGGCGGTATTCTATAGGATCTCATACACTTGTCTAATTTGCAAGACACATGTCAAACTTGCATGACAAGTTTCTCACATGTGCGCCACGTATTTGGCTTGTTCCGCAAGCTACTAATATGTATGCCATGTGGCTAGCTTGTTGACCAAGTTTTTAACCTACCAATTACCTATAGACATGTATAAAGGTGATTCCACGTCTATGAAGCTTCTAGGAAGCTTCTCTATCAGATATTATCAAATCAACTTATTTTACCTACTTCTATTGGTCTATATTACTTAGATAATTTTTTGGAGTAAATCTTATGTTTGTGATATTATCCCCCCTTCTAGGAACGAGTTCCACGAGGAGCAGTGATTATATGTTGAAGAAGTCTAAGATATGTCGAATTGTGCTTGCCACATATTCTGATCTCTATTCCCTTCGAAGGTAGTTGATAGGTCCTTTCAGCCATCGATAATGTCCCATACTAGGGCAAGAGGACCACCCTGTTATTTGATCATTATTGAGGCCTTCATAACTTCCTTCAAAGAAAATATTAGAAACACCATCAAGAGTAGTTCCTACTTTTAAAAGTATCACCAAACATCGGGAGTCTCTTCCAAGGTCGTGATATCAAACACGTTGTATTTTGCCATCAATCCGAGGAAGGACATGTTGTTCTTGAAGGTCTTCATCTCTATTCCATCGTCTTGAAGGTTGTGATAGTCATAATGTCTCATCCGGTAAATCAGCAAATGATGGCTCTTGAGCTGAATTTGCTAGTTGTTGATCCTCTACCTTTTTAGCACAAACAAATTTAATAACAAAAAATGATACAAGGTAGAATGAAACCTCTATAGAACGTGCTTTGCTTTATAGTAAAGATTTTCTTAATTTTTTATCTTGGTTTTGATAGATATTGTCGATAAAATGCATTGATTTTATTGATGCATTTGTTAGATTTTTTGATGGCTCCCATGTGCGTTCACTAATATCGTATCCGTGCCAATCCATAAGATATTCCAGTTGATTTTGGCGCCGCCTTCAATCTAAAATCTCTTTAACCTTGAATTCTTCATCGTTGTCCACTTCTATAGGAGGCGGTGGCATTTCTCTTCTTTTTTGTATATCCATTGTCTTGTATAGCTTGAATAGAGACACGTGGAATATATGATGGATCTTCATGGACTCCAGTAGGTGTAATCGATATGCAACTAGATTGATTTGTTCAAAAATAGGAAAAGGTCCAAGCCTACGATAGTCCAACTTATGACAAAGACGGATAGTCTTAAAATTGTGACGTAGTAACCATACCTTGTCCCCCACATTGAATTGTGGTTGTTTCTTGCGATACACATTTGTATTTGTTTTTTGTCATTCTTGAGCTTCTTTTAATTGCACCTTCATTATTGCATTTAGCTCTGACAAATAATTTGCCAAATCTTCTGCTACTGGATTATCAACTTTTGAAAAGTCAAAAGTATCAAGTCGTGGATGATAACCATAATTGGTGAAGAAAGATGTTTGTTGCATAGAAGAATGTATCATATTATTATAAGCAAATTCTGCCAATGGCAGAAGAGCTATCCAATCATCTTGTTGATAGTTGATGGTACACCTTAAGTATTGCTCGAAGACTTAATTCACGCACTCTATTTGTCCATCAGTTTGAGGATGAAAAGCTGAAAATAATTTTATGTCCACTTTTAAGATCTTGAAAAGGATTTTCTAAAATCTTGATACAAATTGAGTTACCCTATCCGATATAATATCCTTACATAATTCATGATAGTGATAGATATTATCAATGAAAAGTTTAGCTGTTTCTTCACTTGTGATAGATTTTGTGCATGGTACAAAATGTGCCATCTTAATGAACCGATCTATTATCACAAATATAGAATTATAAGATCTTGAGCTTCAGAGATCTGTGATGAAATCCATAGAAACAGAAGACCATGGTTGTTTTGGAATAGGTAATGGTTGAAGAAGTCCAAAAAATTGATGACGAGGAGTCTTTGATCTGGAGCTTGGAAGATCTGTGATGAAATCCATAGAAATAGAAGACCATGGTCGTTCTGGAATAGGTAATGGTTGAAGAAGTCCAAAAAATTGATGATGAGGAATCTTTAATCTTGAGCAGATATCACATGATTGTACAAAGTCTTTGACTGCCTTCCACATTTGAGGCCACCAAAAATTTCTTGATATAAGTTCCAAAGTCTTGTTATATCCAAAATGTTCTGCCGTTGGAAAATCATGATATGCTTAAAAAACACGTAAACGTGCTTCTCCTTCTGGAACAAATAGACGTCTTTCAAAATATATTAGATTGTTCTTCAACTCGAATTTAGAAGAATCATGAGACTTGGAAGAATTATACTTAATATCATGAACAAGAGGGTCTAAGGACATACTTGACTAAATTTGCTTGAGAAAAGTTGAATCAACAGCCAATGTTGATTTTATTGCTCGAAGATAAAACTGCTCTAGTATCAAGAAGCGTTCTTTGTTGCTCAAAAAATGTATCTCTTTCTTTTGGTGCAAAATAAGAACGTCTAGAAAGGGCATCGGACAAACCTTGTTGTTTTCCTAGCCGATAAGTGATAATGAACTCGAATCTTGACAAAGACATACTCCAACGAGCTTGACGACGATTCAACATGCGTGCCAACATGAAATATTCAAGGTTCTTGTGATCCGTGTATACGTTGAATAGACTGGAAGTGCCTTCTAGATAATGATGTCATTCTTGAAAGGATTCCACGTTTGCAAAAAGTTCTTTATCGTGGATCTTATAATTGAACTCGGCTGTTGAAAATTTTCTTGAATGACAAGCTATTGGATGAAGTTTGTCATCTGTTCCCATTTGTGACAAAATTGCAGCCAAGGCAAAGTCTGATGTATCTGTTTCCATAAAAAATACCTTGGAAAAATCTACACAATACAGGATTGGTGTAGAAATAAACGATGTCTTCAAAGCTTCAAATGTTGCTTCCGCTTCTTGATTCCATTAGAGTTTGTCTTTACAAGTCAAACGTGTAAGTGGAGCTGCAACTCAAGAGAAGTCTTTAATGAAGATCCGATAATAATTGGCAAATCCCAAAAAGTATTGGATATCTCTTATCGTCTTTGGAATCTTCAAATTCATGATTATTTGAACTTTCTTAGGATCCATCATGAGACCATCATTTGAAATGATGTATTCTAAGAAATCAACTTGAGTAGTGTGAAATACACACTTTTCTATCTTGGCGTACAATCTCACATCTCTAAGTTTTTGTAATACTTGGCGAACATGTATTTCATATTTTTCTATGTTGTTAGAATAGATCAAAATGCCGTCTAGGTAGCAGACGACAAAATTGTCTAGAAACTCATGAAAAATATTATTCATGAGATGTTGAAAAGCAGTTGGTGCATTTGTAAGTCCAAAAGGCATGACGTTATATTCAAAATGTCCGTACCTAGTTCAAAATGCAGTTTTCCATTCATCTCCTTCTTTGATGTGTACTAGATTGTATGCTCCTCTTAGATCTATTTTTGTATAGATCCTAGTTTGATTCAAGTGATCAAGGAGCCCTGATATCAAAAGTAATGGATATTTGTTTTTGATTGTGATCTTGTTGAGTCCTCGATAGTCAACACACATCCGTAATGATCCATCTTTTTTCTTCACAAATAGAATTGGAGCTCCTACTGGAGATTTAGAATGGCATATGAAATTCTTGGCCAAATTCTTGTCAATATACGCCTTGAGTTTAGCCAATTTATCTTGTCATAAACTATAGATTGGTCCAAATGGTGGCTGAGTTCCTTCTTTAAGGTTGATTGAACAATCATATGGACGATGTTTTGGAAGAATATCTGCATTCTTTTTCTCGAAAACGTCTTGATAATCTTGATATTGACTTGGAATGCTACTTGAAGTCTTTCTATCGTTGGAAATAGGTGTAGCATAAAGGACAAAAGGTGATCCTTCTTTTCTAGCGTGCAAGAAAGTTCTTGCACCTACAAATACAGATTTAATTCAACTAGACTTATGATTTCTTACTTGATTAAATATATTGTTAACTATACTTTTAGAAAAGCTCAAGGTACGAGAAATCCAATCTATTTGAAGGTTGTATTTTTTTAACCATAATAGACTTGAAATAACTGAAATAGAGGGAGATCTAATTATGTTAAAAATTACGCAACTATTATAGCCATTTACTACTACATCTAGACGAAGTGTTTCATGAGTAACATCTCTAGAAGATAAATGACGACCATCTATGACTTCTATGTGTACGAGTTTAAATTTTTTTACTATCTATATTCTATGGCTTTTAGCAAATTCTTCATCTATAAAGCAAGTCGAGGCTCCCGAATCTATTAAAGCAGAGGCTTTGTAATTATTAGGACCTAAATATACATCTATTATAAAATAAAGAGATGGTTGTGAGGAGAGGATAGGTCCTTTATTAGAAATTGTACAAGATCTTAGCCGCACGGTCCTTATTGTGGCTAGACAAACTCGTTTTCCGACATATTGTCTTCTTTGACAGTCATACTCCTCATCTTGTGGTTGTGTCGTTTCTTTGAACAATTTTGAGCATTATATTTAGATTTTCCATAATACAAGCATAATCCTTCTTGACAGCGTTGAATCTTTTCTTATTTAGTAAGTGATTTGAAACGTATAATATCAATTTGTATGTCTTTGACTTTTGAAGGTACATATTGAGAAGACATTGGTGTTGCCACTGAATTATAATGTCGCTGAGATTCTCTTGTACGACTTTTAGATCAAAATTCAAAAAGCCAATTATCACACTTCATCACAAAGTCTATTGCTTGACTCAATATTTGAGGATCGGATAAATTCAGCATCAATTTCTTCACTTCATATTGTAATCCGTAGAGAAAATGACTGATGAGTGCAGCATCGTCCCATTTGATATCAATTGCTAGTTGTTAAAATTGTGAAGCATATATTATCATTGATCGATTGCCTTGTTGTAGGATATGAAGCTTGTTGGTTGCAACACAAGTTGCATCATGTTCTCCATACATAGATCAAAATTTTGTTAAGAAAGCTTCTATATTATCCAATATTGGATCACGCCATTCTAGAAAAGATGAAAACCAAGATAAGGCAGAATCTAAAAGTAGTGTACCAATAAATCTAACTTGTGATCTTGGAATTGAAAAACTTTACGGTTGCAATTCAATCACTAGTTGGACTTGGTTGATGAATCCTCAAAACTTGGATTTTGTGCCATCAAACTTCTCAAATAGACCAATTTTTGGTTCTGTGATGCTTGGATGATGTTCCAATGGAGGAAGAATTATATAGCTTGGTGTAGATGTTGAAGCAACTCCAACCATATCTATATCTTCATTATTTGGTAACCTTGTTGCTCCTTGTGGAGGTACATTGAGTTGATGTATTGCAAGCATCAATTCTCTCAATTGTTCTTGCATTTGTGCCATTGCGCTCTTCATTTTGGCAAGCTCTACCATGATAACACTTCAAAAAATATCTAACACCACTCAAGATAAGTAGAAGGGAGAACAAAGAAAATACTAGGAATAATATCAGTTTAGAAGAGGGTAATCCGCAACTTCTAATATGCTTGTGTCTTATCAAAAAAAAGGGATAATCCACTCTTAATCAAGACAAGACAAAGCTATGATATTATAAGTGTAATCTTGTCAATCTGTCAAGGACATGAACTACAAAAAGATACATAATCTAATGGAAACTGTATCAAAGAAAAGTCACAAAATGGGAATAAGAAAGTATATATATTCAAAGAAAACTGGAATGACTATTGCCAAAGACTAGAAACATGAAGACTCTTGAAACTAGACTAGAACCAAGAAAGGAGTTGACAAGAATGAAGAGGGCTTCATTCTTGCCTCTATAAATACTATCTAATTAAGAACTACATGGCGGTATTCTATAGGATCTCATACACTTGTCTAATTTGCAAGACACATGTCAAACTTGCATGACAAGTTTCTCACATGTGCGCCACGTATTTGGCTTGTTCCGCAAGCTACTAACATGTGTGCCATGTGGCTAGCTTGTTGACCAAGTTTTTAACCTACCAATTACCTATAGACATGTATAAAGGTGATTCCACGTCTATGAAGCTTCTAGGAAGCTTCTCTATCAGATATTATCAAATCAACTTATTTTACCTACTTCTACTGGTCTATATTACTTAGATAATTTTTTGGAGTAAATCTTATATCTGTGACAATATATAAAAGTTATCATCAATATAAAATCAACCACAATAATCACTACTAAAAAAAAAACAGGTTGTATAAATCTTAATAATAACCTTTTTCGATAGATTCTTTCAAAACTAACAACCTAATCACATCTTGTGACCAATAAAAGTCCATTGATATGGCTCTCATTTAACTATGTAATAAATTATATATTAAATATACATGTATAATTTTTTCACATGGTATCCGAATCACAATACAACAACGGAAGCTTCATGTATTTGATTACCAACTTTATTTGAACTTATCTTTGTATTTGTTGTAGACAAATATAAGCTTCTTCCTTTTCTAGGTTTTTCATTGTAGTAGAATATGACTTCTTTTTTCATCCAAGATGGATTTTTATCACCACATTTGAATTTGGATTGTGTAAACTTGATTTAAGAATAATTTGTAATAATGCCAATGCTTATTATTTGTTATACTATAGTTTTGGGATTTGGTTTTAAATGTCTTCCTCATAATTTTGACCTTCCTCATCTAACTGTATTTGTAATCTTGGCAGAAATTCTTTAAAAATTAGGAACCTATGGTTTTTTATGATTTTCTATACCCATGTTTCCTGAAGCATGTGATAGTATATCAAATACCAATTTGGAAGAAATATTAATATTAACCTCCTCATAACAACTTACTAATAATTCTAGATGTTATAAACCTAATAGTAACTGCAAACAAAATTCTAAAGTTTAAACAAGATTACTCTCTTTAACAAGTAATCTTTCTCTATTTTATCATCTATTTACTTATAAGCAAAAATTGAATTTAAATCTTTTATATTACAATCATTTATTTATACAATTAACTCTTATTAAACTAGTTCCTTTGACATGTAAATGGCTAGAATTATGCACATGGCTAGAGTTAAAACAGCCATATTTAAAATTCACGATCTATCACAACCTCCACTCCATCGTCGCATTTACTACAACTAACTTCAAGATTGTTGTTGATGCTTGAACCCCCTCATAAATCATTAGGTGTTGCAATGCATGTTGTTGCTTTGAGCCTTGTCTTGTACCTTGTTGTACTCTAGTGCTAGTTTTTGTTGGCAAGGTCACTCAGTTGGCATAGTTGATTGCAGAAAGTAACCACTTTATGCAAGGCAGATCCACCATAGAACTAGTCCCTTGGATGCTAACATTATCTTTGTTGATTGATCTGTTTTGATGTGCATTGAATTTCAGATTGTCGTGGTGCCCTTACTTATGTTCAGCCTCAATACTTGCCTGTATTCTTGTGATCAATTAATGAAACTAGATTTATATCCACCACAATAAAATTGGGCCTTAGATCCACATATGCCAGTACTTCTATCCTACATTCTACACTTCAGCTTGGGGACACAGATGGTGAAGCCAGCATAGATGTATATCGGCTTAAATCTTTTTCTACACCATTCTCATTGCACTCTTGTGTTGTGCCATTGCTCTTCGCCAATATCACCTAGAATTCTGAGCCTTTAAATATTGCAATATTCATCTGTGTATAGCAATCTGTGTGTTTTTAACTTTCAGTATGTGCATCCTCGTTCTTCTCACAATTAACAATGTGCACACTCCTCCTCTGTGTCTTCTTATTCGTGTGACACTACACGAAAATCAACAAGTCGTTGTCCATTAAGAGGCAATTCCTAGCTTCTTCATTAATTGACTTTCAAACTAGCATTGCCCTGACTTTCCAACATGATATGAGTGTGGAAAGGTTCAACTCTCATTCTTGTCTGTTAAATGAAAGTCCATGAAATAGGCTATCCATCCCCTAAACATCAGCACCAGTAAAAAAAAAAAAAAGGAAAGAACCATTCCTATATAGTGAGAAATATAAGACAAATCGATGAAATAATCCATCCTGAACAATAAATTTTCGATGAAAGAATAAGACCCACATATAACACTATCAATGCAACAAATAGATACGATGGCTGAGTCGATACCATCAGAACAACGTGTTCGACTTCTACCTGCAAATTCCCAACTACATTGCAATGATTTCATCTTCGGAGACCCGCTGTACTGTTGGACATTACTCCAACAGTACAGCACTCCCCCTATTGATCTCTGTATGCGTTTACGTTTCTCTCTCCGAAGTACGAATTCAGTGATCTGATCTCCGATTCGTTCGTCATAAACACACTAAGTACTGCCGATGCAACTGCGAAATTCTGTGGGTGGCGGGTGACTCGATGCTCACCCTCCGATGCACGTCGACAACGGCAGAGTTACTTGTACAATCGGAAGGCAGCTCAGTTCCAGGGTTGGTATTAGATTGATTGCTTGCCGACCGGATTGGGGCACGCTCGGGTCCCGTTGCGGTTCTATTGTGTTATCTCTTCGTTTGTATTCTTAATTTTCTCATGAAACTTACATATGCGGTCTCAGAAGTAATTGGGATCAGGAATATAATTCTCCCCAGTGCAGCAATTACCGTGTTCACTCACCGCGCGTTTTAATTTCCCCCACGCAACCAAAGCTGCGCGTCATTACCAGAGTTCGACCATTCAAGCAATTCCGTGCCGCCCAACCGCGCGCAGCACGCACATGGCCACGACGACAAAACTCGTGCGCCACCACTTTGCATTGCCTTGATCCATGGTAGCCGGCTTCTGTGTATCCCATTTACCGTCTACGTGCGGCCATGAGGCACCACGACACACCTGCCCCCGCTAATCACTGCGACGTCCCCTCAGACAAATGCCTCGATTGTGCTTCAGAGAAACTGGCACTCCAGCGGCTGCCAAGCTCCGGCAGCTTCGCCCGACAATGCGATAACACATCGCACTGCCGGCTCCGCATACCTTCACTTGCGCCCTAATCTCAGATTCGTCATCTAATGTCGTCGTCACCGGGAACCTCGCACAAGACGCACGCGCGGCTCCCACCGCTACGCTTCACCCCTAACACCCAACCCCCTGCTCCCCCACGCGCACCCGATAGCATCATAGAGATTCCCATAGAATACGTCATCACATCCCCGAAGGGCTTGTAAGATGTCCCTATTCTTTTTTCTCATCATCTGCTGCTCCCAGCCAGACACCGCTCACACATTCGCTGTCAGCAGCCCATCGTACCCCGGTCGAACCAACTAATCAACCACGGCATAGCGAAGGCCGCATAGAAGGAACACGTTTCCTAGGCGTCTCCCTCCTTGTCCTCTTGCTTCAGGGAACGGATCCTTTGGCACGGCCTTAACCAAGGATCAGATAGAGAAGCCTGTACTGACCATGGACCATGCACCATGCACCATGCACCACAAGACCTAGACACAACCCCCCAACACCCCGCCACGAGCACACCCCCACCTCCCCAGCGCTGCAACCACATACTCCACATCCCCACCCTCGCCTCTACATATACCCGCCAGAACTCGCGCAAGCCTCGCATGGACTCCGCGAGCTTCCGATTAGGGCTTTCCGTTAGGGCAACATCCATCCCGCAACCGACGCCAAGCTCCCAATGCCGTTCCCACGTCCCCTGCAACACACACGGCCCCGGGGTTCGCATTCACCCCGGTTCCTGTGGACTTCCTCTTTCTCGATTTGCACACAACTGGGGTTGCGGATTCCTTTAGAAATCAGCGCACATCCCATCCCACCAAATGCACGCCCAATCCGTGCTCTTTCCCATTCTCATGACACCGTACCAACTGAACTGGAAGGAACCAAATGCCCAACCCATCCAGTAAAGAAAACATTTCACTAGTCTTCCATGAATGTGTGCAAAACTATTGGTCGCAGGTTTTTCAGTCAACTGTACACAAACGTGAAGACTCTTTGAAGATAGAAAAGAAAGGTAAATATGTTTGCAAAAGGAATAAATTTAGATTTAATCAAATCATTAATCTAATGTCACTTAAATATAATCATGTAGCATTACTGAGGCTCCTCTAAAACTTAGAACTTCCATTATAATTATATTGCATGTTTTCCCAAATCACAAAACAATCATTTGCACAAAAGAAAAGAATCCTTTGCTTCTCTAAATATTTCAAGTTTGTGCATTGTGTCAAATACAATGCATTGTCTTCAAATTTATTTGAAAGGCCACCCTCTCCAAACCACATGGATCTCATGATTGAGGTGATAATCAAATGTGAGCCACTTTTGAAGGCATTGGAATGATTGGGGTCAAAATGAGAATTATTAGAATTCAAACCCAAATTCAAGGATGTGTTGAAAATGGATCACACAACAACAACACAAAGGCTGCAAAAACATTTGGTCTTCTTTGGACCCAAATAGTGTGGTTACTTTTGAATATGCATCCATTATCCAATCTTATGACAAAATCACTATCAAGCGCAACCACCTTTTGATATGAAGCAATGATCACAATACTCTAAAGCAAGAGAAGTGAATCCAAGCAACCTTGCAAACATCAAATGATGTAATTTATGATTAAGAAATTTGGCAAAATGGTATGCAAGAATGTTGAAGAAGCAATGGATTGTGGTAGTTTGGTAAATTGAGTTTGGCAAAGTGGTATGCAAGAATGTTGAAGAAGCAATGGATTGTGGTAGTTTGGTAAATTGAGTTTGGCAAAGTGGTATGCAAGAATGTTGAAGAAGCAATGGATTGTGGTAGTTTGGTAAATTGAGTTTGGCAAAGTGGTATGCAAGAATGTTGAAGAAGCAATGGATTGTGGTAGTTTGGTAAATTGGGCTTTGAGTCCAAAAATTGAGGGTGTAGTGGGTTTGGGAGGGACACACAATGTGTAAATGTGTAATGTGTGATGGATGAGAAGGGTTGGGATTTGAATGGCACATGAGGGAAGGTGGAGAAATGGTTGCCAGGGGTGTTTGATTTTGTGGAATCAGCCAGGTGGGGGCGGCCGAGGGCGAGAAGATGTACATAGCAGCGAGTAGGTGGCGTAGCAGGGAGGGCCGTGGTGGAAGCGGAGAGAGGACAGGGCAAGGCAGACAGGTTTGAGGTTTGAGGTGAGGAGGCTTGGAGGCGGTGCGTGGCGTCGTGTGTGCAGCAGAAAGAAACCAGACGAGTCGCGCGTGGAGTTGATGAGTTGATGGAGTGTGTGGGTGAGAGCGACAAAAGGCATGAGGAATTTTGTGTGGGGATGGATGCGTGGAGAGGGACGCGCAGGGGCGCCATCCAGCGGACTGGGAGAGGGAGGACCTGCCTCGGCGAGACGCAGGCGGTCTAAAACCTGGAGGCGTTGTGACGGTGTGGCAGAAAAACGCACGAGGCGCAAAGCAAAAGCGCTGCTTCCACTGAGAGTTGAACTCAGGACCTCCCGCTTACTAAACGGGTGCTCTAGCCAACTGAGCTATAGAAGCTGTGGAGAAGTGGGGTATCGATCCCCATACCTCTCGCATGCTAAGCGAGCGCTCTACCATCTGAGCTACATCCCCGCGGCCGCCGCTCTGACCGAATGGGACTCCCCGATCCGCGTGCCGCACACAACCCCGTTCCCACCGGACCGCAACACCCCCGCCCCCCCTCTCACCTCCTTGCAGTCCCCCGCTTTCCTTCTCCTCGCTCCTCCTCTTAACCCTTTCCTCACACCACCCACCACCTCATCCAACCCCTTTCATACAACACCTTCATTCCACCAATCACCTCATGCTACATTGGACAAACACACTTGCATTCTAACGCACTTGCATCAATCACCACCAAAGTATTACCTCCTCAACATCCCACACAAGACTTATTCTTCATAAAATAAACAAAAGATTGGTAGACACTCTAACCAACACCACAATCATTTATAAAGTTGCATTCTATACATTCTGTTTTAGAAAACAACACACATATTCATTTTTTTCTTTTACTTTGCTATAAAGGTTGGTTTTTTGCAAGTTATCTTAAAATATGTTTTTTTTAAATAGATTAGAATCATATATAAATAAAAATAATAACAATTATTATTATTATTATTATTATTATTTTATAATATAAACATACTTATTTATAAATATATATATTTTTAATAACTTATATATATATAGAACTAAATATAAATTGAGAGGTTTTAAATATATACTATAAATTTATATGTGCTCTAGGTATTACTATATCTTTTTATTGGTAAAAGTACTTGTTGAGAATACAACAAAGCATAAAGATGTCATCATATAAATTTTAGACTTGTATTCAAAGAACCAATTATTAAACTTTATAACAAAATCAATAGTTAGATTCAATACTTAGAATCATAAAAGTTTAGTAATATTAATTATATATTATGTTGAATCCTATGAAGAAATTGACTCATAAGTGTAGCATCATTCAACTTTATATTGATTACTAGTTCTTAAAATATGGATACATATATAAATCACAAATAATTAATTTCTTACACTCTCTAGATTTTATTAGTTGCTTTACAAATTGCATCAAATTTACTAAAAAATGTGTTAAAACTCATCTAGAGATAAGTCCAAGTTGTCAATATTTTATTATTTTGTTTTAGAAATATAAAAAATAAGAAAATAAATTAAAATCTATCATATAATGTTTCAATTGCAAATGATTCAATTACTTATTAATATTGGATGGATGATGTGTTGTGCCAAATTTAAATAAGTTTGTTATTATTTTTATTTATATATGATTCTAATCTATTTAAAAAAAACATATTTTAAGATAACTTGCAAAAAACCAACCTTTATAGCAAAGTAAAAGAAAAAAATGAATATGTGTGTTGTTTTCTAAAACAGAATGTATAGAATGCAACTTTATAAATGATTGTGGTGTTGGTTAGAGTGTCTACCAATCTTTTGTTTATTTTATGAAGAATAAGTCTTGTGTGGGATGTTGAGGAGGTAATACTTTGGTGGTGATTGATGCAAGTGCGTTAGAATGCAAGTGTGTTTGTCCAATGTAGCATGAGGTGATTGGTGGAATGAAGGTGTTGTATGAAAGGGGTTGGATGAGGTGGTGGGTGGTGTGAGGAAAGGGTTAAGAGGAGGAGCGAGGAGAAGGAAAGCGGGGGACTGCAAGGAGGTGAGAGGGGGGGCGGGGGTGTTGCGGTCCGGTGGGAACGGGGTTGTATGCGGCACGCGGATCGGGGAGTCCCATTCGGTCAGAGCGGCGGCCGCGGGGATGTAGCTCAGATGGTAGAGCGCTCGCTTAGCATGCGAGAGGTATGGGGATCGATACCCCACTTCTCCACAGCTTCTATAGCTCAGTTGGCTAGAGCACCCGTTTAGTAAGCGGGAGGTCCTGAGTTCAACTCTCAGTGGAAGCAGCGCTTTTGCTTTGCGCCTCGTGCGTTTTTCTGCCACACCGTCACAACGCCTCCAGGTTTTAGACCGCCTGCGTCTCGCCGAGGCAGGTCCTCCCTCTCCCAGTCCGCTGGATGGCGCCCCTGCGCGTCCCTCTCCACGCATCCATCCCCACACAAAATTCCTCATGCCTTTTGTCGCTCTCACCCACACACTCCATCAACTCATCAACTCCACGCGCGACTCGTCTGGTTTCTTTCTGCTGCACACACGACGCCACGCACCGCCTCCAAGCCTCCTCACCTCAAACCTCAAACCTGTCTGCCTTGCCCTGTCCTCTCTCCGCTTCCACCACGGCCCTCCCTGCTACGCCACCTACTCGCTGCTATGTACATCTTCTCGCCCTCGGCCGCCCCCACCTGGCTGATTCCACAAAATCAAACACCCCTGGCAACCATTTCTCCACCTTCCCTCATGTGCCATTCAAATCCCAACCCTTCTCATCCATCACACATTACACATTTACACATTGTGTGTCCCTCCCAAACCCACTACACCCTCAATTTTTGGACTCAAAGCCCAATTTACCAAACTACCACAATCCATTGCTTCTTCAACATTCTTGCATACCACTTTGCCAAACTCAATTTACCAAACTACCACAATCCATTGCTTCTTCAACATTCTTGCATACCACTTTGCCAAACTCAATTTACCAAACTACCACAATCCATTGCTTCTTCAACATTCTTGCATACCACTTTGCCAAACTCAATTTACCAAACTACCACAATCCATTGCTTCTTCAACATTCTTGCATGCCAAACTCAATTTACCAAACTACACAATCCATTCTTCACATTCTTGCATTACCACTTTGCCAAACTCAATTTACCAAACTACCACTTTGCCAAACTCAATTTACCAAACTACCACAATCCATTGCTTCTTCAACATTCTTGCATACCACTTTGCCAAACTCAATTTACCAAACTACCACAATCCATTGCTTCTTCAACATTCTTGCATACCATTTTGCCAAATTTCTTAATCATAAATTACATCATTTGATGTTTGCAAGGTTGCTTGGATTCACTTCTCTTGCTTTAGAGTATTGTGATCATTGCTTCATATCAAAAGGTGGTTGCGCTTGATAGTGATTTTGTCATAAGATTGGATAATGGATGCATATTCAAAAGTAACCACACTATTTGGGTCCAAAGAAGACCAAATGTTTTTGCAGCCTTTGTGTTGTTGTTGTGTGATCCATTTTCAACACATCCTTGAATTTGGGTTTGAATTCTAATAATTCTCATTTTGACCCCAATCATTCCAATGCCTTCAAAAGTGGCTCACATTTGATTATCACCTCAATCATGAGATCCATGTGGTTTGGAGAGGGTGGCCTTTCAAATAAATTTGAAGACAATGCATTGTATTTGACACAATGCACAAACTTGAAATATTTAGAGAAGCAAAGGATTCTTTTCTTTTGTGCAAATGATTGTTTTGTGATTTGGGAAAACATGCAATATAATTATAATGGAAGTTCTAAGTTTTAGAGGAGCCTCAGTAATGCTACATGATTATATTTAAGTGACATTAGATTAATGATTTGATTAAATCTAAATTTATTCCTTTTGCAAACATATTTACCTTTCTTTTCTATCTTCAAAGAGTCTTCACGTTTGTGTACAGTTGACTGAAAAACCTGCGACCAATAGTTTTGCACACATTCATGGAAGACTAGTGAAATGTTTTCTTTACTGGATGGGTTGGGCATTTGGTTCCTTCCAGTTCAGTTGGTACGGTGTCATGAGAATGGGAAAGAGCACGGATTGGGCGTGCATTTGGTGGGATGGGATGTGCGCTGATTTCTAAAGGAATCCGCAACCCCAGTTGTGTGCAAATCGAGAAAGAGGAAGTCCACAGGAACCGGGGTGAATGCGAACCCCGGGGCCGTGTGTGTTGCAGGGGACGTGGGAACGGCATTGGGAGCTTGGCGTCGGTTGCGGGATGGATGTTGCCCTAACGGAAAGCCCTAATCGGAAGCTCGCGGAGTCCATGCGAGGCTTGCGCGAGTTCTGGCGGGTATATGTAGAGGCGAGGGTGGGGATGTGGAGTATGTGGTTGCAGCGCTGGGGAGGTGGGGGTGTGCTCGTGGCGGGGTGTTGGGGGGTTGTGTCTAGGTCTTGTGGTGCATGGTGCATGGTGCATGGTCCATGGTCAGTACAGGCTTCTCTATCTGATCCTTGGTTAAGGCCGTGCCAAAGGATCCGTTCCCTGAAGCAAGAGGACAAGGAGGGAGACGCCTAGGAAACGTGTTCCTTCTATGCGGCCTTCGCTATGCCGTGGTTGATTAGTTGGTTCGACCGGGGTACGATGGGCTGCTGACAGCGAATGTGTGAGCGGTGTCTGGCTGGGAGCAGCAGATGATGAGAAAAAAGAATAGGGACATCTTACAAGCCCTTCGGGGATGTGATGACGTATTCTATGGGAATCTCTATGATGCTATCGGGTGCGCGTGGGGGAGCAGGGGGTTGGGTGTTAGGGGTGAAGCGTAGCGGTGGGAGCCGCGCGTGCGTCTTGTGCGAGGTTCCCGGTGACGACGACATTAGATGACGAATCTGAGATTAGGGCGCAAGTGAAGGTATGCGGAGCCGGCAGTGCGATGTGTTATCGCATTGTCGGGCGAAGCTGCCGGAGCTTGGCAGCCGCTGGAGTGCCAGTTTCTCTGAAGCACAATCGAGGCATTTGTCTGAGGGGACGTCGCAGTGATTAGCGGGGGCAGGTGTGTCGTGGTGCCTCATGGCCGCACGTAGACGGTAAATGGGATACACAGAAGCCGGCTACCATGGATCAAGGCAATGCAAAGTGGTGGCGCACGAGTTTTGTCGTCGTGGCCATGTGCGTGCTGCGCGCGGTTGGGCGGCACGGAATTGCTTGAATGGTCGAACTCTGGTAATGACGCGCAGCTTTGGTTGCGTGGGGGAAATTAAAACGCGCGGTGAGTGAACACGGTAATTGCTGCACTGGGGAGAATTATATTCCTGATCCCAATTACTTCTGAGACCGCATATGTAAGTTTCATGAGAAAATTAAGAATACAAACGAAGAGATAACACAATAGAACCGCAACGGGACCCGAGCGTGCCCCAATCCGGTCGGCAAGCAATCAATCTAATACCAACCCTGGAACTGAGCTGCCTTCCGATTGTACAAGTAACTCTGCCGTTGTCGACGTGCATCGGAGGGTGAGCATCGAGTCACCCGCCACCCACAGAATTTCGCAGTTGCATCGGCAGTACTTAGTGTGTTTATGACGAACGAATCGGAGATCAGATCACTGAATTCGTACTTCGGAGAGAGAAACGTAAACGCATACAGAGATCAATAGGGGGAGTGCTGTACTGTTGGAGTAATGTCCAACAGTACAGCGGGTCTCCGAAGATGAAATCATTGCAATGTAGTTGGGAATTTGCAGGTAGAAGTCGAACACGTTGTTCTGATGGTATCGACTCAGCCATCGTATCTATTTGTTGCATTGATAGTGTTATATGTGGGTCTTATTCTTTCATCGAAAATTTATTGTTCAGGATGGATTATTTCATCGATTTGTCTTATATTTCTCACTATATAGGAATGGTTCTTTCCTTTTTTTTTTTTTTACTGGTGCTGATGTTTAGGGGATGGATAGCCTATTTCATGGACTTTCATTTAACAGACAAGAATGAGAGTTGAACCTTTCCACACTCATATCATGTTGGAAAGTCAGGGCAATGCTAGTTTGAAAGTCAATTAATGAAGAAGCTAGGAATTGCCTCTTAATGGACAACGACTTGTTGATTTTCGTGTAGTGTCACACGAATAAGAAGACACAGAGGAGGAGTGTGCACATTGTTAATTGTGAGAAGAACGAGGATGCACATACTGAAAGTTAAAAACACACAGATTGCTATACACAGATGAATATTGCAATATTTAAAGGCTCAGAATTCTAGGTGATATTGGCGAAGAGCAATGGCACAACACAAGAGTGCAATGAGAATGGTGTAGAAAAAGATTTAAGCCGATATACATCTATGCTGGCTTCACCATCTGTGTCCCCAAGCTGAAGTGTAGAATGTAGGATAGAAGTACTGGCATATGTGGATCTAAGGCCCAATTTTATTGTGGTGGATATAAATCTAGTTTCATTAATTGATCACAAGAATACAGGCAAGTATTGAGGCTGAACATAAGTAAGGGCACCACGACAATCTGAAATTCAATGCACATCAAAACAGATCAATCAACAAAGATAATGTTAGCATCCAAGGGACTAGTTCTATGGTGGATCTGCCTTGCATAAAGTGGTTACTTTCTGCAATCAACTATGCCAACTGAGTGACCTTGCCAACAAAAACTAGCACTAGAGTACAACAAGGTACAAGACAAGGCTCAAAGCAACAACATGCATTGCAACACCTAATGATTTATGAGGGGGTTCAAGCATCAACAACAATCTTGAAGTTAGTTGTAGTAAATGCGACGATGGAGTGGAGGTTGTGATAGATTGTGAATTTCAAATATATTTGTCTACAACAAATACAAAGATAACTTTAAATAGAGTTTGTAAACATGTACGTGAAGCTTCCGTACATATATAATTTAATTTAAATAACTCTTTATTTGTATTCCAATTAAAAAATCTGCTTGAATACAATGAAGTTGAATAGTTTATTCTTATTCTTTCTTTTATATTCCAAAATAAAGACAATAGGCCTATACTTTGTAAGGAAAAGCAATCACAATTACTTTAAAGATAATTGATGTGAGATATAAGTTTTCTTTTATTTCTCCCTCCCCCCTTTTTCCTTTCTTTCAATTTTAAATAAAATTAAATATTCAATCACATGATAAAAATTTGAATGATATACTAAAAATTTAAAATTTAGAATTTATTTTAGTAGTATTATATTTAGATATAATATTATTTTCTTACAAGAATATAAACTTTGTGGTAAAAGAGCTCTAAATTTTATAAATGTTATTTTACTTGGAATTGGTTGTTATGTATTAAAAGCCATTCCTAGGTATGTCAAAAGTTCTAATAGTATAGGTATAGAAGGGATATGTGTTTAATCTCCAACTAGAAGATCTGATGATAATTTATATTATATAGTATAATATGATATCAATTTATTATATAATATATTATAATATTATATATAATTACTAATTTTATATAATATAAATTAATATTATATTTTTTTATTATATTTTTTTTATAATCATTTTTATTATATTATATTTTTATTTTGATTTTATATTGTAAGTTGTTTTATATCTATATTATTTTATTTTATGTATTTTACTTATATTATATTATATTATATTATTTGTAATCTTATTTTTTTGAATGTTGATTTAATTTAATTATTTTTTTTAAAATTATTTTATTTTTATTTTTATTTTTTAAAATTATATTATAAACTAGTATTGACAGTAAAAGTCCAGATTAACTAAAGTAACCATTATAAAAGTAAATCAAGGAAATTTAGGTTACAAAAATTAATTACCTAGGGAGAAATAAAAGAGTGAAGAGTAACAAGTTAACAATTGAATTTTAACTAAAAGATAAAGGTAACAAGTTACACCAAGCGTTGTCCAATGCAAGTGCAATACACCTTCTTGTGCTATAAAAATTGCACAAAAATTATCCACATTCCAATGCATGTCATATTTAAGATACTAAAATAAGACTTTATGATACTCTTACTTCTCAAATCTTGCAAGAATAAAATACTTGGGGCATGAGATATGAAGTTTCAAAGTCTGTAAATTGTCGGGGCAGCAGACCCTCTAGTACCTAATAATCTACGACAAATTGAGTAATAGTTGAAAATCCATGAATTCATTTTTATGACAAATAAAACTTAATAAAGCTTTTTATGCAATAAATCATAAGAAAAATAAACCAAAGCGCACTAAGATATAAATTTTCAAAATTAACTTATCGAGACTATAAGGCAGCTAGTCTCTTAATAGTTAATAAATCATTGAAAATTCATTATCAATTGAAAATCCACAAATTAAGTTTTATAATAAACTAGGGTTAATAAGCCATTTTATACTTTAGTTATAAGAGAAAGAAATCATCAATCACTGAGATACAATTTTTTGAAATTGACTTCTTGTGTCATTAGGGGCAGCGTATTCCTTTCCCTATGAGAATTTTTAAAAAATATGTTCAAGTTTCAAATACAGCATATCCTGTGTTGTTGAAAAGTTAACAAGTAAAAAGAATCTAATCACAAAATTTTGCTATTAATCCTAAAATATTAATAAATTAAGAGGAGAAAAATTGAGACATATGAGGGAGGGAGAATAGATAGTTTCTTAGAAGTAGGGAGAAATTTTGGTACAACTTTGCTAAACAAAAATAAAAGAGAAAAAGTGAGAGAGAGAGAGAGAGAGAGGCTATCTAAGGCCCTCTTATATAAGTGCAAGGCAACTCTAGGGTGGTGTCATCATCTCTACCCTTGAATCTAAAAGTTTCTAATTTAGATCAATAGTTCAAAAGCACTCCAAGCTAAAATCTGATTTTAGATTTGGAAATGCCTATAACCAAAAATATAATAATTAATTGCAAAAACTAATACCACCAATGTATTCAAAACACAATTTTATTCTAAGATCAATTATTTACGTATCCAAATTCAAGTTCAAATGTATAAATTCTAATCATTTTTATTAATTATAATTTTTTAACTATTAAAATTTTATTAAAATATTTAATTTTTTTTATTACTATCTTTTAATCTAAATTTAAATTATTAATAATTTTTTAAAAATAAATTCAAATGGTTATCTAGCCTTTATGCATTTTATATGGTGATTATGTCACGGACATAAGATTTATCTTAATAATTATCTAATTAATATAAATAGATAGAAGTAAGTAAAAATAAATTAATTTAATAATATCTCATAGAAAAGCTTTCTAGAACTTTTATAGATGTGGTTTCACCTTTATACATGTCTATAAGTGATTGATAGGCTAGAAACTTGGCCAACAAGTTAGCCACATGTTGCACATGTTAATAGCTTGTGGAATAAGTTAAATATGTGGCGCAAATATAAGAATTTTTTCTTGCAAGTTTGACACATGTTTTGCAATTAGGACATGTATTGGAGGTCCTATAAAATATCGCCATATAGCTCTTAGGTAGATAATATATATAGAAACAAGAGTGAAGCATTTTTCATTCTTGTCAATGCCTTTCTTGTTCTTACTCTTGTTTTAAGAGTCTCTAGTCTTCTTATCTTTGTCAATAGCCATTCTAATTTTAATATTATTCTATTTTTGAATAATTTTCTATTCTTTTGATTGACACAAGAGAGTATTGATATTTTGTTCTTTTATAATTTATATCCTTGACAATTTGACAAGAATAAAGATTCATTGTTCTTATTTTGTTTTTAAGAAATGAGTGGATTATCCCACTTCTATTGTTGTATTTGAAGGTTGTAGACTATTCACCTTTAAACTAGTATTATTTACTTTCTAATCTTGATTTTTTTCTTCAAAGAAAGTGAATCATCTCTCTTTGTAGAAATTTTTATTTGATATTAGAGGTTGTAGATTATCCTCTTTTAATTCAAATTGTAGAGTTATTAAGTTATCTAAGATCAAAGCTAAGATCATGGATGCTACATTTAGTAGAAGTGAGAATAGATTTATAACTATCACAAATCTTCAAGAGCTTGTCAACACTCTTAAGATGAAAATTTCACAAATTACTAATTTCAATCATAAAAGGACTATTTCTATATCCATAGAAGAAGTCCAGAGCCTATGCCAAGAAATTGTACAATTGAGAGAAGCAAGTAATTTGGCCTCACAATCAAATCTAAGAAGCCTTGCTTCTACAAACATGAAGAAGACAAAGATTAATATGCCTAAAAATTTTGATGAAATAATATCAAAATTTCAAGGATTTTTGTAACAAGTCAAGCTATATCTAAAATTGCATCTTTTCCAATATTCTAATGGATTTATTCAAGTTAGATTCATAGGTGTACTTTTATCTGGAAGTATTCTTTTTTGGTTTGCATTTTGGATAGAAAAAAAATTCATGACTTTTTTATGATTTGAATTCATTCTTTGAAGTATTCACAGCCACATTTGGAAAAAGTTATTAAAAGAGAGTAGCAGAGACCAAGCTCTTATCTTTATAAGAAGGATCACAGTCAGCCACAACATATGCTGCAAAATTCCAAAATCTTATTTGCAATGTGGAGTGGAACGACAAAATCCTTATCAATCAATTTTGTTATAGATTGAAGAATAACATCAAAGATTTGTTATTAACAATGCCAAAAGTAGATTCTTTGAATTAATTTATTGCTCACAGCATTACATGTGATAATCAATCATTTAAAAGGCGTCAAGAATATAGATTTGGTTAAAAAAGAAGGAATCAATTGATGACAACAATTCCTAAGTTTTTAGAAACTTATTTGATGAAGTCAGATCCAATGTATATTAATGCAACACATTTTAAACTCTCGCCAAATAAAAAAAGACTTGACATCATCAAGAGAGTTTATGCTTACATTGTAGAGGAGCAAAGTACACTATTGAATATTATCCAAAGAAGCAACACAATCACAAAATGAGGGTATGGTTGGTAAAGAAGATAATATGTCAGAAAATAAGTTTTTCTAGCTATAATAGGGACCGTGCAATTGGAATCACATACAAAACCTTGTAAAGGTCTTATTTTTTTTTTCCAGATCTTTCATCTTGTTTTATAATAGATATATTTTTAGGATCTAAAAATCATACAATTTTTATCTTATTAGATTTAAGAGCCTCAACTTGTTTTATAGATGATGACTTTGTTAAAAAATAAGAAATATCTCTAATCAAGAAAATTGAACCCGTACACGTAAAAGTCATAGATGGTCATTCATTATCTTTTAGAGATGTTATCTATAAAACCATTCTTTTAGGTATAGCAACTAAAGGATATAGCAACTAAAGGATATAATAGCATAGTAATATTAAATGTAGTTAGATCTCTTGTCAAGGACATGAATCACAAAAGAACAAATTGTCAATTCACTCTTGTATTATTCAAAAGAATAAAAAATCTTTTAAAGATGGAATAATATTAAAACTTATATATACGCCATGTACTTAGCTTGTTCTATAAGCTAGCAACATGTGCGACACATGGCTAGCTTATTGATTAAGTTTCTAACCTATCAATCACCTACAGCCATGTATAAAAATGAAATCGTATCAATGCAGCTTCTAAAAAGCTTTTTTATAAGATATTATTAAATTAATTATTATTTTTATCTACTTCTATCTATTCATATTAATTAGATAATTATTTGAATAAATCTTATGCCTGTGACATTACCTCCTTTTTTAGAAACAAGTTCCATAAGGAATGGTGATTATGTATTGAAGAAGTCCAAGATAGATCAAATTATATTTGCTATATATTTTGATCTTTATTCCCTTTGAAGGTAGTTAATAGGTCCTCCCAGCCATTGATAGTATTGTATACTAGGGCAAAAGGACCACTTTATCATTTGATCATTGTTAAGGCCTTCATAACTTTCTTCTAAAAAAACATTTGAAACACCATCAAGAGTAGTTCTTACCTCTAAAAGTATCATCAAACATTGGGAGTCTCTTCCAAGGTCGTGACACTAAATATGTTGTATCTTACCATTAATCTAAGGAAGAACACATTGTTCTTGAAGATCTTCATTTCTATTTTATTGTTTTGAAGGTTATAATAGTCGTAATGTTTCATTTGGTGTTGTGTTATAATTTATTTATATAGTATAATTATAAATAAGAATGATTATTTATTTAACGTTCAATTACCTTGATTCAATAGGAACTCAAGATACTTAAGAAAGATTTTATGAAAGCCTCTTAGATTTTTTTCTTGTCTTAATAGCTAGTAGATAAAAGTTAGTTATTAATTTTTCCTTCTAGATTGTAGAAACTCTTTTATTACTTTTAAAAAGCGATAAATTAATAAAAATAAGATAGAAGACATAAATAATTAGTATGGTTGATACTAGGAATAAATTAAAAATAAATTCAAGCTTAAAAATCCCTAGGATAGGTTGGATTGATATCCAGGGTTGATTGTTTACGAGACATGATCAAAATCAAACCTTTAGTCACAAAAATGGCCACTAAGGGCAAAGTAACAAGTCATTTTTCAATCGGCAATTAGAATTTGAGAGCTAGCTTCAAGTTCATTCCAAAGATATAAGACTTAATTTTGTAGGATTTGGGAAGACTTTGCAATCATTGTTTAAACTCACAGTTTGAATTGGTGATTTGGATTTTATATAATAAAGTTAGAGCTAACACTATTGGCTAGTATGTGCAATTAGTCTAACATCTATAATTGAAAGTTTGACAATGTATAGATAATTGAATGTGATAAGAATATATGAGATTTTGTGATAATTTAATAGTGCAATTGAGAGATATTTGATCTTTAGTGCAATAAGGTACCAAAAGTTGGTAATTTAGGATTATTTAAGTTTTTTGTGATATCTAGAGATGTATTAGTCAAAACAAAGAGAAATTTGGCATGGTGTTAGAAGACTTGAAGATTAAACTATATACCAATTTTAAAATAAAGTTAACAATTAAAAAAGCAGAAATTGCTACTCGAACATTTGCATCAACTTTTAAGTTGGCAACTGAGTGACATCAGTGTATGTTTTGAATGTTTTTTTTCACAATTCATAAGTTGGATTGGACTAAAATTTTTAAAAAATATAAAAGGCTTGTAATAATTATTGTGTGTTAAATCTTGCATTAAATAGATAATTAGATTAAAAATTATAACTTGCTAAAACTTGCTAATTAGGATTAAGGCTTGCAAAAAAAAATTAAAATTGCATAAATATGAAAGTAATAAGACAATTGGAATTTGTGTATGCTTGAGGTTATTAAAAAGAAGGTTTTTGAGTACTTTGTATTGGTTTTAAGCACTTTTAAATTGAAATTCAACTTATATTCTTTTTATATGGATGAAACATATTAAGCTTTGTTACATATTTGTAAATTACAACTTCACCCTCCACAACTAGGTGCCTAGTGCATTTTCAAATAAGACAACACATAATGCAATACTCATAAGTCAACAAATGATAGCTCTTGAGCTAAAATTTGTTGATTGTTGATTCTTTATCTTTTTGGCATAAATAAATTAAAAAAAATAATAAACAATGATACAAGATAAAATGAAACTTCTATTGAATTTGCTTTGTTTTATAGCAAAGATTTTTTTGACTCTTCATCTTGGTTTTGATAGATGTCGTCAATAAAATACATTGACTTTTATTGATGCATTTATTAGATACTTAGTTGGTTTCTATATATATTCACTAATATCATATTTTTCCCAATATATAAGATATTGTAACCAATTTTGATGTAGTCTTGAATCTAAGACCTCTTCTACCTCAAATTTTTCATTATTGTCCACTTCTATAGGAGGCAGTGGCATTTGTCTTGTTCCTTGTATATCCACTATCTTGTATGATTGGAGTAGTGACATATAGAATATAAGATGAATCTTCATAAATTTTGGTAAATATAATTGATAAGCAACTAGATTAATTTGTTTACAAATTGGAAATGGTCCAAATTTAAGATAATCCAATTTATCACAAGAACAAATAATCTTAATATTACAATACAGTAACCATATTTTATCATCGACGTAGAATTGAGGCTATTCTATATGATAGATATTTGTATTAATCTTTTGTCATTCTTGAGTTTTTTTTAATTTTGCCTTTATTGTTGTATGTAGCTTTGACAACCGATTTGCCAAATCTTTTATTGCAAGATTATCAGCTTTTGAAAGGTCAAAAGTATCAAGTCATGGATAATAACCATAATTGATAAAGAATGAAGTTTGTTGAATAGAAAAATGTATCAAATTATTATAAGCAAATTCTATCAATGGCAAAACATCTATCCAATCATCTTAATGATAGTTGATGGTATATTTCAAATATTGCTCTAAAACTTGATTTATCTGTTTTATTTGTCAATCAATTTGAGTGTAAAAAGTTGAAGATAGTTTTATATCTACCTTCAATATTATAAAAAGTATTGTCCAAAATCTTGATAAAAATTGTGTTTCTCTATTTAATATAATATTTTTTGATAATCTATGATAGGAATAGATATTATCAAAAAAGAATTTAGCTATTTTTTCACCTATGATAGATTTTATATATGATATAAAATATACCATCTTGCCAAAATAATCTATAATTATAAATATAGAATTATATGAATTTAAAATTTAAAAGATCCGTGATAAAATCTATAGAAATAAAAGACTAAGATTATTCTGATACAGACATGATTGAAAAAATCCTTAAGGTCAATGACATAGAATTTTTGATCTTAAACAAATGTCGCATGATTGTACAAACTCTTTAATAGCCTTTCACATTTGAGGCTACTAAAAATCTCTTGATATTAGCTCCAAAATCTTATTATATCCAAAATGCCCTATGGTAGGAAAATTATAAGGAGCTTTAAGAGTATGTAGTTGTGCTTCATCTTTTAGAATATATAGGCATCCTTCAAAATATAATAGAACATCCTTGAACTCTAACTTTGAAGTATCATGAGGCTTAGATGAATTATTCTTAATATCATAAACAAGAAGGTTTGAAGACATACTTGATTGGACTTGCTTGAAAAAAGTTGAATCAACAGTCAATGTTGATTTTATTGCTTAAAGATAAAATTGCTTTAGTTTCAAGAAGATTATTTTTTGTTGATTAAAAGCTAAATCTCCTTCTTTTGATGTAAGACAAGAACGTCTAAAAAAGTCATTAGATAGACCTTATTGTTTTCCTAGCCGATAAGTGATAATGAACTTAAATCTTAATAAAGACATATTCTAACAAGCTTGACAATAATTTAACATGCATACTAATATAAAATGCTTGAGGTTCTTGTGATTTGTATATGTGGTGATTTGATTAAAAGTACCTTCTAGATAATAACACCATTCTTAAAAAGAATCCACAATTACAAAAAATTCTTTATCATGGATTTTGTAGTTGAACTTTGTTGCTGAAAATTTCTTAGAATAAAAAGCTATTTGGCAGAATTTATCATTTGCTCCCATTTTTGACAATATTGCATCTAAAGCAAAGTTTGATATATTTGTTTTGATAAAAAATACCTTAGAAAAGTTGACGTAATACAAAATTGGTATAGAAGTAAAAATTATCTTTAAAGCTTCAAATAATGTTTCTACTTCTTCACTCCATTTGAGTTTATTTTTACAAGTTACAACTTATATAAGTGGAGCTGCAACTTGAAAAAAATTCTTAATGAAGATTCAATAATAATTGGCAAATTCCAAAAAATATTGCACATCCCTTATTATTTTTAAAATCTTTCAATTTATAATTGTTTGGACTTTCTTAGGATTTATCTTGAAACCATCATTTGAAATGATCTATTTTAAGAAGTTTATTTGAATAATGTAGAATATATACTTTTCCATCTTAGCATGTAATCTTATATTTCTAAATATTTGTAATATATGACAAATATGAAGTTTATATTCTTTTATATTCTTAGAGTAGATTAAAATATCATCTAAATAACAGACAATAAAATCATTAAGAAATTCACAAAAAATATCATTTATAATATATTGAAAAACACTTGGTGCATTTGTAAGTCCAAAAAGCATGACAATATATTTGAAATGCCTATACCTAGTTCAAAATGTAATCTTCTATTCATCACTTTCTTTGATGCGGACCAAGTTATATGTTTTTCACAGATCTATTTTTGTTTAGATCTTTGCTTAATTAAGTTGATCAAGAAGTCCTCAAATTAAAGGTAAAGGATACCTATTCTCGATAATAATCTTGTTAAGTCCTCAATAATCTACGCACATTTATAACAATCTTGGAGACTTTGAATGGCATATGAAATTCTTAGCCAAATTCTTGTCAAAATATTCCTTCAATATATTCAACTTGTTCTATGATAAACTATATAATGGTCCAAATGGTGGTTGAATTCTTTCTTGGAGATTGATTGAATAATCATAAGGCCAATGTTTTAAAAGAACATATATGTTTTTCTTTTCAAAACCATCTTAAAAATCTTAATACTAGCTAAAAATACCACTTATAGTCTTTTTAGCATCAAAATAGATGTGGCATATATATCAAAAGATGATTCTTTTTTTGCTACATGTATTAAAGCTTTTGTACCTATCATTAAGAATTTGGATGTATTAAAATTATGTATGTCTATTTGACAAATAGATTTCTAGATTAAACTACAAAAAAAGTCAAGATTATAAGAAGTCCAATCTATTTGAGGATTATATTTTTTTAATCATGATAATCTTAAAATAATTAGATTGGAGGAAGATCTAATCATATTAAATATTATTATACTATTATATTCCTTAGTTATTACATCTAAAAGAATAGTCTTATAGATAACATCTATAAAAGAGAATAAATGACCATCTATGACTTCTATGTGCACGGATTCAGTTTTCTTGACTAGAAATATTTTTTATTTTTTGACAAAATCTTTGTGTATAAACAAACTGCGGCTCTTAAATTTAATAAGGCAAAGACTTTGTAATTTTTAGGTCTTAAAAATAGATCTTTTATAAAACAAGATGTGGGATCTAAGGAGAAAATAGAACCTTTACAAGGTATTGTATATAATTTCAACCGCATGATTCCTATTATAGCTAGAGAAACTCGTTTTCTAACATATTATCTTTTATAGCAACCATATCCTTATTTTGTGATTATGTTGCTTCTTTAGACAATGTTGAGCAATGTGCTTTATTTCTCTACAATATAAGCATAAATCCTCTTGACGACATCAAGTCTTTTCCTGTTTGGTGAGAGGTTTAAAACATATCGCATTAATATTCATTGGATATGGCTTTATGAAATAAATTTCTAAAAACATAGGAGTTGTTTGTCATCAATTGTTTCATTCCTCTCTAGCCGAATCTATATTCTTGATACTTTTTAAATAATCAATTATTGCATATAATGGCTTGAATAATAAATTATTTTAAAAAATCTCTTTTTGATATTATTAATAACAAATCTTTAATATTATCCTTTAATCCATAACAAAATTGATTGATAAAGGTTTTGTAGTTCCATTCCACATTGTAAGCAAGGTTTTGGAATTTTGTAGCATATGTTGTGGTTGACTATGATCCTTATTGTAAAGATAAAAACTTAGTCTCTGCTATCCTCTCTTTGTCAAGGACATGCTTATTAGAACCTTTTAAAATATTCTAGAAGGTACTTAGAATTCTTTAGAACCTTCCAAAACCTTCTAGCATCTTTCTAATTGATAGAAGTTATTTAAAAAGCTTCTTAGTTGGTGGAAGTTATTTAAGAAGCTGCTTGAGAAGCTTTCTAATCGCTGAAAGTTGATCAAGAAGCTTTCTGAATAGATGTATATATTAGAGTCAAGGCTAAAGATTTCTTCAGTCTCAGCAACACATCTCTTAGAACTCTAGCTCACCTCTTTGGTGTTATTCTTGTATTCATCTGATTAATCTAATTCTTGCCAATTCTTCTTGAACTTCTTGTTTAGTCTTTTAATCTATATTCTACATCTGTATCTTTTTTGATTATTTTTTCCAAATGTGGCCATAAACACTTCAAGGAATGAATTCAAATCATAAAGAAGTTGTAAATCTTTTTCTATCAAAAGTACAAACTAAAAAAATACTTTTAGATAGAAGAGTGCTTATGAATCTAACTTGAATAAATCCATTAGCATATTACAAAAGATGCAACCTTAGATATAGCTTGATTTATTGCGAAAATCCTCAAACTTTTGATCTCTTTCTATTAAACTTCTCAGATATACTAATCTTTATCTCCTTCATACTTGCAGAAGTAAGGCTTCCTAGATTTGCTTGTAAAGCTAATATACTTGCTTGCTTCAATTGTACAATTTTTTAACCTAGACTCTGGATTTTTTCTATAGACGTAGGAATAGAGCTTCCATGATTAGTATTAGTGATGCGTGAAATTTCTATCCTAAGAATATTGACAAGCTTTTGAAGATCTGCGATAGTTACAAATCTATTCTTATTTCCACTAAGTGTAGCATCCATGATCTTTCTTTCTATCTTTAACAACTTAATAATTCCACAATTCAAATTAGAGGATAGTAATTTATAATCTCTAATATCATATAAAAATCTCTTCAAAGAAGAATAATATTTTTTCTTTTAAAAAAAAAAAATCAAGGTTAAAAAGTAAAGAATGTTAGTTTAAAGATGGATAATGTGCAACCTTCAAATACAATAATAGAAGTGGGATAATCCACTTATTTCTTTAATATAAAACAAGAATAATGAATCTTTATTCTTATTAAACTATCAAGGATATAAATCATAAAAGAAAAAAATATCAATACACTCTTGTGTCATTCAAAAGAATAAAAAATCTTTCAAAGATAGAATAATATTAAAATTAGAATGGCTATTGCCAAAGACAAGAAGGCTAGAGATTCTTGAAATAAGATTAAGAACAAGAAAGGTGTTAATAAGAGTGAAGAAGGCTTCACTCTTGTCTCTATATATACTATCTACTTAAAAGTTATATGGCGGTATTCTATAGGACCTTCAATATGTTGTCATATTGTAATTCGGCTACCATGTGAAAAAATTGAATATATATATTTAATATATGATTTATTATACAATTAAGTGAAAGCCATAACAATAGATTTTATTGATTATAAGATGTGATTAGGTTGTTAATTTAGAAGGGATCTATTAAAAGGGCTATTTTTGAAGTTTATACAACCTTCTTTTCTTTTGGTAGCAACTTTTGAGGTTAATTTTATATTGATATTAGCTTTTATATATCTTAAGTCACCTTTGTTAGACATTGGTGATTCTTGAGATCTTGCTTATTTCTTTTATTTGGAATTTAAAACACATATTATATAAATTCTATAAGAAAAAGGATTAGAAAAGAATTTTTAGTGTGAAAGGGAGTAGTTAGGCTATCCATGTGAATGAATAGAGATGGATGATAGAAGTTTCTATTCCTACTGGCCAAAAATCATGCCAATGGACTTCAATGAGGCTGCCCTAGGATTTATTAGGAATTAGGGTTTATTTTTCAAGAAGAATCAAATATTAGAGATTAGATTCAGTAAGTTTGGTTCTTTGAATATGGTTTTGGTAAAAATTTTAGGTGATTTGGACCTTTTATGAAGGAGATATAGATGCTTAAAGTTAAGGTGTCAAAATTGCACCTATTATCATTCTTTTGGGCATAACTTGCATGTACAGAGAACAATAGAGGATCGGCAACCAAGATTTGAAATTGCACTTTCTTGGCTATACTTTTTGTGTACATCTTAATAAAATCTAAATTGGGATGAAGGAGATATTAGGAGTTGAAGTCAATACTTGTAAGCTAAGGGCAATAAGTGATCTTGTTTAACTAGTGGTTATATTTTGAACTATATCTTAGACAATTTGATAAATTTTTGGCTCAAATTTTTTAAAAATATATATGTTTATGTCACAAGACTATATACTAAAATTTTATAGCATTAAAATATTGGATTTGTGAGATATGAAGGAAATAGTGCTCAAATGTCTTTGAGCTAGGATTTTAAGCACCTACTAGGATTTTTAAGACATCGGACAATTAGCAACAAATTTACATTTGATTATTTTTTTTATGTAGCTTAAGAATATTATCTATACTTTGAAGAAAGTTTTATAGACATTGAATAATTGGATTAAGAGTTATTGAATTCTAAAGTTTGAAAAGAAATAAGTCCTTGTGGGTGAATAAGAGTTTTGAAGAAATATTTTGGCTTTCTATTATGATAAAGGAACAAAGAGGTAGTAGTAGAAACTATACTAGGGCATCACCAATGCAGCTTGATCCTACTACAATTCAAATATTTCAAGCATTTGTTTATTATATGCAGCAATAGTAAGCAATAGAACGCAAAGAGGCATTGGCTACTAAAGCTTTACAATTTGTTATTGGTTTATTGGATCAATTTTATGGAAAAAATATCTTTAAGTATGTAAAGTATTATTTTCAAGAGATAGACCTTAATAAAATATTAGAGAAGAAAATAATGCTAATATTTGAGCTTATAATTGTACCTAAACTTTGTGAGCACATAAGGGAGATTATTCAAATTTATGGAGAAATATGGGAGGATTTTATCCTTTAATTAAAAGAGAAGTATTCTTTGGAGGATGCTAAAAAGATAATTAAAAAATCATTTATGGAATAGATTAATAAATCTAAGAAGAGATTGGTTGCAATAGAATTATTTCAAGAATTCAAAAGGTAATATCTTCAATTATCTTGGATGGAAAAATATTATACTTGAAAATAATAGGGTGGAGCTATTTTTCCAATCAGCCGATAATGAATTACAAAGGGAGTTGGAGTTATTGTTAGAAGATAATACAAAAGACAATGGACTTACTACTAACTAGAAGAAGGTCTTAGAAGTAGTGGGTATATTTGCTAAAAGAGAATATTGGAGAGATAAAGCGGTAGTAAGGTAAGAAACTAGGCCTCCATCAATTACACTATCTTGCAAGCAATTATCAAAACTTGCTATATAAATATCTATTGTCTCAATTCCTACATCTATAGTTGCATCTCAAAAAGATGCAATTGAGGAATTAGTGAAAGGAATGAAAGACTTATAGATCAAATTGATAAAACTAGAAGAAAAAAAAGGGACATTTGAGATCAAACTTGCATCAAAGCAAGGATATATACAAAGATGTATTTGGTGTGATAGTATGAAGTATCTTCATAAAGAGTGTGGAGATTTTGCTGATACTTTACAATGAGAAATAATTTTATAGAAAGATGGGAAGATTATTTTACGAGATATAAATAAGTTTGTCAAAACCAACTTTAGAAAGGAAGGGATGAAAAGGATTTTAGAGGCTTATCTATCTCAACATAGTATAACATCAAGAAAAGCTACTACTTATGGTATTGAGATTGTAAGAGAGAAAGAAGATGTTTTTGACAAATATAAAGAGATGGAAGATTTGTAAAATCATGCTATCAGTAGCATCAATAAGAAAAAAATTACAAGGCAAGAATTACTCAATACAGCCACAATAATCAAGAATGCCATGGAATGGGATGATCCTATAGACACTATGTCTGTACATGCTTATTTAACAAAATTCTACCATGAAGCTTTGATGGATATGAAGAGAAGAAGAAATATAATGGAAGAAAACCTTGAGAAATCAAATAATAAGAAAAGATCTCAAAGAGATGAAAATACAATACAAAATAAAGAAATATCTATACCATAGGATAGTAGATTATTTAAGAGTAGACTATCAAAATCATATTCTTGAGATATATTGATACCAAAAGAAAAATGAAAAGAAAGGATGGAAGCAAATAAGAACAAGGAAAAGGATAAGCTTATTGGCTACAAATTACAATCAGATATTGAGGCAACTATAGATTAAAAGAGGTACTAGAAGAAAGGGTGTTGAATGCCAAAATTGAATTTACATTACGAAAAATTTTAGGCATTTAAAATTTTTTTTCTTCATAATATCATTATTGAAACTATCAAGCGGAAAAGACAATTGATAGGAGAATCTACAATGTCCAATATTCTAGATATAATATTAATAAAAAAAGAGGAGTTAAAATTGGCTCGGTATTGTATCGATTAAAAGGATCAATTTTCTTTGGATGAGGATAAGATTGATGCCAAGAGTCCTAGTCATTATTCTAAGAGGTATTGGATTAGTGCCACCACAAAAACTTTGGTGAAGATGGGAGACTTGGTAGATCCAATAGTTGCTCTTATTAACCATAGATCTGAAATTAATATTATGTTTAAAAATATTTAAAAATGTGGAAGGTAGCCCATTGACACTGAACATGATTGGATGAGCTGAGTAATAAATAACACACATGGGGGTATTTATGGTGCTTGTCTAGATGTGAAGATAAAAATTAAAGATGTATCTACTGAACAAATTTTTTTTGTTCAGAACAATATTTTTTATCCAATAATTCTTAGACAATCATATATTATTGTTGTGAGGATGGAAACCAAAATATTAGATGATGGATTTGCATGTACTCACATCAAAACCAAGATGGTAAATAAGTAGTGCAATTTTTAATTGTACCTGCTAATCATGGATGTAATAGAAATTATCTACAAAGTGGCTCGTTACCAAAAATCAATGAGGAGTTAAAAGATTTTTGAGAGGTGCCACTATAGAATAAAGATGTAGCCATACAATAAAGAAAGTACTCTTGCAAGAAAAGAGAAATATATTTATACATAAGTTGTTGAAACTTCTTGAGAGTAGATTTGATATGATATGGATAATAATATGACATCAACTACAACTTTGGATCTTCTTGGTGCATACCAAAGGATGCACAGATTTGGAGGGGGTGGATGTTGATATTTTATAAAATAGAATTTCTTGGAATATTATAACTTGTTATTATTAAATTTAATAAAAAATACTATACACCTTTTAGATCTAAAATCATAAAATCTTTGTTTATCAGAATTAGAGTTTTTATGACAACAACTAAGAAAGGTACTTCTTTTGTTGTTTATGTGATTCAAAATCAAAAGCATTGAATCTTTTAACAATTCTTTTGAAAGAATATAAAGATTTTAAAGATGTATTTGAAAAGAAGAATGTAGATACCTTGCTAGGATATTGTGTATATGATTGTAGTATTAATCTTTAAGATGGTGCACAACCACCCTTTGGTCCAATTTATAACTTATCACATTATAAACTTACAACATTGAGAGAATATATTGATAGGAACTTAGCAAAGAATTTTATTTGACATTCAAAATCTCCTTGTACTATACTTATATTCTTTGTGAAAAAAAAAGATGGATCTTTTTGGATGTGCATTGATTACTGTGGCCTTAATAAAGTGAATATAAAAAATTATTATCCTTTACCATTGACATTTAGGTTCTTTAATCAATTGGATTAAGCTAAGATCTATTTCAAAATAAATCTTTGCAATGTCGTATTGTAGCTTGGCTATGGTATAAAAATTATATATATATATATATATATATATATATATATATATATATATATAATTTAATATATAATTAGATAAAAACTATTTTAATAGATTTTAGTTGGTTATAAAATATGATTAGATTATTATTTTGAAAGAAGTCTGTTTAAAAGGGCTACTATTAAGAATTAGACAATGTTATTTTTTTTCTATTTTTTTTTTTAATAATTAATTTTGAAATTAATTTTATATTGATAATGAATTTTATATATTTTGAATCATCTTTGTTAAATATTGGTGATCCTTGAAATTTTACTTTGTTTCTTTTATTTAATATTTAAGACATATACAATGTAAATTTTATTTTAAAAAAATTAAAGAAGTATTTTAATATCAAAAAGAATAATTAAGCCATCTATATAGATAAATAGAGATGGATGATAGAAATCTCCATTCTTATTGACTAAAAGTCATATCCAATGGACTTTAAAGAAATTGTCTAAAATCTTATTAAGAATTAGGATTATTTTTTTGGAGTCATTAAAACATCAAAGATTACGATCAATAAGTTTAGATTTTTGGATATGACTTTGGTGCAAAAATTAAGTGATTTGGAGTTTTTAAGAAAGAGATATATTTACTTAAAATCAAGGTCATGATTTTGTATCTATTATTATTCTTTGAAGTATAATACACATATATGGAAAGAAATAAAAAATTGACTATTAAATCATGAAGAGAGTACTTCCTTGGCTATATATATATATATATATATATATATATATATAAAGATATATATATATATATATATATATATATATATATATATATAAAGATTGATGAATATTAAGTTAAGATGAAGAAGATATTGGAAGTTAAAATTAGCTCTTATAATTTAAAGGCAATAAGTGACTTACTTAATTAGTGGTTGTCTTTTGAGCTTTATCTTAAGCAATTTGACAAGATTTTGACTCAAAGTTTTTAAAAGTTTGTATTGCCATATTAAAAAGTTATTCAAAATTTTTTATAGCATTTGAATTTTGGATTTTTGAGATATGAAGAAAATAATGCTTGAATGTCTATAAATTAAGATTTTGAGTACTTGCTAGGATTTTTGAGATATTAGGTGATTTAAAATAAATCTATAGTTGGTGTTTCTTAAAATAAAGCTCAAAAGTATAAGCTATATTTCCAAGAAATTTGACAAAAATTGAATAGCTAGATTAAAAGATATTCAATCCTAAAGTATTGAAAAAAACAATCTTTTATAAGTGAATAAGGTATTGAAGGGTTTTGTTACAATTTGAGCTTTTTGTATAAATTAAAGGAATTTTTTAAGAACCAAGACTTTAAAGAGGTATTAAAGATGGATATATAGAGCTATGATAAAATTTTGATGTAAAAATGAATTTTTAAAAAGAGATTATAGATTTTTTTTTTGAAGTTATTAAAAATCTAACTTACAAAAAATTAGTTAGCTGTGATTTGGCATAAAAAAGGATGTTAAGGATTTTTTAGATGCCATAGAAAAAATTTGTGTATAAACCTACTTAAATATAAAATATTCTTATTAATACAATATTTTTAAAAAAATATTTTTATATTTATTTGTCTTCTTTATTAAGAAAAAATCACTTATCAAAGCTTAATTAATAACTTATAGGTAAATTCTCTATAACTAGGTATCAAGTGTATTTCTACATTAAAAATTACACCATATGATAATAAACCTTATAATTTAATATGCACTAAAGAAGGAGACAAATAAAAGACTGCTTTTCATATAAGATATAGACACATTGAATATAATGTCATGCCTTTCAACTTTACAAATGCACTAGCTATTTTCTAACATTCAATGAATAATATATTTCACAAATTCTTTGATGACTTTATTATATGTTATTTAAATAATATCTTGATTTATTCTAAGATTGTAGAAGAAAATGAATAATATATCTACCTTGTCTTATAAAGATTATGAAATATTGGACTATATGCCAAATTGGAGAAATGTATATATCATGATTTCTAAGTAGAATTTCTTGACTATATTATCTGAAATGAAGATTTAATAATGGATCCAAAGAAAATTAAGACCATTAGTAATTGGACAATTTTAAAATTAGTACATGACATCTAATGCTTTTTTAGATTTTTAAACTTCTATAAGATCTTCATCAATAATTATTCTCAAATAGTTGCTTTGCTTATACAATTGAGATGCAAGAATAAGCTTGAATGGGAATCAAAAGCTAAAAAAGCCTTTAAATGCTTAAAAATAATATTTATTATAGTCTTTGTTTTAATTTATTTAAACTTTTTTAAATTATATTTTATAAAAATTGATACTTCAGACTTTGTATTGAAAGTATTCTTATTACAACATGAAAGATAAGAGAGATTGCATTAAGTTGCATTCTATTCTAAAAAATTCTCAACTATAAAGATTAACTATGAGATCCATAATAAGGAACTTCTTGCAATTGTGGATTCTTTCCAAGAATGGTGCCATTTGCTTGAAGATGCTTCACATCCAATGGCTATATATACAGATAAAAAGAACCTTGAATATTTCACATTGGTGTTATATTATATGTTGTCTTATTTGAGAATATATAAGGTACTTGGTTATAAAAGATAAACTTGTATTTTGCAAGTAATCAAGAATCTAATAATCCTAAAAAAATCCTAAATAAATTCCAATTGAATTCTTAACAATCTTAATGAAATCTCAAAAGAAAAATAAAAAAATCTTAAAGAAATCCTAATGAAATCATAAAAAAACCTTGAAGAAATTCTAGACAATCCTAAAAGAATCCTAAATAAATCTTAATTGAACTTTAATCAAATCTTAAGTAAATTCTAACAAAATCTTAATAAAATTTTAATAAAATTTTAATCAAATCTCAAACAAATCCTAACAAAGTTTTAATAGAATCTTAATAAGACTTTAATGAAATCCTAATTAATCCTAATCAAATTCCAATAAAATTTTATAGATATCTTAAATAAATCCTAATCAAATTCTAATAAAATCTTAGGTCAATTTTAATTAAATTTTAAGATAAATCTTAATAAAATCCTAATCAAATATTAAGATAAATTCTAATCAAATCTTAATCAAATTCTAAGATAAATTCTAATCAAAATCTAATCAAATCCTAATCAAATTTTAAAACAAATCCTAATAAAATCCTAACCAAATCTTAAGATAAATTCTAATTAAGTCCTTATCAAGTCTTAATCAAATCTTAATATAAATTTTAATCAAATCCTAATTAAATCGTAGTCAAATTCTAAGTCAAAACTCAAGTCAAATCCTAATCAAATCTTAAATCAAATTTTAAGTCAAACCCTAACGGAACCCTAATATCTTAAATAAATTCTAATAAAATTTTAATATTCTAATAAAAACTAAGTTAATTATTAGCTTAAAAAAGAATCATTCCAATCTAACTAGCAAATTGTTCAAAATCACAAAAATCTTCACTAACCTTCAAAATCCAATTTCCAAGACCTTAGTTTACTTAAACTCCAATAACCTTTGTACTTAACAAATCAATTAAGTTCAAATTCATAATAGACATTCAATACAACTTTATCTACAAACCTACAAATTTTTATTTATATATCTTCTACATTACTATCAATATGTTCAAAAATACAAATCCACTTTATTTCTCAATAATTAGAGTCACTTGAATAGAACACTAATTTTGCATAGCTCTCACAAAATTAATACGAACTCAAAACCTTTGAAGACAATGCTTAAAAAACTTTATCAAGTTTACTTTCAAATCTCACTTTTTAATTAAAAAAAAAACTCTCTATTTGCCATAGGCACATGGTTTTATATCTTGGAATTTGATTTCAATCTTGGTTCACAACTAGCCTTCTTTGAATATCAACCTAAGATTTTCTTAAATAATTTTTATTAAAAACTATCCTTGGTTTTGATCTTAAGATGAATATAATAATATTTTTATTAATCTATCTTATTTTATCTTATTTATGGCTCTATAAAATAAATATAAGCCTATTTTTATTTAAAGATAATATTAATATTACATATTTTTACTACCTCTTTATTTTTTTATTTATATTTTTAAAAGTAATTTTCTAACTTAATCTTCAATTAAGTTTTTCTATAATATACATTTTTTTTATTATTTCATCTTTTAGCCATATTATAATATAAATCCACCTCCTCTAAACTTGCACATCCTCCGCTATGTGCCAAATAAATCATATGCTCTTCTTGGATTTATACCATGCCTACAATATCTTCATCAAATTCATCAACATTATTTTTGTTATTTAAATCAAAACTATCTTTTTGACTTAAAAAGTTAAAATTTATAACAAGATCTTCTATGTTGGATTCTAAATGTTATTGTTTAAATATCTTGACTTACTTTCTTGTAATTGGTATTTTCAACTTCATTCCATTCAATTCTTTTAATAAATAGGATACATTATTATAAAAAATTCTTATCACATACATCTCAAACTAATATTTTGAAAACTTTTATAAAATACTATGCTACTAATCCATGCTATTATTATAAACCAAAATCCAATCACTTTTTTTAATTGCCTTAGGCTTTAATCAATGTTGTTTATCAAATTGAGCCTTATTTTGTAACCTTGCTCTTTTCAACCTTTCTAATGTTATTTGTACATCTTTTGATCTTTCTTCAAGTTGTCAAATTTTAATAGCTAAAAGTGCTTCTCTTATTAATCTATCTTTTTATGGTAATACACTTCAAGTTGGTACTTTTTTTTCAATCAATATAATAGGTTTTTGACCTATCATGAGCATAATAGATATGTATTCTATTACTAAACTATGAGTTATTTGATTAGCTTACAATACAAATGAAAAAAGTCAAAGCCATTCTTTTACCCTCCCATTACAAGCTTTAATTAATGCTTTTATAATTGGTAAATGACTACATTTATTTTTTGCATTTTTTTTTGGATTATAAACAGTAATCAATGATAATTTAATTCTACATCTTTGAAAGAACTCACGAGCTTCTCTTACATCTAATTATCTACAATCTGTAATAACCTTTTCCACACATCCATAGTAGCAAGTAATATTTTTAAACAAAAATCTATAAAATCTTTTAACAAACTTTGTTCTTAGTACTCTTCCTTCAACTTGGTTTGATAAATCCTTATAAACCAAGATTAAATATCTCATTTGCCACAACCTAATTGACATAATAATCAAATCAACAATCTATTTAAAATGAATAATCAAAGGATATGTTGGATATAAACCATTTCAATGTCATATATTAAAATATGTTTGATAAATTATATACAATTTTACAAATAAAAGTACATTTTAATACATATTTTTCTACCAATATTGTTCTTTAAGTTTAATAAAGATCATCCAAATTTCCATATGTCCCACTTATAGATTGTCATGAAATTCTTTCAGTAATTTTTCTTGATCTTTCTTATTATTTATCACTTATTGTAGTATTTTTTTTTAGTCTCTTCTATAAGAATCCTTCTTGAAATAAAAATCTAGATGTTTTTTTAAAATTTTAAAATTTAAAAAAAAAAATCAATTTGATTTCCTAATCAAGGTATTCAAGTAATAACCAATATCTAACAATTCTCCTTTATAAAATTCCTCAAAAAAAAACTTATCTTCCTTATTAAGATTTGAAACTAAATAAAATTTTATTTCAACATCATCAATATCTTCAATCATCTTATCTTCATTATCATATCTTACTCAGAATAGCATATCTGCCACTAAATTATCTTTTCTAATAATATGCCTAAATTATGGATTTAATGACTTCATATAAGCAATCCATCTTAGCATTATAATATCTGGTGTTACACAATTAATAATTATTCTAAGCAATGGCAAGCAATTTGTTTCAATTACTATTATTGTACCAATCAAATAGTCTTTCTTTACTTTCATTGCCAAAAAAACTCCCCATAGCTCTCTTTTGACTTGTAAATATACATGTTGGCGAGTACTTAAAACCTTAGCTCCAAATCAAACTGCAAATCTATTTTTACTTAAATCATTTTGACCTACAACTCGCTTAATAGCAATAGGACTAATATATATAATAAAAATTATTTGTTTAATATATTTATAATCAATTTTTTTTAAAATTGGAGGTAATAACAATAACACTTTTAGTCTTTGTATTATTTTAGTATGTTTTTTTTTCTATTTAAATTGATAATCTTTATATAATAATTTATATAATAGATCTACTATATGAATATAATGGTGAATTCATATATAATAAAACATATACTTATCCAAAAACCTATATACTTCTATTAAAAAATTACATATCTCTTTCATTCTTCCAATTGCATCAACTTTGTTTGGATCAAGTTTTTTCTATAAAATCCATATTAATATCTAATAATTACAATCACTTATATTTCAAATATAGATTTTATTCCAGATAGTATAAGATGAATTTTTTTAAGTCAAATTAAAATCTTTATATAATCTTATATATAATCAATGATATATTTGTAACACCTCCTTTTATCTAAAGTTTTATTTTATTTTATTTTTTTATATCTTTTTATAGGAATAATATCTAAAAAAGACATAGTTTTTTTAGAGATGAAGTTTCTCAACATCTTATTCATTCTATTCATCATATGTATAATTGAATTAGTAGCACCTTGTAGAAGAGTACATATTTTAAATATCCTAAGTGGTGTTTTCATTATTGTCATATCTCTATTTCCATATGCAAGTTGAAATTGATCATAGCTCAAATATCAATCATCCATTGAATAAATTGCCCTTCTTATAAATGCTTCAACAAATTCATCTATTACAAGTCCTATATCTATATTCTTAATAGTTATTACATTTATGGGCTGCATATCTTAGATAAATCATAGTGATCTATTGTTTTTAGGCATTATAAATCAACAATTAGAATATGGAGCAAAATCTTTATTTGTATCTTTTTTTTCAATAAGTCTATCAATTTAGACAAGTATGTCCTTCGCACTGGAATTGGTCTCAAGTTCAAAGGCACATGTGATATTGTAAAGATAATCATAAGAGCTATTATATTAGGATCCACACATCCTACCTTCTAAGATTCAAAAACAAATGGTTTACATTATTTTGCATTCATCTCTTTGAAATATATAATTTCTTTTGGCAATAAAGAACCATCATATTTAATCTTTAATTCTTCAAAAGTCTCTTTAGTGAATTGATGTGCAATACTTGAATCTCTTAAAGCTTTCTTTCTTGATGCTTCTTCCATTTATTCTTTAAAATCTTTTGGCAAAGGTCTCACTTTAGGTTTCACCTTTTTATCCAATATCTTATATTTTGTTTCTACAATAATCTTTGATGCTTGAAAAGATTCAAGTATAGAATAATTTTATTTTTAAACAAATTTACACAATCTTATCATCATCTTTTAATCCAATTGATGCAATCAATTTCAAAGAATCTTCCAATCTATTTTTATAAACACCAAAAATCTTTTCATCATCTTCTAATATCTCCAATTTTTATAATTCTTTTCAATATTACATAGTCTTTTTTTTTAATTTTCTTTTTAAATCTTCAATTTATTCATATATAATATTTTTATTTTTAAAAATACCAATAAAGCTTATATCAAAGGCACCTACATCTTATAAGAGTATCTTCTTTTTTGTACCTCTATATTTCTACTTTATAGTTGTAATCCTCCAAAATCTTTAAATTCTTCATCGATTTTTGGCAATTGATTCTCCTTCAATTTATCTCAATTTTGCTCATAATTAGGAAGTATAATTAGAAACTATACCATCTTTCTTCTATCATTACTATATAACCATATATAAGCTGAACCATCACCAAGTACCATTATCTCTATCCGTATTGCCATAATATATGGTTGCTTCAAAATAAATAGATAAGATGTTGTATCTTCAATAAATTTTTTTTGTTCTATTGTAATATGACTAATCCAAATCTTGACATCTAAATAAGCTTCATACAACTCACCTTGTGTATTGTTAGTCACTTGTATTGTCCATCTATACTCTATATTAATTAGCCATTGTCGCTTTTTGTAAAGATCTTTGGATATAAGATTTATTTCTAAACTATGGTCAATTAGAACAACAATTGATTCTTCTAAATCTCCAACCTTCACTAATACTACCGTAATCACTCTAGTCTAATGTTTTTGAGTATAATAACTTAAAACTTTTAATTTTTTTTTCACTCCAATCTTTAAAATATACTAATTGATTATGATCTTTTTTCTCACTTATTGATTGTTTGCAATAATTACCAAGTTCTTTTTCATCCTTATATATCTTTGTATCAATAGCATGATTCAACCTTACTTTAGCTATTAATTATTTTTTCTATTTAATGCTGTCAATTATAGTTCAAGCTCTTTTCTTATAATTCCTAAAATTTTGTTTAATGTGGATTCAATCTTAGTATTAAGTACACATTCCTCAAGCACTTCTTTTAAATCTGTTGTTGCTTCAATATCAAAGAGTTTTTTATAAGCTACTGTTTTTTTTTTTTTTTTTTTTAATCTTTTTTTTTTTTTTTTCTCCTTCAAAATTATTGAAGCATCTTCTATGGATAATTCTTGTGAAATCATATCTTAAGCTTTATCTATTCAAATTTGCCTTTTAAAAGAATTTTCTTGTCTTGTATCATTAAAATCTCTCTTCTTCTTTTCTTCTATTAAAGCTTCATATTGGCTCTTATTAATATATATATAGACTAAAAGAGCCTCTATAGGATGTTTTTAACCTGTAATACCACAAATTAAAGCAGTAGTCCTTAATAATGCTTCATATGACATCTTTTTCTTTTATATTATAAAAATGGTAGAAGACCAAAATCCACTTGTTTTTATATTTCTATTGAAATCATCATCCATCCTAATACCATAACTTGTAACTTCTTGTATTGCAACTCCATATATTATCAAATAATTTTGAACCAATGCTTTCATACCTCTTTTATTAAAATTGATTTGAAGAAGATTTCTAATATCTTTTAATGCCGCTTTTCTATCCTTCTAAAAAATAACTCTTTATTGTGCCATGTATAAGCAAGATCTCACCACCTTCATTGCATTTGTAATTCATTGGATCAGTCTTTTTTACAAAAAAAAATTATAATATATATTTATATATTTTTTTTCTATATTCTTTAAGTTACTCATTTAATGCTTCAGTCTCCCCCTCTATTATGAACTTTGCTGCCATGCAGTGTGCACTAAGTCACCACTACTTGCAGAACATTTATCTTTCTAATCCTTTCATGCATGTATATAAGCCCACATACTCGTACTAGCCTCATGCCATGTTCAACTCATACAACAATTCATGATATTCAATTCACAACCTTTAGCTTGTGCAATATATGAATTTAAAGCTGATCCAATGAGCACAACCATAATATAACTAATATCATATGTATCAAGATCTTTAAATAATACAAGAACCATTACCACCATTCTTGATCCAATCTAAAATATTTCTAAATCATTGCATAGTCTTTGTCTACTATCTGTTCAATCTTGTGATCTATCCCTCTACTCCAATTTTGTGCCAATGACAAAAATCAAAAGATAATTCAAAATGGCATCTCCGCTCCCCTCGTCTCTTCGTTCACAACAAGATCTATCCCCCTCTAACATCCATGACTTGATCACCTTTGTTGTCTCCTGTGCCAGCATTATGAGTATGAATAATTGAAGTAAAAAATAGATGAAATCCCTCCCGCCTATCATACATCAAAGTATGTCACTGAATATTCCAATTAGAATAATAGTAGTCAAATAGTGGTTGATAGAAAACCTGCCTTAGAGCCAACCAAACCAAAAAATGCTGCAGCTTCCTCTCATACTCAATTATTCCAACTGATTTCATGAAGATGCTAGTTTTATATAAAATAAATGCCTTTGTGAAATCATATTATGTGACTTTATTATGATCTAGCATAAAAAGTGTCCTTTTATGCTTTACAATTTTTCAACTCCAAAAATTACAAAACGTCTATATATTGTTGATAGTACATTGAAGTCATTGCTTCTTCATGGATAATAGATGCATTTCAGTGGCAACAAGTAGCATCCACTTTGTGAGATCTTTCACTACATTATGCCAAATTGTAAGGCTTGTATCTCTACATCCAATATCACAAGCAACATCTTTACTACTCTTGACAAAAACATATCTATCGCAAGTTCACAAAAGAATCTATATTTCTTCAAAAAAGAAATCAAAATGAACATTTTTCAAAACTAAAAACAATCCAAATCTAAAATAAGTGTTTCTCTACACTAAAACTTCCAAACATTCTTCTTTGCTAGTCCTAATTAATACTATCCTTTCCATCTGCTAGTGAATACACAAAAACGTCCCAACTTAAAAATTCTTCTTGTGACTACTCTCCCTTGCTAGTTGTGATCATCTAACTCATCCTTCCATTATGATTCATTAAAAAAAATAATCTCCAAAAATCTCTTGTTTGTGACTCTTCTCATATCATGACTACTCTTTCTTCCTAGTCATAAACAATGTGATATGTCATTTTACTTATTCTATCAATATTACCTAAAATAAACCTATAAAAGAAGATTTAAATACAAGGAAAGATTAAACGCATGAGATACACTGTTAGGATTACACAATTAACCGCTTTTGAATGGCAAAGTCCAATGAATTCGCAAATGCTCTAAAATAACTTTGTCTTCTTTATTTGTTCTGGTGCTCCAAAGCCAAGAATAAACTTTGTAATACTATCTTCTATAATTCTCTTATTGTAATCTGCTATCTTCTTTTCATCTCATAATAACAACCTGCAATATTACATTGTCTCAACAGACTGCATATAATCGCTTCACATTCCAATCATTAGAAATAACTTCTTAGCAAGAATCTCTTCCAAAATGAATCATTTTTCTAATATTCTCTATCACTGCTCAACTCTTATAGTTAATATGGCATAATATTCTCACTCACAATCAAACTACATTAATATATTCTGTCTTCGATTGCAAATTTGCCACACCAAATTCAAGCATCAAATAATTCTAATTTCTTATTCATCTATATATATTGAATTTTTTTGTTTTATTACTGAATTTCAAAGTTGGCATGGTACGATCAATCAAAATATAATCCAGATTCTCCATTATAGTCTAACACAAAAGAAAATGAAAGAGAGAGGTAGCACCAAGCTTATCCTAGCTCTTGATTCTCACAATTGGATCCCAATTTCTTCTTCTCTATTTTCTTTATATTAAAAATGGAAGTACCAACCGTCATCTCTCTTATCTTAACTACTTTTCCAACTAACTTTCTTATGTTATTATCTATACTGGCTAGCTATTGAATTAATCATTTAATTTATTAATTTTTAATCTTTACTCTACTATCAAAAATTATCTATCTATTCTATATAGCTCTCCTTCTAATTATACAACACCTTTATAAACGTAGAATTATTAAAAAAAAATACTTTTAATTATGAAGTTAGCTCTTGGGATTGGCATACTCTAAGATTCTCCATAAGAGGTTTTTTTACATCTGGTTCTAATGCTAAGTCCTCGTCTTCTTCCAATAAATCTACATGGTTAATCTTTAATAGGATTAATAAATCCTCATTGTCTACTTGCAATTCCTAAACTTGAGCCTCTAATTGTAGAATTTTGACATCTTTCACTTCCAATTGGCACTCCTGCTACTTCATCTTTTCTTTTAGTTCACCAATACTCAAAACTAGTAGGACAAATACCCGTGGCCACTTCTGCCTTCAAGAGACCAATTTTTGCCCGTAGCTTGTCCATTTCAATTTTGCATTGGTCATCCAATTTTATTTTTTTTTATTCCAATTTTGTTGCCTTTTCATGTTTCGCTTGCAATTAACACTTTATCGCCTCCTTTTCTAAATTCCATATCTTGCAATACTCTATTAATTCTTGATTTTGGTCATTCAAGATTTATTAAATACGTTCTTTGTCATTTATCTAAGCTTCTTGTTCCTCTGCTAATTTCTACTCTAATAGCAATTTGGATTCCGCCTTTTTCTTGATAATGCGACCTTGTTTCACAATTCAGCAATTTTTTTTCATTATCTCCTTCCTGCTCGCCTCCAATTGTTACCTTAAATTTTCTTCCAACTTACTCACTATAACCTAAAATTGGAAAATTTGATCCAATATTACTTTTGTGAAGTTCCTTCCTTTCAATATTCCAGTATTTGAAATTGGAACCTTAACTGCCCTTTTAATTACTGAGAAAATTGGAACCTTCCTTGACATAGTCATTGAGATAGCCTCCCGTTCCACCTCTCAACTTGATTTTCTAACTTCATGCACCACTACCCTTGGATTAGTTGTTGATGCCATCAGACTCCAAATACATTGTGGAGGCACTAGAGAGAATATATTTCTCTCCACTATCAACAATGTTTGACTCAACGTGTACACAATCACCAAGTGCACATAATTGGAATAGAATAGAGATGCAAACTTCTCCATCTTTTACTTGGCTACCATCTCTGCATAGATTTTGGTTGCTATAAATATTGTCCAATTAAACACCATTCCTTTTAGCGTTCCTATTGCTGCAAACAATAGCCGTTTGGACACATATATGGTATGTCGATTTAAGCCTAGCCGCTTTTATACAAATTACATCCACTCCATAAGCTCTGATATGAGCGCCTCTGCCACCTTCTAGCCCTGATTCTTCTCCAATGATAACATACTACCTTTAAAATAACTACCTCATTTAAAATCAATAAACACTTTGACGCCTATTGCAAGCTTACCAATCGATAGATGCAATACTGTCTGCAAGGTACTCTCATTGATCTCGATTATCCTCTCCTTTACTATATTCAAACCATCCTCTGGATCATAATTTGTTATATATTCCGTCACCAATTTCACATTAATTAGCAACAAATTAGCAATTCCACATCAATTCCACATCAATTAGCAACAAATTATCTGCCTCTCTAAAAAATACATATAGTTGTACATTTCTAAAATTGCTCTGATTTCGTGAAGACCAACATATTTCCAACTTCATTGGTTCCATGTTGGTGATTATCTCTAAAGACGGCAATTGCAAATTACTCTTACTTCTCATGTTTTGGATACTTTCTTCTCTATCTGAAGCTCTCTTCAACCTTTCTGTCGACATTATAGATTATAATTTGTTTCTCACTTCTCACTCACGTTAATACTATTTTTATTGCTTGCAAAAAATTCTACATTCTAATGTATACGCTGTCATATTACGTGTTGTCTTGTTCGGAAATGCATAAGATATTTGGCTATAGAAGGTAAAGTTGTGTTTATAAATGATCAAGAAATCTTAATAGGTTTCACCCATATATGAAGAATATAATTCAAATTTCAATTCAAAAGTGTTTAAAAATACTCCCCTTAATAACATCAACCATATATATACCCCAATTGCCTCATTTCTTTTATAATTAAGCAATTTTCATTTTTCTTTGCAAGCCCTAATCCTAATCAGTGAGCTTTGACAAGCTATAACTTTTAATCCAATTGTCCACTTAGTATGAAATTTTGCACACAAATGTCAATATAAGCCTTCTACATGCTCAAAATTCAGCCCAACCTAACTTATAAATTGCAAGAAAATGTCCAAAAACCGCACTGATGACACTCGTCTGCCAACTCAAAAATTGATGCAGAAATTCTAGTGGTGATTTCTCCTTCTTCAATTGTTAACTTCAGCTCAAACTCAGAATATAGCTTGGACTCTAAATCTTCTATCACCATGCCAAAATTTACATTAATCCAATTGGTAGATCTTTAATTATCATAGAAATCCTATCCAACCCCTTACTGCCAACTTCTGACAATCCTTTGTATCAAAGTCCAAATATCTCTTGATTGCATTATTAGATTAATACAAAATTTAGTACACAATTAGCACATTCAAAAATCTAGATAATATCAAATTTTAAACTGTAGATGCTATACAAATTGCACAAATCAATTAAGAATGTAAGACGTCATTGTTTTATATAAAACCCAAAATACTAATATAAATATTGACTTTGAATAATAATTGCAAAATCATCCAAATTCCTATGGCAACAAGCTTAATGTCTTTGGAAGAAGCTTCAAGCTAGCTATCTAATCTAAAAATCTAATCTGCAAAATCCTTGTACTTTGTCCTAGGCAGCCATTTTAGTGGCCAAAGGTTTGATTCTGACCGTGTCCTACAAACAGCCTATCCCCGGATATCAATCTAATCTATCCTAGGGATTTTATAGCCTGACCCTATCTTCAACTTAACCCTAGTATCAATCATGATAGTAATTTATTCTTTTTATCATATTTTTATCATTTTATGGCTTTTCTAAGGCAGTAAAAGAATTACTACAACCTAGAAGGCAAAATTACTAACTAATTCTTATCTATTAGCTATTAAGTGAAGAAAAAAAATTAAAAGGCTTTCATAAAAATCTTGTTAAAATATGTTGAATTCTTGTTGAACTAAGATAATAGAATATTAATTAAAAAATCATTTTTAGTCAAAATTTCACCATATAATCGTATCACAATACAACAACGCTGTACACAACAATGTTAAAAAACTTCCGCTAAGTGCCCCACTTCTAATTTGTTACTTGGGATCTAAATCATCAATCTCTAATGCAGTGTACCATAACCTCATATTTGATTTTTTTGACTAAGCGGCAATAGTATCCAAAATTGACCATCAGCCATCTTTTCTAACCATCATACATCTATAATATAGGTAATCTCATTATGAATAGATACACCTTCTGCCCTCCCATTTTTTAAAGTTGTCTCAGATTTACGTACAATAAATTTATAACCAATTTCCGTTGATTCATGTGGTGAATTGAATATCCATCAAATCTTCCAATTGAACTGAACCATTAGAAAAGGCTTACACTACTCGATATGGTCTATGCTAATGGACTTGAAATTTTTCCAAAAAATTATGAAATCGACTATCATAAAGAAATACTAGATCATTGGATAGAAAAAATTTGAGACATAATTTACTATCATAATAGCTCTTATGATGATGTTGTGTAGCTTTTATAGTAAAAAGAGCTGTAATTCAAACTTCATCCAATTTATTTAATTGTAATAATCAATATTGAAGGGAATTCTTGTCACCAAGACGTTCATCCAATGCAATTCTTAAACTTTAAACTTCCAATTCAATTAATAATATTGCCTCTTATCTGTACATCAATTAGAATGGGATGGAATTGGTAGTTATTTTATATGTAGTACGATATACCTACAAAAGTGCAAATAATTTTATATTCCAATTTATTTCTGCACCAGATATAGTTTTAGTTAAAATTTTACACAGAATATTGTTGGTCTTTTCAGTCTGCCCATTGGCCCAAAGGTGATATGGGATTATTTTTTAATACTTGATCTCATATTTATCCATCAAGGCTGCAATTGTAGCATTAATAAAGTGGGTTTTTCAATCACTAACCAATTTTTTAAGACACCCAAAGCAAGTGATAATATTTTCATATAAAAATGTAGCTATTATTTGGTATAATCAATTTTTGTTGCTACCGCCTTAATCCATTTTGTGACATAATCGGTTGCTACCAAAATATATCTTTTCTGTCTATTTCATGAGGCCAGTGGAATTGGTCCTACAAAATCAGTATTCCATTTTTCAAATGGTGCTTGGAAAAAAATTGGTACTAATGGCATGGTAGAAGTACCAGTAGGTCTACCAATACGTTGACAAGGATCACAATGTCGAATATATTGGTGTGCATCTAAAAACATTGTTGGCCACCAATATCCAACCATTTAAGCTTTTCAAGTAGTACTATCACCACCAAAATATCCACTGCAACTATCTAAATGACATCCATCCAATATAGTATGTATTTCATTCTAAAATATACAAGAGCATAATATTCTATCTTTTCCTTGTTTATACAAAGTATCACCTAGCATGGTATACAAAGTATTTTTTAAAATCAGACCGCGCTTAAGTTTCTAGCTATAAGTGAGTGGGAATGTCTAGAATGTCAAATATTGAATCAATCCACTATATTCCAATCAAATTACATCCATGGCAAATAATTTTGCATCAAAAAGTGCATCATTGATAGGTTCATTTTCCAATATATTGGTTAGACGGGATAAATAGTCCGCATTGGCATGTTTCTTTCTTGATTGAACATTAATAGTAAAATTAAATTCTTGAAGCAATAACATCTATTAAGCAATGTGTCTACTCAATTAAAGTTTATTGACCATATACTTAAGAATATCGTCATCGACATGAAACACAAGTGGATAATGAAGCAAATAATGCCAAATTTTTTGTATAGAGTAGATCATGTCCAAGGCTTCCTGTTTAGTTATAATATAATTTTGTTTCGCAGCAACAAATTGTTAACTAGCAAAATATATTAGATGATCCAAATCTTTTTCATCTTTCTGACTTAGCATGGATCCAATAGCAATATTGGATACATCAACGTAAACATAGAATAATTTTGTTCAATACGATGCAATAAATATGGATGTAGATACCAATTTTTGCTTCAATTCCTCAAATGCAAGTATACATTCTTTAGTCCAAATTAGACTAGATCCATCCAATAGTGGTTTCTTTAAGAGATTAATTAAAAGCTGACATATGACTCCAAATGAGTCAATAAATTGTTGATAATAGTTGATATGGCTTATAAAATCATGAACATCCAACACTATTTTTGACTTTGATAAGGCCAATATATGAGTAATTTTATGTAGGTCAGTAGTAATACTTGCTTCGGAAAGAATATGTCCCAAAAGCTTTCCCAAAGATATGCCAAATTGATACTTCTTAGAATTTAAAGATATCATGTACTTATCACATTGATTCAAATATTTATCAAAATATTCCAAATAGCCAACTGTTGTATTAAATATACAAAAATCATCTAAAAATATCTCTATTGATAATTATAAATAATCTTAAAATGCTTATATCATTATCCTTTGAAATATGGCCAAGGAGTTATATAACCTAAATGGCATCACCTTATAAGCAAATGTGCTCTAATCCATGGTAAAAGTAGTCTTTAATTGATCCTCTACTACAATTTTAATTTGATTGTAATCCAAAAATCCATCCAAAAAGGAGTAACATTCATGTTCAACTACTGCGTCCAATATACTATCTGTAAAAAGTAAAAGAAAATAATCCTTCTTGGTAGCTGTGTTTAATTTATAAAAGTCTTCATAGATTCGAATTTATCCATTCTTCTTTGGTACTATCACAATTGGTGAAATCCATTCATTATATAATACTGGATATATGAAGCCCACGTCTAAAAATTTATCTACTTCCTCTTTTACCATGAGGAAATATTTTGGATTAAGGTGGTATTGTCTTAGACAAATTGATATAGCATCCTCCTCTAAAATAATTTGATGCTCACAAACTTTGGCAAGAATACCTTTTAAATCCACATACAATCAAACAAACATAGATTTATGACTTAAAAAGAAATCTTTCTAATTTCTTAGCTCTATATCCATAATATTGGTATATACTTTAATAATCTATGGTATTTTATTGATATCTAAATTAATGGATTGGAACATCGGTTTTATAATAACCTTTGATTTGATTTTCTTTTCCTACTCTAGATCCTTCATATAATCCAACAAATTAGAACTATCTGGTTTTAGTTCCAATATACTAATTTCATTAACCACGAGATTATTCATCCAATTGACGATAGCATGATCAAAATTTGCTATGTCCTCTGGGTATATTAAATATTCTTCGGGTCTTCCATATTGATATAATATGCCTTGCTTCTGCATATGGATTGGGTCATCACCAACTTGCATTGAATTGATAATTTCATGATATTTTGCATTAGATTGACCCTCATCATTAGATGTCACCTCTGAACTTAAAATTTGAGATTTTTCATGATATTAAAGTTGATACATTTGTAAAACAATCTTGTCTCTATCCTTCCTAATAGTCAATGTTCTTCAACTCTAATTGTTCCTAGCTTTGGCTTGATATAGCCACAATCGATCTAATAAAATTGAATATGATAATATGGAACTTTGTAATTAGAAAATAATATAATCAATCTTATATATGATTCTAACAATAACAGAATCAATATTACAAAGAATATCCATAGGCTTTATATGACTAAGATTAGCCATTCTCAATACCAAGGTCGTGGATAACAGCTAAAGTAAATCCAAATTCTCTATTATATCAACAATCATTAAATTCATATTAAAATCTCCATCTACTTGAACTTTGGAAATAAGAACACCATCAATGGATACATCAATAGTCAGTGCATCCAGATCAAGATTCAAACTAATTTCATGAATTTTTTTATTACAAGCTCTACATCATATTAACGAAAAATTTAATGTAAAATAATATTTTGGTGCAATTACTAACAATTGCTTCATTGAAATTGAAGGTTTAATTTCATCCAAATCTTTCAAAATATCATATGATTTCATGTTGGCAGTGATTTCTAGGGCCCTCTTTTTTTTTATAGATTTCAATTTAATCCCTTGAGATAATTTACTTACGGAGTTTGAAATTGGAATTATTCAATAAACTTTGTTGGAATTCATATCCATGAGAGGATCTTTTAATGGATAAGATGGCTCGTAGAACTTTACAGATATTGATACTGGTTTAAATTGAACCAATATTTCAAGGCTAGGGACATCATCAATTTCCATAGATGGACCAAGTTTCAACATTGGTAATATCTTTGGTACTGGTATTGGATTTGGAGTTCCCAGCATTAAATTGAATTGGTCTTTTGTAACTAGTATACCAAATTGTAGAATGGGATCTTTTTCTTTTATTGGCCCCGAATAAGTACTCCATAGATATATTCCACTCGATTTATCAAAGAATCTTATGGAGCTCAATTATTATCCTCTATCTTACTTTGTAGCTGGATATGCTGATTTTGATTATTAAAATTAAATGGAGCATTGCACTACTGATATGTATGTTTTGATTGCTTACAATTTCCATAGACTGGAGTGTATTCATTACTAGCTCTTGGATTGGGACATTCACTAGCATAATGTCCTAATTGCCTACAACGGTAATATTGAAGTAGTCTTCTTTTGACCCCATCAAGGATGTTGGATGTTTCTACTTGTATATATCGATTAGGCCTGTTTCAAGTTGGATGGATAAATGATCTTGACTGACTAGTTGATACTGTAAAATCTAAAATTGCTTTATAAATGGATGGATATTGAAAATATCCTTGCTGATTTTTTTTAATACCTTGAGAATTGGATCCATATTTTTGATTATACGTCAAATTTTGGAAATTAGAAAAATTCCTATTTTATTTATTTGAATAATTCTCATTCCAACCAAACCTATTTCCTATCTCGACTTGATTAACATCCTACAAAGTTGGTAGAATCATGGTCTGATTATCGAATTGTTGTTGCTTTTGTAAATTCTAACAATTTGTAGTGCTATGCTTACCTCCACAAAATATACATTGCACAGCCATTTGGAATAGTGAAGAACATTTCCTTATCAAATGGCCTTGTTTCTTATAATTATTGCATCAATTATTGGATCACATATTGGTCGGTTTGTACCTCTTTTTCTTATCCTTTGCTAGATTAATAGCCAATTTTTCTATCTTCTTTGTCAAAGTTAACAATAAAGCCTCATTCGAATCCTTCAATAATAGTTCATTAGATAATTCTTTCGTAGGTACTAAATTTTTATATGACAAGTATGGAGAATATAAAATTGCAATTATTGGTGGTATTACCTCCAATGGGACAGCATTAACTATTTCCTACGGATTAGCACTAGGATTTGTGTCGTAATCAATCATTCTTGGATAATTATCCATTGTTTCATTCCAGATTGGCATTTGATAAATTCCTTGAGATAGAATTATTGTGGCTCCAATGATTAAGAATTAGTGATAATGACACTCTTTCAATACCTTAGCTCGATCAAGTGAGGAAGCAATAGTGATCGGTTGGGCCTCTTTCACAATTATTTTCAATTCTAGTGGGTATAGTCCGTTAACCAATATAGACAAAATATACAATTTTGATATTTGGTTATTTGGCTATTTATAAAGGATATGTGCTACTCGGCCATAATATCACTGTATCGCTTCTCTTGGTACCATTCTATTATTCATTAATCTTTCCCTGAGACGTTCTTCAAATCCAATTGGTTGAAAATGGATTAAAAATGTATTTTTCAATGCCTCCCAATTAGAAAATTGTTCCATAGGTTGGCAATTATACCATTCAAATGCAGTGTCTTTCAAGGTTGCTGGCAGCCATCTCAACTAAATATCTTCAATTCTATAATTATTGGCTACACATGCAATCAGGAATTGACACAAGTGTTGATCTGAGTCTGCTCCTGGCAAACCTCTAAAGGTAGGTAATAAGACTATGCTAGTTGTGCGATTGCCCACCACATCCATTTGGACTGCAATTAGAATTGCTGGTCTCCCCATCGCTATTGAAAATGACAATGTTCTACTCAGTTCCTTATTAAAATAAATACTACCTTCTCTAATTATCTTTTTTAGACTTCTAAGCCTCTATAATTTATTATTATTATCCTTAAATAATTTTATTGATTGAAATTGAGATAAATACGATAGATCTTGAAACATGCTAAATTGGTCCTTACTAGCAAGTAATTTATGCCATTCTGAAGAATTAGTCTTGCTAAAATCGGTTGTATCTACTATTGAGAAAGTATCCAATAGAGTATCTAATTCTTTTGTACCACGTTTTCTTTATATTAATGGACTCAAGCAATATGTTGGACTATCCGCCAAATTTCTCGTGAGTGGTCTTGGCAATTTTTTTAACGGTATATATATCTAAAATATTAAAGATCTTTTATAATCAGGATATGCTCGGATGTATCAATAGGCATGCAACTATGGTTTAATCCAACTTTGTTGATGCTTCTTTTTTAGATTTGGTTCTTGTTTGTCTCGCAACAAATTTCTTACTTGAGTTCTTTCTTGTCTTCCTTTCAAAAGACATGTCTTCTTCAGTGCAATGTTCTCATTCTTATTAACCATAATCTTTCTTTATATTATCAAAATAGCTTTTCATCTCCAATCTAACTACACATTTGGCTTCACTTTCGAATCGGCATTAATTTTTGAACTTCTTCGTACAACATTCAAAAACTACTCGTTTGGCAATTAATTCATAATATTCAAATTATTATCATTCTCCCACAGTGGCACCAAAAATGTGATTTGTCATTTTACTTACTCTACCAATATTGCCTAGAATAAACCTGTAAAGGTAGATTTGAATACAAGAAAAGATTAAACACATGAGATACATTATTAGTATCATACAATTAATCGCTTTCAAATGGCAGAGTCCAATGAATACGTAAACGTTCTAAAATAACGTCATCCTCTTCATTTATTCTGGTGCTCTATAGCCAAGAATAAACTTTGTAATACTATCTCCGATAATTCACCTATTGTAATGTGTTGTCTTTCTCCAATCTCATAATAACAACCTACGATATTGCACTGTCTCAACAGGCTGCATACAATTGCTTCATATTTCAATTACTAGAAATAACTTCTTACCGAGAACCTCTTCCAAAACGAATTGTCTTTCTAATATTCTCTATCACTGCTCAACTCTTATAATTAATACGGCATAACATTCTCACTCATAATCAAACTACATTGATATATTCCATCTTCGACTGCAAATTTGCCACACCAAATTCAAGCATCAAATAATTACAATTTCTTACTCATCCATATATATATTGAATTTTTTGTTTTATTATGATACTTCATAGTTGACATGGTACGATCAATTGAAATATAATCCGGATTTTCCTCTATAGTCTAACACAAAAGAAAACAAAAGAGAGAGATAGCACCAAGCTTATCCCGGTGTCATACTACATTTACGTGCAGTGTATAAAAATATGAAAAATCTTGTATCTATTGTTAATATATGTGTGAGTGCTAGAGATTATTTTAGAAGATATTATAAGGAGAGGATTTATTATAGCCACTTAATTAGTGAATTAAGATGGCTATTTGTTTTGTTCCTACCTTATTTATATCCTAGAATAGACTCTTTTGTAATTAGAAGAAAGGTAAAGGTTGTTTTATCTTTCTTGTTGACTTTTGAGGTAGAATGGACCTTATGAAGGATAAGAAAGAAGAGCATGGGGTGAATAAGGCCCATCCAATAGGATTTGGCTGCCCATGTGGGCGTCTCATAGTCTAATATAGAAAGAAAGGGAGATATACTCCTCTTGTTAGACCGAGAGGAGAAGGAGTTTTGAATGGTGAACTTTGGAGAGAGATAGCTCCGAGGAGATAGAAGCGTTTGTAGTGAAAATTGGTGGGTGTGTTCTTCGAGTTGTGAGGATTCTAGAACCTACTCACTTGCTTGTATTGGAGTTGTGAACAAAAAGTTATGCTTGTTTTAGTAGAGTGAGGTTTGCTGCCACCCGACGAAGAGGGGCAGAAACTTCGAGCTGCCACTGCAAGTTTGATTTCAACTCTTTCTTAGTGAAATTTATAGAGAGTGTGGAAGATTGTGCTAGCTATCTATCAAGACATTTCTTGTAGCATTTGGAGTTGGAGAGCAAAAGTTGTGAGCTTGAGAATGGGAAAGGGTTTGCTGCCACCCGACGAAGAGGGGCAGAGACTTTGTTCAACCACCCAAGTCGGACAGTCTCTTTAATCCTTTTGATATTTTAGGTGCTTATATTAGCTTATGTAAGCTTTCTACAAAAACAAAAATCAATACATTTGGAGCTTTGATGAAAGTTTTATGAGCCGTGAAGTGTCAAAGAGGAAAAATTGTTGCTAGGGTTTGAAGAGTAGAATCGACTAGCTACAAAATCTGGAGTTTGAGAGGCATGCATGCGAAATTTTAGAGCAAGCTAGATGATGGAGTGAGCTTTCTAAAAAGCTATTGCATGTCCAATTTGGAGAAGGGAAGTGATCACAACAAAGGCTGAAGTGAAGAGGAGCTTTGCTGCCTTTGCATTTGCTTGGAAATTTTAGCGCCTACTTCTTTTAGCCATAACTTTTAAATGGTAAGTCATCTATTTGTGAAATTTTGATATGTTTTACAATGGATTATTGGCTTTCCATAGGCTATAAGCACGCTTGATTCGACCTTTGGATGAATTTTTAGTGATTTATTTAGTTTCAGTTTGTTGTATAACTTGTATTCCTCATATGCGGTTGTATTTTGAGGTATACTTGAATACATACATACTTTGCTTATACTTTTTATACAAGTATATATACTTATATTTATACAAGTATTCTATAAGTATTCTATAAGTATTATACATAATATTTGTACAAGTATTTGTACAAGTATTATACCAAGGATTTATACAAGTATTTGTACAAATGTTATACCAAGGATTTATACAAGTGTTTATACAAGTATTTGTATAAGTATTATTCAAGTATTTATACTTTATATTTGTACAAGACTTGTACAAGTATAATACAAATATAATTTGAAAGCTTGAAGAAATATTGTGCAAGTATAGAACATACTTGCACGGCTTCCTCCCATGTTCCCTGCAAGTTCTAGTAGCAGCTAGGAACCCGGCGTTTTCCCAAGGCGAATTCTCTCTACCCGACACCGGCTCTTGATTCTCACAAATAGGCCCCAATTTTTTCTTCTTTATTCTCTTTATAATAAAAATAGAAATACCAATCGTTATCTTTTTTATCTTAATTACTTTTTTAACTAACTTTCCTATGTTATTGTCTATACCGGCCAACAATTGGATTAATTATCCAATTTATTAATTTTTAATCCTTATTCTACCACCTAAAATTATCTATCTATTCTACAAATACCTTTCACCTCCGTCAATACTGCAAAAATACAACTTATCTCCAAACAATTTCAAAAATCCTTGAGTATCCATGTAGCCTACAACCTCCCTTCCACCACATTGCTTGATGAATGCTCATCATTTTCTTGCTGGCCGTGGACTTTGCACATGTGATCCTTAATGATGCCACAGTCAATGGTCGCCGGGACCCATTGCCAAGACTTGCCTTCATTTTTTTTTTTTTTTTTTTTTTAAGTTTCAAACTCACATTAATGGGAGATTGTAAGGGCTTAATTTAAGACTCTTTCCTATCCTATTTTTATACAAAAATAATAAATATAAAATAATTATTATTTTAAATAAATTTTTTTTACTTTTAATTATTTTGAAATTTTTAATTTTTTTAATTTTCTTTTTTTCTTTCTTTCCCTCTTTTTTTTCACTAATCTTAATTTCTATCCTCTTCTCATGTAAGAATAATGACTACCACTTCTCTATTTTTTTTTAGTTTTTGTATTTTTTTTCCTAACTACTATTTTTATTAATTAATCATATTAATTTTCTAATTTATCTTTTTAATTCTAAATCTTCAATTTTTTTAAATTTTTCTAAATTTTTAATCTAAACTAATGTAAGACAACAAATTTTTGGCTCATATAAGTAGCAACCATCACAGAACGGAATTCCAAAATCTCTTGCTTGATCTATAATTCCATTGAACATACACTGTCTCTAGAACCTAAGTGGTGGTTTTTTTTATTTTTCTTTTGCTTAAGGAATTTGAAAGCTACAAGTCTAATATTCCTTACATTGATTCCCTATAGTATGGATGGAAAATGGATCATCATTTAATATCTTTAGTTGCACCGAATAGTTTAGAAACACCTCTCTCACCAGATAGGGATCCAGCTAGACTACATCAAACTTGATTAGAAAATTTAACCGCCTTGCATCTTGTGACCATACCAACATTTTTGATTGCAACTCATGTTTCTTATACTTTTTATCAAACCAAATCTTATGTCATCATTGAATAGCTTCCACATATAATATACACCTTCTCTAGCTCTTATCTAAAGCTTCTAAAGTCAATAGTCTATCCTTCAAAGACTATTTTTCAATCAACCTTGTTTTCATTGTCATTCTAAGTGAGGGAACCTCAAACTCAATGGATAAGATTGCTTCTATACCATAAACTAGTAAAAATGGCGTGGCTTGTGTTATCACCTTGAACGTTGAATGGTACGTCCACAATGTTGCAAATAGCTTTGTGTTCCAATTTCTCTTTAAATCTTGCACGGTGTCGTATTGTGGTTTGGCTATTATGTAAAAAAATTGTACATGTATATTTAATATACAACTTACTACATAGCTAAATGAGAGCCATATTAGTGGACTTTTATTGATTACAAGATATAATTAGATTACTAATTTAGAAAGGATCTATTAAAAAGATTATTATTAAGATTTATATAATCTTATTTCTTCTTTTAATAGTAATTTTGAGGTTGATTTTATATTGATAATAACTTTTGTATATCTTAAGTCACCTTTGTTAGACATTGGTGATCTTTAAAATCTTAGTTTACTTCTTTTATTTGATGCTTAAAGCACAAAGTATATAAATCTTATAAGAAGAAGGATTAGAAAAGGGTTTTTAGTACAAAAAGGGTAGTTTGGCCATCCATGTGGATGGATAGAGGTGGATGATAGAAATCTCTATTCTAATTGGCCAAAAATCATGTCCAATAGGCTTCAAGGAGGCTACCCGAGAGTTTATTAGGGATTAGGGTTTTTTTTTCAAAAAAAGTCGAACATCAAAGGCTAGGGTTAATAAGTTTGGATTTTTGAATATGGTTTTGGTGCAAATCTTATATGATTTGGGCTTTTTATGAAGAAGTTATAGGCACTCAAAGTTAAGGTGTTGATTTTAGACCTACTATCACTATTTTGGACATAAATCGTGTGTACAGAGAGCAATAGAGGATTGGCGACTAGAATTAGACAAAGCACTTTTTTAGCTATATTTTTTATGTATGGCTCTATGAAATCTAAGCTGAAGTGAAGGAGATATTGGAAGTTGAAGTCAGTGCTTGTAAGCTAAGGGTAGTAAGTGACCCCGCTTCACTAGTGGTTATATTTTGAGCTATATCTTAGGCAATTTGCTAGATTTTTAGCTCAAAATTTTCAAGAGTGTATGTGTTTATGTCACAAGACTATATGCAAAAGTCTTGTGGCATTAAGATTTTTTGTTTGTAAGATATAAGGAAAATAGTGCTTGGATGTCTCTGAGCTAGTGTTTTAAGCACCTATTAGGAGTTTTGAGATATCGGACAATCAGAAGTGAATTTATGATTGATTCTTTCTTGTAATAAAACTTTAAAAAAAATTCTATACTTTAAAATAAGTTTTATAGAAATTAAATGGTTGGATCTAGAGTTATTATAGTCTAAAGTTTAGCAAGAAATAAGTCCTTGTAAGTGAATAAAGCTTTGAAGGATTTTTGTGGAAATTTGAACCCTTTTTGTACAAACCTTCTTGGATACAAGAGGATTTATATATATAACTTTTCCTTTGTAAGATTGTTGTATTATTTTTCATTTTTATTAAGGATAAATCACTTATTGGAGTTTTTCCAATAATTTTCAAGTAAATTCTCCATAGCCAAGTATCTAGTGCATTTCCAGATAGAAAATCACGACATACAACATATTAGTGAACACGATGTGAAACATCTGGGGTGGAGAGTTTTGAGGAAATATTTTTGGCCTTGTGTTATGACTGGACAATAAAGAAGTGGTAGTGGAAATTGCATTGGGGTATCACCAATGCAGCTTGATCCTACTATAATTCAAATATTTCAAGTATTTGCCTTTTATTTGCAACAACAACAAGCAGTGGAGCGTAAGGAGGCTATGACTACCAAAGCCTTATAATTTGTTGTTGATATATTAGATCAATTTTATGGAAAAAATATTTCCAAATATTTAAAATATTATTCTCAAGACATGGAGCTCAATAAAGTACCACAAAAAGAAATGATCTTAACTTTTGAGCTTACAGTTGTACTAGAGCTTTGTGAGCATATAAGGAAGATTATTCAAACTCATAGAGCAAAATGGGAGGATTTTATCCTTCAGTTAAAAGAAGAATATTCTTTGGAGGATACTGAAAGGGTGACAAAAAAATCACTTATGGAATGGGTTAATAAATCCAACAAAGGATTTGTTGCAACAGAACTATTTCAAGAGTTTAAAAGATAATTTCTTCAATTGTCTGAGGTGAAAAAACTTATACTTAAAAATGACAAGATAGAGTTATTTCTTCAATTAGCCAACAATGAATTACAGAGAAAGTTAGAATTATTGTTGGAGGATAATATAAAAGACTTACTATTGATTGGAAGAAGGTCTTTGAAGCAATGGATATACTTGCTAAAAGAGAGTATCGAAGAGGTAAAGTAGTGGTAAGACAAGAAATTAGGCCTTCCCTAATTACGATATCTCGTAGGCAAGTACCAGAACCTGTTATATGAATAAGTACTATTCCAATTCCTATGTCTATAGTTATATCACAAAAAGATGCAATTATAGAATTAGTGAAAGGAATGAAAGACTTACAAATCAAATTGGCAAAGTTAGAGGAAAAAGAAAGAACATTTGAACTCAAACCTACATCAAAGCAAGGATATATATAGAGATGTATTTGGTGCAATAATATGGAGTATCTTTACAAGGAATGTAGAGATTTTGCTGATATTTTGTAATAAGGAGTAATTTTATGGAAAGACAGAAAGATTGCATTGTGTGATATAAGTGAGTTCCTGAAAACCAACTTTGAGAAATGAGGGATGAAAAGGATTTTAGAGGACTATTTATTTCAACATGCTATGGCATCAGGAAAAGATACCACTTATGGCATTGAGGTTATAAAGGAGAAGGAAGATGTTTTTGACAAATATATAGACACAAGGGATTTATAGAATCATGCTATCACCAGTATAAAAAAAAAAAAAATATAAAAGCAAGAATTATTCAATATAGCCACAATAATCAGGAATATTATAGGATGGAATGACCTTGTAGATACCATATCTGTACATACTTATATGGCAAAATTCCACTATGAAGCTTTGATGGATGTGAAAAAGAGAAGAAATATAACAGAAAAAAATTTCTAAGAACCAAATAACAAAAAGAGATTTCAAAAGGATACAAAAATAATACAAAATAAAAAAATATCTACATGTCACGGACATATACATAGTTACTTATATGATCAGATAGAACTAGATAAAAGAAGGTAAAAGCAGGTTAATTCCATAATATCTTTAGAGAAACTTCCTAAAAACTTTATAGATGCTGCTTTGACTTTATAAGTGTCCATAATAGACTTTTGGATTAGAAACTTGGTCAATAAGTTAGCCACATGTCGCACATGTTGGTAGCTTGAAGACCAAGCTAAATACGTGGCGAACATATAGGAAACTTGCCCTGCAAGTTCGACACGTGTCTTGCAACTTGGACACGTGTCTTGTAAATTGGACACGTGTTGGAGGTCCTATAGAACGTCGCCACTTAGCTCTTAGGTAGATAGTATAAATAGAGACAAGAGTGAAGCCTTCTTCACTCTTGTCAACTCCTTTCTTGTTTCCAGTCTAGTTCAAGGGTCTCTAGTTTTCTTGTCTTTTGGCATTAGCCATTCCAATTTCTTTTTAATATATATACTTCTTTATATTTATTTCTTTGAGAGAGGTCTCACTTGTTTATTTGACTTCATCCAGTTATTGTCCTTGACAGATTGACAAGAGTACACATACAGTATCAGAGCTTTGTCTTTTCTTGATTAAGAGTGGATTACCCCTTTCTCTTGATAAGACATAAGCATATTAGAAGTTGTGGAGTACCCACTTCTAAACTGATATTGTTTCTAGAATTTTTTTTTTTTGAGTGTGTGTTCCGTATTTCTTGAAGTAAGAGTAGACATCTTCTTTTCTATTATATTATCATGGCAGAGCTTGCGGAAATGAAGAGTGCAATGGCACAAATGCAAGAGCAAATGAGAGAACTAATGCTTGCAATGCATCAACTCAGTTTACCACCAGAAGGAGCATCAAGATTAGCAGAAAGTGAAGATGTAGAGATGGTTGGAGCTACGTCAATATCTACACCAAACCATGCTACCTCACCGATGATGGAGCACCGTTCAAACATTAGAGAATCAAAAATCAGTTTGCCTCAGAAGTTTGATGGCACAAGATCTAAGTTTCGAGGATTCATCAATCAGGTACAACTGGTGATCGAACTTCAACCTCAAAGTTATCCTATGCAAGGATCTCAAGTTAGATTTATTGGAACGTTACTTTCGGGTCCTGCCTTATCGTGGTTTTCATCTTTTCTTGAACGGCGTGATCCAATATTGGATAATTTGGAGGCATTTTTTGCGGAATTTTGATTGATGTATGGAGAACATGATGCAATTTGTGTTGCAACCAACAAGATTCGCATCCTACGACAAGGCAATCGATCAATGTCATTATACGCTTCACAATTTTGACAACTAGCGACTGACATCAAGTGGGACGATGCTGCACTAATCAGTCAATTTCTCTATGGATTACAATATGAGGTAAAAAAATTAATGCTCAATTTATCCGATCCTCAGACATTAAGTCAAGCAATTGATTTTGCTGTGAAGTGTGACAATCGACTTTTTGAGTTTTGATCCAAGAGTCGTACACGGGAGCCTCAACGTTATTATTCAATGGCAACATCAACATCCTCACAAAACGTACATTCGGAAGTAGAAGACATGCAAATTGATGGGATACGTTTTAAACCTCTTATTGAACAAGAAAAGATTTGTTGTCGTGAAGAAGGATTATGTTTATATTGTGGAGAACCTAAGCACACTGCTCAACATTGTCCAAAGAAACGTCGCAACTACAAAATGAGGAGTACGGCTGTCAAAGAAGACAACATGTCGGAAAACAAATTTGTCCAGCTACAATAGGGACCGTGCAGCTGGAACCCTGTACAATTCCCAGTAAAGGTCCTATTCTCTCCTCAGAACCCTCTCTTTGTTTTATGATAGATGTATATTTAGGACCAAAAAATTACAGAGCCTCTGCCTTATTAGATTCAGGAGCCTCAGCATGTTTTCTAGATGAACAATTTGTTAAGAATCGTAAAATACCTTTAGTACAGAAACCTAAACCCGTACATGTAGAAGTCATAGATGGTCGCCCATTGTCCTCAGGAGATGTCACTCATGAAACCCGTCCTATAAAAGTAACAATAGATGGTCATAATAGCTATGTAACCTTTAACATAATTAAATCTCCATCTAATCCAGTTATTCTAGGTTTGTCATGGCTAGAAAAATATAACCCTCAAATAGATTGGAATTCTCGTAGACTTGACTTTTTCCAGGATATTATTAAACATCCTACCAATCCAGTAAAAAGCTACAAGCCTGGTACAGTAAAACCTGTACTAATAGGTGCAAAAGCTTTTATACACGCAGCAAAAGAAGGACCAACTTTTGCTATTTACGCAACACCCATTTCTGATAGTGGAAAGGCTTCAAGTGGCATTCCAAGCCAATACCGAGACTATCAAGATGTTTTTGAGAAGAAGAATGCTGATATTCTTCCGGAGCATCGCCCATATGATTGTTCGATTGATCTCAAAGAGGGATCTCAGCCTTCTTTTGGACCAATCTACAATTTATCACAAAATGAGTTGGCTGAACTCAAGGAGTATATTGAAGAGAATCTGGCCAAGAACTTCATACGCCATTCCAAATCTCCTGCAGGAGCTCCAATTCTATTTGTGAAGAAAAAAGATGGATCATTATGAATGTGTGTGGATTATCGGGGACTTAACAAGATCACTATCAAGAACAAGTATCCACTACCTTTAATCTCTGGACTTCTTGATCAACTAAATCAAGCTAAGATCTATACAAAAATAGATCTACGAGGAGCATACAACTTGGTTCGTATTAAAGAAGGAGATGAATGGAAAACTGCATTTCGAACAAGGTATGGACATTTCGAATATAATGTTATGCCTTTTGGACTCACAAATGCACCAGCTGCTTTCCAACATCTCATGAACGATGTTTTTCATGAATTCTTAGATGATTTTGTTGTCTGCTACCTAGACGACATTTTAATCTACTCTAAGAACGTAGAAGAGCACGAAACACATGTTCGTCATGTCTTACAAAAACTCAGAGAAACAGGATTGTATGCCAAGATGGAAAAGTGTGTATTTCACACTACTCAAGTTGACTTCTTAGGATATATCATCTCGAATGATGGCCTCATGATGGATCCTAAGAAAGTCCAAACAATCATGGATTGGAAGATTTCCAAAAACAGTAAGGGATGTACAATATTTTTTAGGATTTGCCAATTACTATCGAATCTTCATCAAGAACTTCTCTCAAGTTGCAGCCCCACTTACACATTTGACTTGTAAGGACAAGCTCGAGTGGAGCAAAGAAGCAGAAGCATCATTTGAAGCTTTGAAGATAGCTTTTACTTCTGCACCAATCTTGTATCGCGTTGATTTTTTCAAGGCATTCTTTATGGAAACAGACGCATCTGACTTTGCTTTGGGCGCAATATTGTCACAAATGGGAACAAATGACAAACTCCATCCAGTAGCTTTCTATTCCAGGAAATTTTCGGCAGCAGAGATCAACTACGAAATCCACGATAAAGAACTTCTCGCAATTGTGGATTCTTTTCAAGAATGGCGTCATTATCTAGAAGGCGCTTCTAGTCCAGTCACCGTATATACGGATCACAAGAACCTCGAGTATTTCATGTCAGCACGCGTGTTGAATCGTCGTCAGGCTCGTTGGAGCATGTCTCTATCAAGATTCGAGTTCATTATTACATATCGGCCAGGAAAACAACAAGGTCTGTCCGATGCACTTTCTAGACATTCTTATCTTGCACCAAAAGAAGGAGATGCAGCTTTTGATCAATAAAGAACGACTCTCTTGAAGCCGGAGCAATTTTACCTTCGAGCAACAAAATCAACATTAACTGTTGATTCAACTTTTTTCAAGCAAGTCCAGTTAAGTATGTCCTCAGATCCCCTTATTCATGAAATTAAGAATAATTCTTTTAAGTCTCATGATATTTTGAAGTTTGAGTTCAAGAAAAATCTACTCTATTTCGAAGGGCGCTTATATGTTCCAGAAGGTGAAGCACGATTACGTGTTCTTCAAGCTCATCATGACTTCCCGGCAGCAGGACATTTTGGGTACAATAAGACTCTAGAGTTGATATCTAGAGATTTTTGGTGGCCTCAAATGTGGAAGAGAGTCAAAGATTTTGTAAAAACATGTGATGTTTGTTCAAGATCAAAAACTCCTCGCCACCGATCCTACGGACTTCTTCAGCCATTACCCATTCCAGAACAACCATGGTCTTCTGTGTCTATGGATTTTATCACGGATCTTCCAAATTCAGGTTCTTATGACTCTATATTCATGATAGTAGATCGTTTTACTAAGATGGCACATTTTATACCATGTAAAAAATCTATCACAGGCAAAGAAACAGCTAACTTTTCCTTGACAATATCTACCGCTATCATGGATTACCTAAGGATATTATATCGGATAGGGGAACTCAATTTGTATCGAGATTTTGGAGAACGCTTTTCAAGATTCTAAAGGTGGATATAAAGCTATCTTCAGCTTTCCATCCTCAAACTGATGGACAAACGGAGCGCGTAAATCAAGTCTTGGAACAGTATTTGAGATGTACCATCAACTACCAACAAGATGATTGGACAACTCTTTTACCATTGGCAGAGTTTGCTTATAATAATATGTACATTCTTCTACACAACAAACACCTTTCTTTGCCAATTATGGTTACCATCACGACTTGATACTTTTGACTATTCGAAAGTTGACAATCCTGCGGCGGAAGACTTGGTAAATCATTTGTCAGAACTACATACAACAATGAAGGCACAATTAAAGGAAGCTCAAGAACGACAAAAGATAAATGCTGATGCGTATCGAAAGGAACAACCACAACTCAACGTAGGCGACAAGGTATGGCTACTTCGTCGCAATATCAAGACTACGTGACCTTGTGACAAGTTGGACTATCGTAAGCTTGGACCTTTTCGTATTTGTGAACAAATTAATCCAGTTGCATATCGATTACACCTACCAGAGTCTATGAAGATCCACCCTGTATTCCACGTGTCTCTTCTTGAACCATATAAGACAGTGAACATACCAAGAAGAAGACAAGTGCCACCTCCTCCTATAGAAGTGAACAATAATGACGAATTTGAAGTAGAAGAAGTCTTAGATTCAAGGCGGCGCCGAAATAGGTTGGAATATCTTGTTCACTGGCACGGATACGATATTAGTGAGCGCACATGGGAACCAGCAAAAAATCTGGCGAATGCAGCGAGGAAGGTGGAGACCTTTCATCAACAACATCCATCGAAACCAAGATGAAGACTTTTCCTATAAAAGAAACAAGATGTAGGCAAGATAACATTCAACTTTCTATCCTTGTTTGTAGCTTCTTTGTATTTTGTGATGCTAAGGAGATGGAGAATCAACAGCCAGCGGATTTGACTCAAGAGCCTTCATTTGCTGACCTACCGGATGAGACATTGCGACTGTCACAACCCTCAAGACGACGCAACCGAGATGAAGATCTTCAAGAACGACATGTTCTTCCTCGAATAGATGGCGAGATACAACGTGTTTGGTATCACGACCTTGGAAGAGATTCTCGATGTTTGGTGATTTTATTGGAGATAGGAACAACTCCTGACGGTGTTCCAGATGTGACATTTGAAGGAAGTTATGAAGGTCATAACAATGATCAAATAACAGGGTGGTCTTCTCGCCCTGGAATGGGACACTATCGATGGCTGAGAGGACCCATCAATTACCTTCGAAGAGAACAAAGATCAGAATATGTGGCAAATACTATTCGCCGCATCTTAGACTTTCTACACATGTAATCACCGCTCCTCGTGGAACTCATCCTTTAAAGGGGGGGTAATGTCACGGATATATACATAGTTACCTATATGATCAGATAGAACTAGATAAAAGAAGGTAAAAGCAGATTAATTCCATAATATCTTTAGAGAAACTTCCTAGAAACTTTATAGACGCTGCTTTGACTTTATAAGTGTCCATAGTAGACTTTTGGATTAGAAACTTGGTCAATAAGTTAGCCACATGTCGCACATGTTGGTAGCTTGAAGACCAAGCTAAATACGTGGCGAACATATAGGAAACTTGCCCTGCAAGTTCGACACGTGTCTTGCAACTTGGACACGTGTCTTATAAATTGGACACGTGTTGGAGGTCCTATAGAACGTCGCCACTTAGCTCTTAGGTAGATAGTATAAATAGAGACAAGAGTGAAGCCTTCTTCACTCTTGTCAACTCCTTTCTTGTTTCCAGTCTAGTTCAAGAGTCTCTAGTTTTCTTGTCTTTTGGCATTAGCCATTCCAATTTCTTTTTAATATATATACTTCTTTATGTTTATTTCTTTGAGAGAGGTCTCACTTGTTTATTTGACTTCATCCAGTTATTGTCCTTGACACTACACCACAAGCTAATAGACCATCTGGAATTGGACCATCAACATCATACTTTGGAAATACACCACTACTAAAGGAAAAATAGGAAGAAAAGATAGAAGCTGGTAAAAACAAAAAAAAAGATAAACTTGTTGTCTATAAGCTGCAATCAGATATTGAGGCAACTATAGATTTGAAAGGGATATTGGAAGAGAGGGTATTGAATGCCAAAATTGAATTCATGTTACGAGAAATTTTGGACATTGCAAAAAAAGAATTTTATGATATCATTATTGATACTATTAAGTGGAAAAAGCAATTGATAGGGGAGTCAGCAATATCTAATGCTTTAAATATAACATTAACAGAAGAAGAAGAGCTAGAGTCGGCTGAATGTTGTATCAATAAAAAGGATCAATTTTTCTTGAGTGAGGATAAGGTTGATGACAAAGGTCCTAGTCATTATTCTAAGAAGCATTAAGCTAGAGCCACTACAGAAACTTTGGTGAAGGTGGAAGACTTGACAAATTGAATAGTTGTTCTTATTGACCATGGATTTGAAATCAATATTATATCTAAAGACATTTATAAATGTGAGAGGTGGCCCATTGACACTGAATATGGTTGGATGATCCGAGCGGCAAAATACACTTATGGAGATCTTTATGGCGCTTGTCTAAATATGAAGGTGAAAATTGGAGATGTATCTATTGAACAAAACTTCTTTATTCAGAACAATACTTTTTATCCAATAATTCTTGGACAACCATATATTATTGCTGTAAGGATGGAAACCAAAGTATTAGATAATGGATCAGCATGTGCTTACATTAGAAGCCAAGATGATAAATGAGCAGTACAATTTTTAATTATACTTGTTAATCATAAGCACAACAAGGGTTATTTAAAGAGTGGCTCATTTTTAAGGATCAATAAAGAGTTTAAAGATTTTTGAAGGGTGCTATTATAGAGCAAGGATGTAGTAGTACATCAAAGAAAGTACTCTCATAAGAGAAAGAATGTATATTTATACTTGAGATATAAAAATTTTCAACAGTAGATTTGATATATATTCATAATTTAATAACTTACACAAATAGAAGAAGGAGGTTGAATAATATTATTGGAGCAATAATGTGATGTCAACTACAACTTTGATTCTTCTTGGTGTATATCGGAGGATGCACAAGTGTCACAGACATAAGATTTACTTCAATAATTATCTAATTAATATAGATCAATAGAAGTAGGTAAAATAAGTTGATTCGATAATATTGAATAGAGAAACTTCTTAAAAGCTTCATAGATGTGGAATCATCTTTATACATGTCTATAGGTGATTAGTAGGTTAAAAACTTGGTCAACAAGCCAAGCATGTGCCATGTATCGCACTTGTTGATAGCTTACAAAACAAGCCAAGCACGTGGCACACATGTAGAAAACTTGTTGTGCAAGTTTGACATGTGTCTTGTAAATTAAACACGTGTAAGAGGTCTTATAGAATACTGCCACGTAGCTCTTAGATAGATAATATAAATAGAGACAAGAATGAAGCCTTCTTCACTCTTGCCAACTCCTTTTCTGATTCTAATCTAGTTTCAAGAGTCTTCATGTTTCTAATCTTTGGTAATAGCCATTCCAATTTCTCTTTGAATATACATATTTTCTTATTCCTATTTTGTAACTTTTCTTTGATACAATTTTTATTAGATTATGTATTTTTTTCTAGTTCATATCCTTGATAGATTACCAAGAATATATTTATAATGTCAGAGCTTTATCTTGTGTTGATTAAGAGTGGATTATCCCTTTTTTTTTATAAGACATAAGTATGTTAGAAGTTGCGGATTACTCTCTTCTAAACTGATATTATTTTTAGTATTTTCTTTGTTCTCTCTTTTATTTTTCTTGAGTGGTGTTAAATATCATTTTGAAGTATTATCATGGCAAAGCTTGCTGAAATGAAGAGTGCAATGGCACAAATGTAAGAGCAAATAAGTAAAATAATGCTTGCAATGCATTAACTCATTGTACCTCCACAAGGAGCAGCAAAGTTACCAAATAATAAAGATATAGATATGATTGGAGCTGCTTCAATATCTATACTAAGCCATATAATTCCTCCTCCATTTGAACATTGTCCAAGCATCAAAAAACCAAAAATTGGTCTACTTGAGAAGTTTGATGGCACAAGATCTAAGTTTCGAGGATTCATCAATCAAATTCAACTAGTGATTGAATTACAACCGCAAAGTTTTTCAATTTTAAGCTTGCAAGTTAGGTTTATTGGTACACTACTTTAGATTCTGCCTTATCTTGGTTTTTATCTTTTCTTGAATGACGTGATCCAATATTAGATAATTTAAAAGCTTTTTTAGTAAAATTTTGATCTATGTATGGAGAATATGATGCAACTCATGTTGCAACCAACAAAATTTGTATCTTATGACAAAGCAATCAATTAATGATATTATATGCTTCACAATTTTGACAACTAGCAATCGATATCAAGTGGGATGATGCTGCACTCATTTGTCATCTTTTCTACGGATTATAATATAAAGTGAAGAAATTGATGCTGAACTTACTCGATCCTCAAACATTGAGTCAAGTAATCAATTTTGCGATAAAGTGTGATAATTGGCTTTTTGAATTTTGATCTAAAAGTCATATAAGGGAACCTCAACGTTATTATAATTCAGTGGCAGTACCAATGTCTTCTTAATATGACTTCTTTAGCCATTACCTATTCCAAAACAACCATGGTCTTCTGTTTCTATGGATTTTATTACAAATCTTCCAAGCGCAAGACCTTATGATTCTATATTTGTGATAATAGATCGGTTCACCAAGATGGCATATTTTATGCCATGTACAAAATCAATCATAGGTGAAGAAACAGCTAAGCTTTTCATTGATAATATCTATCACTATCATGAGTTACCTAAGGATATTATATCGGATAAGAGAACTCAATTTATATCAAGATTTTGAAGAACCCTTTTCAAGATCTTAAAAGTGGATATAAAGCTATCTTCAACTTTTCATCCTCAAATTGACGAACAAACAGAGCACATAAGCCAAGTCTTAGAGCAGTACTTAAGGTGTACCGTCAACTACCAACAAGATGATTGGATAGCTCTTCTACCATTGGCAGAGTTTGCTTATAATAATATAATGCATTCTTCTATGCAACAAACACCTTTCTTTGCCAATTATGGTTACCACCCACAACTTGATGCTTTTGATTTTTCAAAAGTTGATAATCTAGTGGCAGAAGATTTGTCAAATTGTTTGTCAGAGCTACATGTAATAATGAAGGTGCAATTAAAAGAAGCTTAAGAACGAAAAAATATAAATAGAGATGTGTATTGCAAGGAACAACCACAATTCAACGTGGGGAACAAGGTATGGTTATTTCATCACAATATCAAGACTACTCATCTTTGTGATAAGTTGGACTATCGTAGGCTTGGACCCTTTCTTATTTCTGAACAAATCAATCTAATTGCATATCAATTATACTTATTGAAATCCATCAAGATCCATCTTGTATTTCACATGTCACTACTCGAATCATACAAGACAATGGATATACAAAGAAGAAGACAAATGCCACCGCCTCCTATAGAAGTGGACAACAATGAAGAATTTGAGGTTGAAGAGATTTTAGATTCAAGGCGGTGCTGAAATTGATTGGAATATCTTGTGCATTGGCATGGATACAATATTAATATATACACATAAGAGCCATCCAAGAATCTGGCAAATACATCAATAAAAATCAATACATTTCATCGATGACATCCGTCAAAACCAAGATAAAGAATCAAGAAATTCTTTGCTATAAAGCAAAGCAGGTTCTATAGAGGTTTCATCTTACCTTGTATTATTGTTTGTTATTTTCTTAGATTTTTTTGTACTAAAGAGATGGAGGATTAACAACCAACAAATTGAATTCAAGAGCCATCATTTGTTGATTTATCAAACTAGACATTATGACTATTACAACCTTCAAGACAATGGAATAGAAATGAATACCTTCAAGAAAGATATGTCTTTCTTCGGATTGATGGCGAAATACATTATATTTTGTATCATGACCTTGGAAGAGATTCCCGATGTTTGGTGATACTTTTAGAGGTAGGAACTACTCTTGATGGTGTTTCAAATGTTTTCTTTGAAGGGAGTTATGAAAGCCTCAACAATGATCAAATAATAGGATGGTCCTCTTGTCCTGATATGGGATATTACCGATGGCTGAAAGGACCTATCAACTACCTTCAAACGGAACAAAGATCGAAGTATGTGGTAAGCACAATTTGACGAATCCTAACCTTTTTCAACATATAATCACTGTTCCTCGTAGAACTCGTCCTTGCAAGGGGAAATAATGTCACGGATATAAGATTTATTTTAATAAATTATCTAATTAATATAGACTAATAGAAGTAGGTAAAATAAATTGATTCAATAATATCAGATAGAGAAGCTTTCTAGAAGCTTAATAGACATGAAATCACTTTTATACATGTCTATAAATGATTGATAGGTTAAAAACTTTGTCAACAAGCTAGCCACATAGCGCACATGTTGGTAGCTTGTGAAACAAGCTAACCATGTGTCGTACATGTTAGTAGCTTGTGGAACAAGCCAAGTACGTGGTGCACATGTGGAAAATTGTCGTGCAAGTTTGACATGTGTCTTGCAAATTAAACACATGTAGGAGGTTCTATAGAATATCGTTGTCGTATTACGTGTTGTCTTGTTCAAAAATGCACCGGGCACCTGACTGTAGAAGGTAAAGTAATGTTTGCAAATAATTAAGAAACTCTAATAGATTTTATCCATGTATGAAGAATATAATTTGAACTTCAAATCAAAAGTATTTAAAAACACTCCTCTTAGTAACATCAACCATACATATACCCCAATTACCTCGTTTCTTTTATAATTAAGCAATTTTTATTTTTTTTTGTAAGCCCTAATCTTAATCAATGAGCTTTGACAAGCTATAATTTAGTTCAACCCAACTTACAGATTGCAAGAAAATGTCCAAAAGGCGCACTAATGACACTCGGCTGCAACCTTGAAGATAGATGCAAAAACTCCAATGGTGATTTCTCCTTTTTTATTTTTAACTTCAGCTCAAACTTGATGTATAGCTCAACCTATAAGTCTTCTATGAGCATACCAAAATTTACGTTGATCCAATTGGTAGATCTTTAGTTATCATAGAAATCCTATCTAATCTTAAACTGCCAACTTCTGACAATCCTTTATATCAAAACTCAAATATCTCCTGATTGCATTATTAGATTAATACAAATTTTTGTATTCACTTAGTACACCTAACAATCTAGATAATACCAAATTTTGAACTATAGATGCTACACAGATTGCACGAATCACTCAACAATGCAAGCCATCATTGTCTTATATAAAATCCAAAACACCAATACAAACCCTGACTTTAAATATTGATTGCTAAGTCCTCCAAAATCCTATGGTCACAAACTAAATGCCCTTAGAACCTCCTTTAAGTTAGCTATCCAATCCTAATTGCCGATCTTTGAATGTCCTCCTTTCTTGCCTTTGGTGGTCGTTTTTGTCCTTGGAGGTCTGATTTCGACCCTATCTCATACCCGGTCTTTCTCCGGGTATCAATTCAACTAATTCTAAAGATTTTTAAATTAAATCCTATCCTCAACTTAATTCTAGTATCAACCATAATAATTATTTTTCTTTTCTATCCTATTTTAATTAACTTATGGCTTTTCAAAATCAATAATAGAATTTGTATAGCCTAGAAGAAAATTTTAACAACTAATTTTTATCTATTAGCTATTAAAACAAGAAAATAATCTAAAAAGCTTCCATAATCTTTTTTTTAAATATCCTAAGTTCCTATTGAATTAAGATAATCAAGTATTATATATAAATTACTCTTATCTACACCTTTCACTATATAAACATGCTACAACATGACATCCACCCCCTTTGAATCTACGCATCTTCTAGTATGCGCCAAATGAAGCATATGTCATAGTTGGCATCATACCATCTCTTCATTTTCTATACCAAGTTTGTCTTCATTATCCATTTGAATATAATTGTCTTCTTTAAAGTCATTGATATCTTCAACATGATCTTCCACGTTTATTTCTCCATCTCGTCTTTTGAGAATCTTTACTTGCTTCCCAGCAATAGGTATCTTCAACCTTGTACCATCCAATTCCTTCAATAAATATGTAGTATTTTCTTGAACTATTACTACTATATAGGATCCAAACCAACGTTTTGAAAACTTCCATAAGATACTATGCTGGTTATCCAAACTGTTGTCATAAACAAGTATCCAATCACCTTCTTCAATTGCTTTAGGCCTCAATCGATGTCGTTTATCAAACCGAGCCTTGTTCTTTAGCCTTGCCTTTTGTAACCATTTTAATGCTAGTTCCACATCTTCTGATCTTTCTTCAAGCTGTTGAATTCTAATAGCCAGTAACTCTTCTCGTGTTAATCCATCTTTCCAAGGTAATACACTCCAAGTTGGCACATGTTCTTCAATTGGCATAATAGATTTTTGACCTGTCATGAGTTTCATTGGCATATATCCTGTCACCAAACTATGTGTTGTTTGATCAGCCCATAATGCATAAGGTAGAAGTCGAGGCCATTCTCTCACTCTTCCAATGCAAGCGTTAACCAAAGCTTTTACAATTGGTGGATGTCCACGTTCACTCTTTGCATTCCCTTCTCGATTATAAACCGTAGTAAATGATAATTTAACTCCACATCTCTTAAAGAATTCACGAGCTTCATGTGCATTTAATTCTCCATGATCTGCAGTGAATTTTTCCATACATCCGTAGTGGCAAATAACATCCTCAAGTAAAAACCTGCAAATTCCTTTTGTAGACTTTGTCCTTAAAGCCTTGCCTTCCACTTGGTTTGATAAATCCTCACCAGTCAAAATTAAATACTTCATTTGCCATAGTCCCATTGGCATAATAACCAAATCCACAATCCATTTAAAATGAATGGCCAAAGGATATGTTGGATGCAAACCATCTCGATGTCGTATATTCGAATACATTTGACAAGCTACACAAGATTCTACAAATGAAGTTACATCTTGATACATATTCTTCCACCAATATCGTTCCTTCAATTTAGCAAAAGTAGCCCAAATTCCTCTATGTCTTGTCCATAAACTATCATGAAATTCCTTGAATAATTCTTGTTAATCTTCTTTGGTACCTACTACTCCTTGTGGCATTCCAATGTTTGATTTCGGCCTCTTTCATAGAAATCCCCCTTGTAATATGAACTTGTATACTTTTCTCCTGATCTGTTTAAATTTTTCAAGTGACCAATTAGCATGTTTGGTTAACGTGCTCAAATAATATCCAATATCCAATAAATCTCCTTCATAATTTTCTTCATGAAATGACCTATTTTCCTTGTTCAATTGTGAAATTGAATAAAATTTAGTACTCACATCATCAATATCCTCTATCATTTCATCTTTTCTATTATATCTTACTCGAGATAACATATTTCCTACGGAATTGTCTTTTCCTGCAATATGCTTAAACTTTGGATTTAATGACTTGATATAAGCAATCCATCTTAACATTGCAATGTCTAGAGTTGTACAATTAGTAATCATTCCAAGCAAAGGCAAACAATCTGTTTCCACCACCACTGTTGCCTCAATTAAATAATCCCTTTTAGCTTTCATAGCTGAAACAACTCCCCATAATTCCCTTTTTACTTGAGAATATATACGTTGGCGTGCACTTAAAATCTTAGCTCCAAATTAAACTGCAAATCTATTTTTATTTGAATCATCTTGATCCACTGCCCATCCAATGGCAATTGGACTAGTATCCACTATAAGAATCACTGGTCTATTGCACTTATAATCAATTTTTTTCAATACTGGAGGTGATGGCAATAATTCCTTCAATATTTGCATTGCTTTGATATGCTTTTTTTCCCATTTAAAATGATAACCTTTGCGTAATAATTCATACAATGGATCCGCTTTATGAACATAGTAAGGAATCCAAATACAATAGAACACACATGCATCCAAAAACCTACGCACCTCTGTTAAAGAACTACAATCTTCTTTTTTTCTTCTAATTGCATCAACCTTAGTTGAATCTGCTTTTCTTCTATGAAATCCACATAAATGTCCAATAATTATAACTTCTCGTATTCCAAATATAGATTTTATATTCGATAATGTAAGATGAACTCCTTCAAGCCAAATCAATATCTTTTCACAATCTTATATATGATCAACAATATACTTGCGACACCCTTTTTTAACTTGCAACACCCTTTTTATCTAAAGTCTTATCCTTGTCTTCTTTCGCACCCTTTAGTAGTAAATATCATCTGAAAGTATAGTCTTAATTATAATAAATCCCTCAATACCTTATTCATCCTGTTCATCATATGTGCAATTGAATTAGTAGCATCTTGAGGAAGAGTACACATTTTAACCAATCTAAGTGGAGTTCTCATTGTTGTCATGTCTCTACTTTCTTTTGCTAGTTGAAATTGGTCATAGCCTGAATACAGGTCACCTATTGAATAAATTGCCCTTCTTGCAAATGCTTCAGCAAATTCATCTACTATTGGTCTAATTCGTACATTTTTGATAGTAATTATATTTACTGACTGCATATCTTGAATAAATCATAATGATCCATTTTTCTTAGGCACTATAAACCATTGGCTAGAATATCGTGCAAAAGAAGGCTCCAAAATCTTCATCTTCATCTTTTCTTTCAATAATTCTATCAAACTCGGTAAATGCGCCTTAGGCACTGGAATTGGCCTCAAATTCCAAGGTACATGTGATATAGTGAAAATAACCATAGGAATTACAATATTTGAATCCACACACCTAATTTTATGAGATTCAAAGGCAAATGATTTACCTCGTTTTGCTAGCATTTCTTTGAAGAATATAATTTCCTCTGGCAATAAGGAGCATCCAAAACCGATCTTTAATTCTTTAAAAGTTTCTTCAGTAAACTTATGCCTAATATTTCTTAGATCCTTCAAGCTCTTTTTTCTTGATGCTCCTTCTACCTATTCTTTACAGTCTTTTGGCAAAGGCCCAGCAACAGGTTTTACCTTCTTATCTACTGTCTTGTATTTTGTTTCAACCATAACCTCTGATATTTGAAAAGATTCAATCATATCATAAACGTCTTTCAAATAAATCTGTATAATTTTATCATCATCACCTAATCTAATAGCTACAATGAATTCTAAAGGATCTTCCAATCCATTTTTCTCATAAATACCAATAATCTTTTTATCATCTTCTAATATTTTTAATCCATATAATTTTCTTTCAACAGCACATAATCTTTTTCTCTCACTTCTTTTTAGATCCTCAATCCTCTTATACATAATACTCTCATTTTTAAAAATGCCAATAAATCCTGCATCAAAGGCACATATATCTTACGAGAGTACCTCCCCTTTTGTACTTCCATAATCCCGCTTTATAGTGGTACTTCTAAAAAATCTGTAAATTCTTCAACAACTCTTGACAATGGTTTTTCTCTCAATTTGTCTCGATTACGTTCATGATTTAGAGGAACACTCAAAAATTGTATTGCCCTTTTTCCATCTTTACTACAAATCCGTGCATAAGCTGATCTATCATCAAGGACTTTTATTTCCATTCGAGTCGCAATAATGTATGGTTGTCCCAATATAAGAGGATAAGTTGTTGCATCTTAAACAAAGAAATTTTCTTCCATTGCAACATCACCAATTTGAACCTTCACATCTAAACAAGCACCATACAATTCACCTCGTGTATTATTAGCTGCTCGTATTATCCATCCATGCTCCATATCAATTGGCCACTTCTGTTTCATGTAAAGATCCTTAGACATAAGATTTATTTCTGAACCATAGTCAATCAAGGCAATAATTGGCTCATCTATATCTCCAATCTTTACTAATGCCTCTGTAGTTGCTCTAGCCCAATGTTTTCGAGTATAATGACTCAAAATTTCTTTCTCCTTATTACTTGGATCATTAAAATGTGCTTTTTGATTATAACTCCTTCCTCCATTTGTTGATTGTTTGTAACAGTTGCCAATTTCATCTTCTTCATCTTCACATATATGTGCATCAATAGCATGGTTTGATCCAGATTCACCCATTAATTGCCTCTTTTTCTTAATATTAATAATTATAACATCATAGAATTCTTTCTTTGTAATACCCAATATTTCTTTCAATGTGAATTCAACTTTAGCATTGAGGACATGTTCTTTAAGCACCCCCTTTAAATCTGTTGCTGCTTCAATATTAGAGAGAAGTTTGTAAGCCGTTGACTTACTTTTTTCTCTTAAGTCCTTTGATTTTTCTTTTGAAGATATTGAAGTATTCTTTGTTGGTAATTCATGTAATGCCATCTCACGAGTCTTAACTTCGCGAGTTTATGTTTTTGAAGAATTCCCTTCTCTTGTATCGTTAGAATCTTATCTTTTCTTTTCTTCCATCAAGGCTTCATGTTGATTTTTAGTAATATAGGCATGTATTGATAAAGCTTCTACAGGATCCTCCCAATCCGTAGTTCCACAAATTATTGCAACAGTCCTTAATAAAGCTTCTTGTGGCATCTTCTTCTTATGCATTGTAGAAATGGCAAAAGTCCAAATCCCACTTGGTTCAATATTTCTAAAAAATTCTTGCTTAGCATTATCATCCACTCTAGTACCATAACTTACAATTTCTATTATTGCAATCCTATTTGCTGCCAAATAATCCTTAACCAATGCTTTCATACCTCCCTTATCAAAGTTGGTTTGGAGAATATCACCAATATCCTTTAACGCCACCTTTCCTTCTTTTCAAAAAATAATGCCTTGTTGGACCATTTCATTAAATTCACCACAATCCTTTCAAGGATGGGAATCATCATCATACTTGATGCATCTTTGAAATACCCTTACTTAAAAGTAGATTTTGAATTCATTACAGAAGTCTTCTCCTTAAGCCTTGCAAATTTAATTTAGATCCCACATCCCGCGTATAAGTTCTTCAATCTCCATATCTTCTTTTTTTGACGTAGTTGTTGAAGATTGAACAATAGATACCGTCAACCGTGAAGTGGGCACTTCAATTTTAAGTACCTGCACCATTCTTTGGATACTCCCCCTATCCTTCCTCCTTTCTTTTTTTGCCAACAATCCTATTGCATCCTTGATCTTCTTCCAATTTGTTGTTAATCCTTCATCTTCTTCTTTACCTATAAGAGAAATCTCCAACTTTTCTTGTAATTCTCCATTTGCTGCTTGAAGAAATAACTCAACCTTCTTTGATTCCAAAGTTAACTTTCCTATTTTTGATAACTGAGAATACTGTCTCTCAAATTTCCTTAATAATTCAGTAGCTTACAATTTCTTATTAGGACGCTCAATCTATTCCAAAATTGATTTTTTAGTAACTCGATCAGAGTCTTTTAAGAAATATTCATTTCTCAAGGCATGAGAGAATTCCTCCCAAGAGCTTCCAAATTGCTTTGTAATTAATTTCACATGTTCTCTTATCTCCGATATCGTAGCAAGTCCAAATAACAAAATCATGTCCCTTTCAGAGACTTGATTCAATTCCATTCCTGCATATAACACCTCAAATACTTAGATATATCCTTCCCATCAAATTGGTCAACCTTGTTAACCATTGCTTGCAGTGCTTTGATTGCCAAAGCCTCTTTTTGATCCTTTTCTTGTTGTTGTTGCATAATTAATGTAAAAGCTTCAAATATATTTGTAATATTTGGGTCTAGATACATACCTTGTCCATCGGAAGATCCACTTAAAGCTCCATCCATAGCTCCATCAATAACTCCAAAATCCACCTTTTTGCTTTCTTGTGCCATTAATTCCAAATAACCACAACAAAAGCATATACCTTCCACTCCAAATTTTTACTTTGGGTTCACCACTAATGTCGTATTACGTATTGTCTCGTTCGGAAATGCACTGGACACTTGGCTGTAGAAGGTAAAGAACTGTTTGCAAATACTCAAAAAATCCTAATAGGTTTCACTCATGTATAAGGAATATAATTTAAGCTTCAATTCAAAAGTGTTTAAAAACACTCCTCTTAGTAAAATCAACCATACATATATCCCAATTACCTCATTTCCTTTATAATTAAGCAATTTTTATTTTTGTTTATAAGTCCTAATCCTAATCAATGAGCTTCGACAAGCTATAATTTTTACTCTAACTATCTACTTAGTATTAAATTTTGCACACAAATGCTGGTATAAGTCCTTTACATGCTCAAAAAATTTTAGCTCAATCCAACTTACAGATTGCATGGAAACGCCCAAAAAGCACATTGATAACACTCAGCCGCCAACTTGAAGATTGATGCAGAAACTCTAGTGGTGATTTCTCATTCTTTCACTATTAACTTCAGTTCAAACTTGGTGTGTAGCTCAATCAACAAGTCTTCTATCATCATGCCAAAAATTATGTTGATCCAATTAGTGGATCTTTAGTTATTAGAGAAACCCTATCCAACCCTAAACTACCAACTTTTGACAATCCTTTGTATCAAAACTCAAATATCTCCTGATTGCATTGCTAGATTAATACAAATTTTTGTATATACTTAGCACATCCAACAATCCAGACAAAATCAAATTTTGATTTGTAGATGCTTTACAGATTTTATAAATTACTCAATAATTCAAGCCATCATTGTCTTATATAAAAATCCAAATCACCAATACAAATCTTGACTTTGAATAGCGATTGCTAAGTCTTCCAAAACTATATGGTCACAAGCTAAATGTTCTTGGAACCTTTTTCAAGCTAGCTATCCAACTTTAATCGCCGATCTTCAAATGTCTCCCTTCCTTGCCTTCGGCAATTGTTTTTGTCCCTAGAGGTCTGATTTCAATCCTATCTCATACCTGGTCTCTCCCTGGGTATCAATTCAATTAATTCTAAGGATTTTTAAGTTAAATCCTATTCTCAACTCAATCCTAGTATCAACCATAATAATTATTTTTCTTTTCTATTCTATTTTAATTAACTTATGGCTTTTCAAAATCAATAATAGAATTTATATAGCGTAAAAGAAAACTTTAACAACTAACTTTTATTTGTTAACTATTAAAACAATAAAATAATCTAAGAGGATTCAATAATCTTTTTCTTAAGTATCTTAAGTTCCTATTGAACTAAGATAATCAAGTATTAAATATAAATTACTTTTATCTATACCTTCACTATATAAACGTTGTTGTATTGTGACACGATTATATGGTGAAACTATGACTAAAAATGATTTTTCAATTAATACTCTATTATCTTAGTTCAACACAAATTCAACATATTTTAATAAGAGTTTTATGAGAGTCTCTTAGTTTATTTTCTTCACTTAATAGCTAGTAGATAAGAATTAGTTAGCAATTTTACCTTCTAGGTTATAATAATTCTTTTACTGGCTTAGAAAGGCCATAAAATAGTAAAAATATAGTAAAAAGGATAAATTACTAGCATAATTGACATTAGGATTAAGTTGAAGGTAGGGTCGGACTGTAAAATCCCTAGGATAGGTTAGATGGATATCCAAGGGTTGGCCGTTTGTAGGACAGGGTCGAAATCAGACCTTTGGCTACTAAAACGGCTACCTAGGGCAAATCAAGAGTCTTTTGGCAGATCAAAAGATGGGATTAGAGAGAAGACTTAAGAGATTTTGCATAAGATTTGGTTGAGAGTGATTTGGATTAGAAATGACTTTGTAAGAGCTTTGCAAAGTCAGGGTTGTTTTGGGCGACTTGGGATTTTGTGAAATAAAATAGGGTTGATATTTTAGGCAATTTCAAAAGTTTTGTAGCAGATCTATAGTTGAAAATTTGTGGGTTTTTTGGATATTATTGTTGTTAATGTGTGCTGTGAATTTGAGCTCAATCTAATGGTTTAATTGTATGTAATTGAGATTTAAATAGGTCAAGGTCTCAGGAACTAAGCTTTGAAGGTCAGTTGGGGTTTTTGAGATCTTGAGCAATCTGCTAGTTGGATTGGAGTGAAATTTGTATGTGTGGGTAGTAGACTTATTTTCCTATGCACATACAAAATTTGAAAGCAATTGAATGGTATGAAAGGGAAATTTAGATATTGGAATATTAGCATTAAGACTAGAGAAGGAGGCCAGCTATCACCCATGCAAATTTATGGATTTTTCTTCTTTTTGTGAAGTTAGATCTTCTTCAAACTTAATGTGCTTGTTTTCAACTTAATTAGTAAGGTGTGTGATAAATTTCAATCAAGATCGATGGTTTAGTTGATAGTTATTGAGATTCTAAAACTACCTTAGGATTTTCTTAGGGTTTGGTTAAGATTTGACTAGGGTTTAATTAGGGTTTGTTTTAGGATTTGACTAGAATTTAGTCAGGGTTTATTTTAGGATTTAATTAAGGTTTGATTAAGAATTATTTAGAGATTGATTAGAGAGGTTAGGACTAGTTTTGTTGCATTTTTTTTTTTTATCTTCCACAACCAGGTGCCCGGAGCATTCTCAAGCAAGACTTCACGACATACAACATAATTTGGTGAATCCGATGTGAAAAGCTTGAGGTAGAAGATTATTGGGATAGTTTTGATTTATTTGACTTATGGAGAAGGAAGGCAAGAGAGTTAAAGAAGGAATTATGGATGGTGTATTAATTGGAGTTTCTAGTGGAATTACAAGTGGAGCAACAAGTGGAGGTAGCAAAGGAGGACAAAATGGCAAGAGGGTTGATTTTGAAGCTTTTTGAAGCTTTGAGCTTTGGAAAATATCTTAGAAAACAAAAATGGCATTTTAATTATCATGGAGCATTATATGGCTTCATAGACATCTTGGAGCATTTTGAAGTATTATAAGTTATTTATTGAGGTATTTCAAGGGACATTTTTGAACATTATAGAACAAGATGGAAGATGTTTTAGATAGGTTGAATATTTTGGATGGACCAAATGTTAATGAGTATTTTAAGGCTTTTTGTATTTTTATGGAAGAGCAACAAAAGATGCAAGCAATTGAAAGGGATATCACAAAGGCATTGCAAGGAATCATCAACAAATTTGGAAGGTTTGAAGGATGCAACATCACTAAGTTTTTACAAGTTTATACATATGAAATGGAGGCATGCCGAATTCCTGAGGCAAAGATGATTTCAAGCTTCTATTTGGCTATTGAATCAAGAATTCATAACAAAGTGAAAAGATTACTTGAAGGGAGTGTAGAGACATGGTCAAAATTTCAAGAACTTTTGAAAAAATAATTTATTGATACAAATGAGGATAGGACTACCAAGTGAAAGTTTTTGGATTGGATAAATTTACAACCAGGCATACATATGGATCTTTATGAATTTTTGAAAGAATTTGAAAAGAAGTTGTATCAACTGTCATCCTTAGCGAGACAATCATTGGATGTTCTAAAGGTAGACTTGTTTTTAAATGGTCTTGATAATGCCTTGAGAGACAAGCTTTTTATACTTCTTACAGATGAGTCTACGGAGAGTGGTTGTATCAATAATTGGAAAGAGTTGAAAGAAGCAGTGATTGTTTTAACAAAACAACAACGGGCACAAGCTAAAGGAGTTGCAGTATGGCCTAAGAAATCTTCTATTTTGGTTTCTCTATCATTTTTATCAATACAAGGAATTAATCTTGAAAATAGAGAAATAAAAGAGCAATTGGAGGATTTTGAAGGAGGAGCCAATTCTTTACAAATGAAAGAAATTGGATCTTATATTGAGAGTGGTGAAGGAGAAAACAAAGACTCTATTCAAACTATTAGTATGGAAGGCCAAGATATCCAAAAATTTGAAGGCAATATGGAATTCAAGGATTTAGACACTAACAACAATGAAGATGAAAGCTATGGCTATTCTACATTGAGTATATTTGTGCAAGTTGGTGATGGCAATTTGGATGGAATATTTCTTAAAAATAAAAAAAGATTTTTTATATTTGAAGGAGGTGAGGATGCTTTATCTAATACTTTAGATTATGTTGAAGAATTTAAGATTGAACCTTCACAAGAGATGGATTATGGATCTATTCAAGGTTATAATCATAAAGATTGTATAAATTTACAACATTATGATGTAAGAAGTGGTACAATTATACATGAATATGATGATAAAAGTCAAACTGTATATGGCTATAAGACCATATATGGATTGGATGAAAGAAGTTTTGAATTTTCATACAATCATTATGGAGGGGGTTATGAAATTATACAAGGTTATGATACTAAATGTAGTGGTGAAACCACAAAGGATTATGGCAAAGATTGTGAGATTTTTCAAGACCATGAGATTTTATAAGGCCATGAAATTTTTCAATGTTATGAAGCAATACAACGCTTTGAGATAACACAAGGTTATGATGTTTCACAAGGATGCATTCAAGAAGAAATGAAGGATGTTTTACAAGGATATATTCAAGAAGAAAAGCTAAATGTTTCACAAAATTATATGACAAAAGAAGATTATGGAATCACAAGTAAGGGTACTAAGTCAATGGCTTTAATCAAGTCAATTGTGAGTACTAATCTTTTGGACCAAGGTCAAGGTTACATGGATAATGCATATATATTGGGAGCACAATTGGATTTTGATAAGAAAAAGATTCATCATGAAGTATAAAATTCAAGGATTGAAAATCTAAAAATCTTCAAATATGAAGGCATAGACAATAGATTTAAAGATTACATGGATATCTTAAATGGAGGTTGGAACCAAAAGAATAAGACAAAAGATGCAAATAAGATATATGTGGCTATGCGGATGAAGTTTCAATTAAATCTTCTTATTTCAAAATTTGTACTTCGCCAATGGTTTGGTCATGTACAAAAGAAGATATTTTCAACCTACTTGTACATGAGGAATAAATGAAAACTTTGGCATTGGTAAAAGGGATAATTAGCTATAGAATATTGGCGCATACCAGAGGATGCGCAAGTTTAGAGGGGGTGGATGTCGTGTTGTGACACGATTATATGGTGAAATTATAACTAAAAATGATTTTTCAATTAATACTCTATTATCTTAGTTCAACACAAATTCAACATATTTTAATAAGAGTTTTATGAGAGTCTCTTAGTTTATTTTCTTCACTTAATAGCTAATAGATAAGAATTAATTAGTAATTTTACCTTCTAGGTTGTAATAATTCTTTTACTCGCTTAGAAAGGCCATAAAATAGTAAAAATATAGTAAAAAGGATAAATGATTGACATTAGGATTAAGTTGAGGATTTGACTAGAATTTAGTCAGGGTTTATTTTAGGATTTAATTAAGGTTTGATTAAAAATTATTTAGAGATTGATTAGAGAGGTTAGGACTAGTTTTGTTGCATTTTTTTTTTTTTATCTTCCACAGCCAGGTGCCCGGAGCATTCTCAAGTAAGACTTCACGACATACGACAATGTGCTGCAACACGACAATGTATAATGGCCATCTTCCAAAACTCCAACTGCTCTCTTTACATCTATAATCCTCGTATCCAGAACATTCCGAAGATCACTTTGCAATGCCTGAACTGGTCCTTCTAACTCCTCGATTCTTCTATTGATGCTCTTTTGCATGTCATCAAAGCAGTGATCCTCAGAATTAGGGATGGCTCCTAAAAAAGGCAACTGAATCTAAGACTAGTTTTACAAGTTGCACTTTTTGGCAATGGCAATTGTTGCAAATTCTTCCAAAATAAGTGGATCCAATAAAATCCAAGTTTTTGTCGCCAATGCTCTAAACTTATCTTAGATGTCCTCTACTTGCTGGATGTCTATTTTTTTTTGGCCAAACAATCCTTAGAACTCGCCTTTCAACTCCATGATAAGTTGCTCAAGAGCTTCTCCAATACATGCTGCTCAAGAGCTTTTCTTTCCAATACAAGCTACTCAAGAGCTTCTCCAATACAAGTTGTTCAAGAGCTTTTTTTTCCAATACAAGCTACTCAAGAGCTTCTCCAATAGAAGCTGCTCAAGAGTTTTTTTTTCTAATACGAGCTACTCAAGTTCTTTCTTCTCTAATATAGGCTATTAGAATCCTCCCTATACAAACTTCCACAACTCTTGCATGGCATCAACCACAAATGATTGCTTGAGCACTTCAAGATATCGCAGAGCTAAGTTGATGTTGATTTTTTCAAGGATTGGATTGTCAAGTTGATGGATAAGGTTTCTAATCAGCAACATCTATTTCAATTGGAGAACATCTTTTGGAAAAGGTAGCTTCTTTATAAATTCTTGTATAATATTCATTCCCAATGTGTGCTTGAAAATTTATTCTCATATCCAAGTATATATTAGCTCAAAACCTAGTTTCTTCCGTCCACTTGCTTCTATTGTATTCATTGTCATTTTGGATTTTTTTTAATGACCTTTGAAAGAAAAAAAAAAGAGAAATAATAAGAAAGTGAAACCATTTCCAAAGATTTGTGAAACCAAGGTCAAGCCAACATTTTCATTACCATCTGAGATTGAACTAGTCATAAGAATAGAAGAACAAGAAGAAGCTGAATCATACTTATGGCCTCATAAATTTTAATATGTCTATTATATTACAAGCGGCGATGACTAGGTTTGAAAAATAAGATTCAACCTCTTCAACGTACAAGAGAACATGCACTATTAAAAAAATATGAAACAAAAATTTAGAACTCAAATATATGCTCAATTGCTTGCTTTCAATATATTATAATTTATCATGTCATCTAGCACATCCAAATCTTTGACAAAAAAAATACAAGCGCATCATCTGATTGGTTCATTTCCATTGAAGCAGTTTGATCCACATGATATACAAACACATTTGGGTCTTGTGTGGAAAATCACCACATATTGGATTTCACTATTAAAATATTAAATCCAAAATCAAAATTAAAATGAACAATCTTTTTGTGATTTCATACAAATAGGAGCACAAAAAGGTGCCTCTAAAATAAAGGCAGGCAAAAACATAGTATTTTCTTTTATCAAATATAAATGATAACATATCCACATAAAAGATATTTACTAAATCTGGTCACTGCCATAAAGAATATTTGCATAATTGTACACAAAGACATCAAATTACATCAGTTCTTCTGTTCAAAATATACATAAAAATACCAAAATATCATAAATAAATTATAGTACAATATGAAAGCTTGAACATAACATCAATAAAAAAAAAGAAAATAACATCTAACTAACCTAGATGATCCAATCAACACTTGGAATATCTAGACCCCTTATAGCTACATTGGCACACACCAGTAAACCTAACCTACTATCATCCCGAAAAACATTGCCAACGATTTTTCTTGAATTGTCTATGCTAGGCATAAAAAAAAATCTTTCAAGTAATAATAACATTAACTACAAGGTTAAGGGTGATGATGATGTATGAGCAAAAGTAGAACCAAGAGCTTTACAGAATCATGGTGGCTGTCCAGTTCATTATTCTAAATTGCTCTTCTTCCTTCTCCCTCCCCAAAACTTACATGAATGTGCAACATGTATACGTACAATTCTCTTGGAGCCTTCCTCCTCCTCCTCCCCTTCACCTCCCCCTTCCCTCTTCTTGTATCGCATTGCTTTGCATTGTGTGTCTCTTCCTCCCTTAATTTTACCCCGACCTCACTTCTTCTCCTCTTCTATCGTCTTCTCAATAGCGCATGATGCCACAACATCTTCCGCTCATCCATAATCTTTTTCTTCTTTCTTCACTTTGTTTTAACAATGGCTGAGCCAAATACTTCTATGTATTTACATCATGGTCGGAGGTTTAGGGTATAGCATCCCAGCATTGCTAAATATTTTTATGTGCTTACATCATGGTTGGAGACATATATAATATCTCATTAGTCCTATCTTTCCCTACTTCATACTCATTGCATCACCTTTATTACACTCGCTTTGTACTTATTATTCTATCATTCCTTAATGAACAATTGTACCTCAATCATATTTGTATGTAGGTCTTTTCATGTTTCTGCTCCAATCGGCAATCAAATGGGCTGCTCTATGAGTTGCAATTCCAATACCAATTTGGTTACTCCCTTGAAATCATCATGCTCTACCACATGGTAAATTTAAAGTTGATCAAGTTCTCTCCTTGCAGAACAAAAGTGCTCCAATTGCTAGATCTCATCTACTAAGTGAAAGCACATCCTAAACCTCTGTCCTTGAGAATGCAATGCAATGTAATGCATTGAGACCACTACCTGATTTTTACTCTCTGAATTTTTCTCCCTGTCATGGAAGAATATCCTTTTCTTCCATACACCATGAGGCTCTTAAATGGACAAAGATCCTCCCTAAACACCACATGCAAATGCATTGATTGTTGTCAATTTGCCTTCTTTCACTCTACAAGAAGGGTTTGTTTGTGACCTTGAGAGTTTAGACAATGAAACTCGATGTTGAGCAAACAGGCCCAAGTTTAAAATGATAAAAAGGGCCGAGGTCGACACGACGACCGTGGTGATTGCTTCTGCCAATGGTAGGAGTCAAATTTAATGATCTTGTAGTACTTCGTAGTACAGTAGATCTCGTAAGCCCACCCCAATTTTTCAATCTCTGAAATATTGAAGTAGTATCATATATGGGACTTCTACTAGGATTGACAATACTCAAAAGATCCCATGATTCTTCATCCTAAGAAGTTAGTGACAAGAATGCAAAAGCATCTACTAAAAATTGAGACATGCGAGTTAGTGGTGAAGGATGTCGTGGAGAAGATTTTTGTCTTTGAGGACATTTTTATGCCAACAAGTCTAAAGTTGATGAAGAATGGAGGGGATCAATACAATTGGATGTGAGCATAAATGAATCACAATATTGGATTAGCGCACTTGGATGTGAGCATAAATGAATCACAACATTGAATCAGCACACTTGGATGTGAGCGTAAATGGATCACAACATTGAATTAATACACTTGAACAAAAATTGAGTAAGAAAAATTAGTAATATTGTGCGATTATAAGAATATATTGTAAGAGTGAGTAATGAGCAAATAGCAATTGGGCACATTTTGAGGTATTGAAAATTTTAAGGTAGATCATAGTACCAATTGTGTGTGCATCCATTTGGAGAATTATGGCAAGACAGAGAGAAGACAATTGTGTGATCACCAAGATGAAAGTAACCAAAATGAGATTGAAAGGAATGAAGAAGCCAAAGTTGGAGGCAAGAATGATGTCAAGGATAAGAACTTGATGAAAATAAATAAGCATATAAAACTTCTATTAAGAAGTATAACAAAATAGAAGTAAGAAAATATGTATATTAAAAAAAATTAGAATGGCTATTGCCATAAGACAAGAAAACTATAGACTCTTGAAATTGGACTAAAAGCAAGAAAAGAGTTGACAAGAGTGAAAAAGGCTTCATTTTTGTCTCTTTTTATACTATATATCTAAGAGCTATGTGGTGATATTCTATAGGACCTCCTACACGTGTCTGATTTATAAGACATGTGTCAAACTTGTACAACAAGTTTTCTACATATGCACCACATACTTGGCTTATTCCACAAGCTACCAACATGTGCATCGTGTGGCTAGTTTATTGACCAAGTTTCTAACCTATCAATCACCTATAAACATGTATAAAAGTGATTTTACATCTATGAAGCTTCTAAAAAGCTTCTCTATCAAATATTATCAAATCAACTTATTTTACTTACTTCTATTGATCTATATTAATTAGATAATTATTGGAATAAATCTTATATCCGTGACATTATTCCCCCCCTTCTAGAGACGAATTCCATGAGTAGCGGTGATTACATATTGAGGAAGTTCAGAATACATCAAATTGTAATTGTATTTGTTACATACTCTAATCTTTGTTCCCTTCAAAGGTAATTGATAGGTCCTTTCAACCATCGATAATATTCCATACCAGGGCAAGAGGACCACCCTGTTATTTGATCATTGTTAAGGCCTTCATAACTCCCTTCAAAGAAAATATTTGGAACACCATCATGAGTAGTTTCTACCTCTAAAAATATCACCAAACATCGGGAGTCTCTTCCAAGGTCGTGATATCAAACACGTTGTATTTTGCCATCAATCCAAAGAAAGACATGTTGTTCTTGAAGGTCCTCATTTCTATTTAGTCGTCTTAAAGGTTGTAATAGTCGTAATATCTTATTCGATAAATCAACAAATGAAGGTTCTTGAGTTGAATCTACTGGTTGTTTGTTCTCCATCTCTTTAACGTCACAAATATAAAAAAGCTACAAATAATGATAGAAAGTAGAATATTATCTTGTCTAGATTGTGTTTCTTTTATAGAAAAGGTCCTTATCTTTATTTTAATAGATGTCGTTGATGAAAAGCCTCTACTTTTCTTGTTGCATTTCTAAGATTCTTTACTAGTTTCCATGTGCATTCATTAATATCATATCCGCGCCAATGAACAAGATATTCCAACCTATTTTGGTGTTGCCTCAAATTTAAGACTTTTTCCACTTCAAATTCTTCATTATTATCCACGTCTACAAGAGGAGGTAACACTTGTCTTCTTTTTGGTATGTTCACTATCTTATATGGTTCAAGAAAATACATGTAGAATACAAGATGGATCTTCATGGACTTTGGTAGGTATAATCAATATGCAATTTGATTGATTTGTTCAGAAATAAGAAAAGGTCCAAGTCTACAATAGTCCAACTTATCACAAGGACAAGTTGTTTTGATATTATGAGAAAGTAACCATATCTTGTCTCCTACGTTGAATTATAGTTATTCCTTGCAATATGCATCTGCATTTATTTTTTATCGTTCTTGAGTTTCTTTTAATTGCACCTTCATTATTGCATGTAATTCTTATAAATGATTTGTCAAATCTTTTGTTACTGGATTATCAACTTTTGAAAAATCAAAAATATCAAATTGTAGATGGTAACCATAATTGGCAAAGAAAGGTATTTGTTGCATAGAAGAATGTATTGTATTATTATAAGCAAACTCTGCCAATGGTAAGAGAGTTGTCCAATTATCTTATTAGTAATTGATGGTATACCTCAAATAATACTCCAAGACTTGGTTTACATGCTCCGTTTGTCCATCAATTTGAAGGTGGAAAGCTGAAGATAGCTTTATATCCACCTTTAAAATCTTAAAAAGTGTTTTCCAAAATCTTGATACAAATTGTATCCCTTTATCTAATATAATATTCTTTGATAATCCATGATAGCGATAGATATTGTCAAAGAAGAGTTTAGTTGTTTCTTCACCTATGATAGATTTTATACATGGTACAAAATGTGCCATCTTAGTGAAACAATCTACAATTACGAATATAGAATCATATGAACTTAAATTTGGAAGATTTGTAATGAAATCTATAGAAATAGAAGATCAAAGTTGTTTTGATATTGGTAATGGTTGAAGAAGTCTATAAGATCGATGATGAAGAGTTTTCAATCTTCAACAAATATCACACAATTGCATAAATTCTTTAATAGCCTTTCACATTTGAGGCCACCAAAAATCTCTTGAAATTAGCTCCAAGGTCTTATTGTATCCAAAATGTTCAACTATAGAGAAGTTGTGACGAGCTTCAAGAGCACAAATTTGTGCTTCACTTTTTGAAATATATAAACGTCTTTCAAAATAAAATAAATTGTCTTTGAACTTGAACTTTGAAATATCATGAAATTTACAAGAATTATTCTTAATATCATGAAAAAGAAGATCTGAGGACATAGTTAATTAGATTTACTTAAAAAATATTAAATCAACAGCCAATGTTGATTTTATTGCTCGAATATGAAATTACTCTGATTTCAGGAGGATTATTTTTTGTTAAGCAAAAGCTGCATCTCCTTCTTTTGGTGCAAGATAAGATTGTCTAGAAAGAGTATCGAACAGACCTTGATGTTTTCTTAGCTAATAAGTGATGATGAACTCAAATCTTAAAAAAGTCATACTCCAACAAGCTTGACAATGATTTAATATGCATATTGACATGAAATACTCAAGATTCTTGTAATCTGTATACACAATGACTGGACTAAAAGCGCCTTCTAAATAGTAGTATTATTCTTGAAAAGAATCCACAATTGCAAGAAGTTTTTTTATCGTGGATTTTATAATTGATCTCTACTACTAAAAATTTCTTGGAATAGAAAGCTACTGGGTAGATTTGTCATCTACTCCCATTTGTAACAATACTACATCCAAAGCAAAGTCTGATGCATTTATTTTCATAAAAAATGCCTTAAAGAAGTCAAGACAATACAAGATTGGTGCAGAAGTAAAAGCTATTTTCAATGCTTCAAACGATGTTTCTGCTTTCTTACTCCACTTGAGTTTGTCTTTATAAGTTAGATGTGTAATTGAAGTTGCAACTAGAAAAAAGTTCTTGATAAAGATTCAATAGTAATTGGCAAATCCCAAAAAGCATTGCACGTCCCTTATTGTTTTTGAAATCTTTCAATCCATAATTATTTGGACTTTCTCAAGATCCATTATAAAACCATCATTTGAAATGATATATCCTAAGAAATCAACTTGAATTCTGTGAAATACATACTTTTCCATCTTGGCATATAATCCGGTATCTCTAAATTTTTGTAATACATGACAAATATGTAATTCATATTTTTTTACGTCCTTAGAGTAGATTAAAATATTGTTTAAGTAATAGACAATAAAATCATCTAAAAACTCACAAAAAACATCATTCATGAGATATTGAAAAACAATTGGTGCATTTATGAGTCCAAAAGACATAACATTATATTCAAAATATCTATATCTTGTTTGAAAAGCAATCTTCCATTCATCTGCCTCGTTGATATAGACCAGGTTGTATGCTCATTGTAGATCTATTTTTGTATAGATCTTAGCTTGATTCAATTGATCTAGAAGTTTAAATATCACCAATAGAGGATATTTATTCTTAATGGTAATCTTGATGAGCCTTCAATAATCTATGCACATCCGTAGTGATCTATCTTTTTTCTTTACAAACAAGATAGGAGCTTTTGTTGGAGATTTTGAATGACGTATAAAATTCTTAGCTAAGTTTTCATCAATATATTCCTTGAGTTCACCTAGTTCATTTTGTGATAAGCTGTAGATTGGTCCAAATGGAGGCTGAGCTTCCTCTTTGAAGTCAATTGAACAATTATATGGACAATGCTTTGAAAGAATATTTATATTTTTTTTTCAAAAACATCTTAATAATCTAGATATCGGCTTAGAATGCCACTTAAAGTCTTTCTACTATCAGAAACAGGTGTGGCATATATAACAAAAGTTGATCGTTCTTTTGCAACATGTATAAAAGTTTTTGCACCTATAAGTACGGATTTTACTATAATAGACTTGTAGCTTTTCATTTGGTCGATACAATGTTTAAAAATATTTTGAAAAAATCAAGTCTACAAGAATTCCAATCTGTTTGAGGGTTATATTTTTCTAGTCATGATAAACCTAAAATAATTAGATTAGATGGAGATTTAATTATATTAAAGATTATATAGCTATTATGACCATCTATTATTACTTTTATAAGATGGATTTCATAAGTGACATCTCCAGAAGACAATGGATAACCATCTATGACTTCTACATGTATATATTTAGTTTTCTATATTAAAGATATTTTATAATTCTTAATAAATTGATCATCTAGAAAGCATGCTGAGGTTCCTAAATCTAATAAGACAAAGGCTTTGTAGTTTTTTGGTCCTAAATATACATCTATTATAAAATAAAGAGAGGATTCTGAGGAAAGAATAGGACCTTCACTAGGAATTGTATAAGGTTCTAGCTGCATGGTCCCTATTATAATTAGACTAATTTATTTTTTGACATGTTGTCTTCTTTGATAGCCGTACTCCTCATTTTGTAATTGTATCATTTCTTTGGACAATGTTGAGCAGTGTGCTTAGATTCTATATAATATAAATAAAATCCTCCTTGACAACACTAAATCTTTTCTTGTTCAATAAGAAGTTTAAAACATATTGCATCAATTTCCATGTCTTCTACTTCCAAATGTATATTTTATAAGGATGTTGATGTTGCCATTAAATAATAACGTTGAGGCTCTCTTGTATGACTCTTGGATCAAAACTGAAAAAATTGATTGTCACTTTTCACAGGAAAATCAATTGCTTGACTCAATGTTTGAGGATTGGATAAATTGAATATTAATTTTTTTATCTCATATTGTAATTCGTAGAGAAATTGGTTGATGAGTGTAGCATCATTCCACTTGATATCAGTTGCTAGTTGTCAAAATTGTAAAGCATACAACAACACTGATCGATTGCCTTATCATAGGATGCAAATCTTGTTGGTTGCAAGACGGATTGCATTATGTTCTCCATATATAGATCAAAATTTTGCTAAAAATGCTTCCAAATTATCCAATATTGGATCACATTGTTCAAAAAAAGATAAAAACCACAATAAAACAGAATCAAAAAGTAACATTCCAATAAACCTAATTTGAAATCTGTGAGGATAAAATTCACTCCTCAATCCAAGTTATAAGGTGGCCTCAATTAAGAGTTGCTTATAAATTGTGGTGTGAAGTATAAGGAGCAATAAACAACAATAAAGGAGAAAAACAACATAAAACAAGTAAAATACGTGTAATTAAGTAATTGCACATTACAAAACTAGTCATAGTCTGTTTACTAGATTTTTACCTAGTAAAAAATAAAATTAAAAAGTAAAAATTATATTTTCAAGTGGATAATTTTTTTTATCTTTCTAATGATGTCAAAAACATGTAAATCTAAGTTACTATGAATAAGTTATGATAATTCAAAGTTAGAAGATAAATAATGGAAAAAGTTAAGTAGAAATTTTTATCTCAAAGATAACTTGTTACAAGATCATAGATTCAAACCTCACCAAGGCTCACAAGTAGTATATATGGGTGTCCTAAAGGGGCCATGAGGCCTTAGTCTTATCCTCCTACCTACATCCAAGGTGCCACAACCCATATGGGACTTATGCACCTCCCTTCCTACAAGGACTATACTAGCTGTTAGTCCTCTTATTTTATATTAGTAGAACTAATAATTTTGCATTTTTGACATCACCATGGTGTTTAAAAACATCCTATTATCCTAGGAACCTTGCATGGCCTTCAAATCTTGCTCCATTTCTTCATAATAGCTCCCAAGGTGGTAAAACTCATTTTTATCAAAGTCTTCAAAATTACTCTAAAAATTCTTAATAAATTCTAAATAAATTCTAAATAAATTCTAAAAATCTCTATAATATTTCTAAAATGATAATATCAATTTAAAAATATTTTATTCTACCTTAAAAAAAATTTATAATAATAAAATTAATAAAAATCAACTCAAAATCCTATTTTTTACAAAAATAATTAAAAAGACATGAGTTTTCTTTCTCATGCTTCTTCTACCTACTAAATAATATTTATAGATTTTTAATGAGTAATACATATAGTTAGAAGGCCAATGTAGATATTGGTTTCAATAACTAACTCTTAATACTTAATAATAAGTAAAAATACTAAACCAACTAAAATAATTGCCTCCAAGATTTACTAAGATTCCATTTTTGTAACTTTTCTTCTAATAAGACTTTTATATTTATAAATACTTCTAAATTCTAATAAATACTTAAATAGTCAAAAAGACTCTCTAATGATTATATTTATATAATTAAATGATTTAAGACTATATTTTTAATCAATCCACCAATTAAGATCAATTGCTGGGACTCACATATGGCGACCATGTGGGACTATTTGTAAGAATAGAAAGAATCTAATTCTTGCCTTTGACATGGTCTATAAAGAAAATGATAGAAGACTTATAACTTGGATATCATAATCTATCAAAAGAAGTAGAATTAAAGAGAAAAAAAATACTAAGACTTTGACCTAGAACAAAAAGGCATTTGGTTGTTATCAACTTGACATGGTTCTATATTTAGTAATATCTTGCTTAATTACTAATTCAATACCTATATTCTATTAAGATGGACTTAAAATTACTATCTAAATAACAAGGTACATTGGTGTTTTAATCAATGTTCACACCTTGTATTCTTTACAATGACTTCTATTAATTCGTGTAGGAAAGTCTTTCCCATCTAACGTTTTAAGTTTGACTCAGTTATTATCAAAGACCTCTTTGATAATATATGGTCATATCTAAAGTGCATCAAATTTAGCTGGAAAATCTAATTTCCTAGCATCTTAAACTATTATCCACATTCTTGAAGTAAGTAGATGTCTTTTTATTTTTTTTTATCAAAGATCTCCTTCCTTCTTCTTTGATAAGTTCTTATATGTTGGCTACAATCTTTGATTCCCACTTAGCTTTTTAAAAGCTCTAATTGTTCTTCCAAAGATTAAAAAGCATCCAATCTTTTGTCAATAGCAATGCGTAAGAATGAGGCTTAAAATTCTACAAATCAAATATAAATGTCTACTTCTTCGTAAGGATTTTCTTCTAATCATTTGGCAAAATCACCTTCATCTTCATATTCATATAATCTAGGGCCAATACATTTTATTGGTGCTATAGTTGATGTTGAATTGGATTGGATAAAACTATTTTGCTTGGTTTCATTAGAGGTTGGTGGTTTTTCTAATGGAACCACGACTTGGAGTCTAAAGTGACTAGATACTATGGTTGTTGTACGATTATTTAAAGATCCAAAAGTAAAACAAGGCTTAGAAGCCTCCAAGTTTTTTATTCCTTTAGATTGCCTCAACCATCCTCTTCCTAACAAGAGAGGATAACTATTTGCTTTTTCATATAATTGTATCACATAAAATGATATCACATAATCTATACCTCTTGCTCGCATACGGAGGTCACGGATTTGACCTAGAGATTGAGAAGGTCTTTGATCAGCTAATCTGACCTTCATAATTGCCTTGTGAGTGATTTTTAATCTCAACTTGTTCATAGTGGATTTAAGCATAATATTGATGTTACTTCCATCATCTATTATGATCTTAGAAATTATTTTATCCATAATTTTTACATCTATCTCAACAAGTCCATATTCTCTATTATTATTCTCTTCTTCCAAGGTGATATTCTCTTCTAGATCATCAACTTCAATTTAAGCTATTCCTTCTATGTTCTTAATTTTCCTTTATAATATTACTCCTTCCTTAAGGTCTTTTTTGATATTTGGTGCTATTTGAACCAATTGTCCAAAAGAAATGTTGGCTTTAGCTCTACAAAGATCTTGCCATATGTTATAAGATTTTGCATGATTGAAGGTTCTATTAGTTGTTAGTTGTTTCAAAAAGGTATTAGAAGTCCAAGGTCCTTCCTTGCCTACAAATTAGTATTATTCTTCATTAGGTTCAACTAAAGAAGAAGGTTGTTTGTCTTATAATTCTTTAACTATTTCTTGAGTAATTTTTGACAATTCCACAAATTTGAATGATTCTTTTGAAGTATCTATAGATACCTCATCTTCTTCAAGTTGTGCTAAATCTATTGGTTTTTTGGCATCCATACTTCTGATTACAACCAAAGAAGGTAAATATGCATTATCCTTGAAGATCTCCTTGTTGTCTACTTGCACCAAGTGGGATTGAGGAGATGATAAATTTGATGTAGAAGGTACATCAAGTTGAGCTCCTGGATATCTAACATCTTAAGAAGTTTGTGGCTGTTGGTTTTGGTTTTGATTTTGGATATATGCTACAGATCCTTGCAATGTCCTATGATTGGTTTGAACTATTATTGAAGGATGATGATTTTGACCATTGCTTGAAGGGTCATAATACATATTTGATGGACTTTTTATAACAATAGGGTCTGCAAATCTAACTCCTTGTATATTTCCTCCAACTTGGTTACCATAATTTTTTGAAAAAGAAGTTGAAAAAATGACTTGGTTGGATCTTCTACAATAATCCATAGGATGAGAACCTCTACAATTAGAGCATACAATTCTATTTTCAATCCAACATTGACCTACTCGATGTGGCTTTTTATAAGTAGGATAAGGTGTCATATTATTTCTTTGAATTGAAGGAAAATTAGAATCTATTTGTTTCAATTGATGAGGAGGCTTATATGATTGGGCTTGGTTTTTTTCTCCAAGTTGTTGTTGTAAAAATTGTGGACAAAATTGTATCGTGTGGTTCACTTGTTTACAATTTGTATACCATAATCCAAAGGTATGAATTCCCGATTCATGATATCTAGGCTCTATAATTGGAGTTTGATTTTTGATAAGGCAAGATATTTGTTCACTAATGGCTTTTATAATATTCATTATCTCATTTTTGAATACCTCATTGGCTTGCCGTACTTTACTTTTAAATTCTTCCAATCTATTATCATGAAAGATTTTAGATTGACCTTGATCATATAGAGGTTGTATAGCTAAAGGTGTCAGATTGCTAATTGGCAAGGAAAATATAGAAGGTTGTGAATAGTTTAAAGCTAGAGGTTGATGGAATTCTATAAGTTGATGTTGTAAAGGTATAAAGGTGGGTATTGGTTCTTCTACTCTTCTAAGCATATGATCATTTTTCTTATCAATAATCTCCACTTCTAAAGCAACTTGAATGGCTCCTTCTAAATCTTTAGGTTTCTTATTTAAAATATCCCGAATTATAGAAGGCATGGCAAAACCTTGGATAAAGTAGTGCCTTATGGTATTGTCATTTAACAGATTGCGAACATATCGAGTACATACTATCTCGAATCGCCTCACATATGAGGTAATGTCTTTTGAAGGACCTTATCTAATATTTGTCAAGGCTCAAAGGGCTTATTATTGACCAATCACAAGCCTATATTGACGAAAGAATGCTGCTAGGAATTGTTCCTATTTGGTGAATGCTCCCTCTATATGAAATCTATACCAAGCATATGCAGAATCTATTAAGGTTGTTGAAAATCATATTAAATAATACCCTGATTGGTTACTAAATTAGTGATAAATATCTCTACAAATCTTTTTATATGGGCTACTAGATTTTTACTGATAAATCCACTAAATCTTAAAAGATTAGGTAGAATTGATGTCCCTTGTAATGTTGAAGGTACCACAATTGGTAATCTCCTAGGTAACATCATTGGATCAATTTAGATATTGGATTAGATGTTGTAGTTTTCTTCATTGGCTACCCTAATCATTGGAGTTGGAATTGGTAAAGGCTCTACTTGAGGCACTGAAGGTTATTTTCTTCTGTACTCCATCTCATTAGAAGCTTGTGACATCTTATTGCAAATTCCTTCTAATACATGGGTTTCTACAACTATAGGCTCAATATGTAATTTGGATTGTAAAACACGTCCAGATTGCAAAACAAGGCTAGTAAGAGAATGAACTACCTTAAACTTAATCCTAAGTGGCATACAACTAAGTATATGGTTTCTATATAATTCCCTTATAAAAAAAACAAAAAAAAAAAAAAAAAAAAAAAAAAAAACCTAGTAGGTAGTTTAAAACAAAACAAGTAGATTTTAAATTATTTTTATTTCTATTTTTATTTTTTGAATTAACATAAAATCCTTTCTCTTCTTATCTATTTGTAAGATATGTGATTTAATTATATACCAAGATGAAATCTCGTGCCGATTTCAAATTAGTGATATCATCTAATAATTAAACTTTTCTTACAAGTGATATACGAGGTTCAACTAAATACTAAGTTAAGATCTTGTACCAATCTTAATATAGCAAAATCACCTATTACTTAGATTTAATTCAAAATTTAGAGATTGGAAAACAAGGCCAAGAGTAGTACAAGTAATTTTAAAATTTTAAAACGTGGATATCACAAAAATCAGATGGATTGGATAAAAGGTAACTTGTAGGGCAACCTGCAACAATTAACTATGCCTCATAGGAATCATTACTTCCCACAAGTACAGATTCAATGCCAAAAAGAAGTCATGCTGGCCATCAATTCAACTTCACTTACTTATAGAGTATCTAAAAATTAAAGTGCCTAATACAAATATAACCAAATTCTCTTAACAAAAGAGATAGATTGGAAAATTTCTTGGTGCATATAATTGAATATTTTAATACTCAATTATACTACAAGGTGATAGAATGATTTTAGATGTTACATGTAGGAGAGCAAGTCCCAGTGTGCTCCTTCCTAAATGTATCTAAAATTTAAACTTAAAGAAAGAGCTAAGGTTTGGAATCTACCAAGTTTCTCTTAGTTGTGCTCCTTCCTTGTTTTTGTCTAAAATTTCAAATAAATTGAAAAGCTAAGGTTTAAAATCCACCAAGTTTCTCCTAGCCATTGTCATGTTGTGGTTCGGCTATTATATAAAAAAATTATACATATATATTTAATGTATAATTTATTATATAGCTAAATGAGAGATATATCAATGGACTTTTATTGGTTGTAGGATGTGATTAAGTTGCTAGTTTACAAAGGAACTATTAAAAGGATTATGATTTATGTTTATACAATTTTTTTTTTTTTTATAGTGATTTTGAGGTTGATTTATATTGATAATAACTTATATATATCTTAAGTCACCTTTGTTAGACATTGGTGACTCTTAAAATCTTAGTTTACTTCTTTTATTTGGTGCTTAAAGCACCAAGTATGTAAATCTTATAAGAAGAAGAATTAAAAAAAGGTTTTTAGAATAAAAAGGATAGTTTGGCCATCCATGTGGATGAATAGAGGTGGATGATAGAAATCTCTATTCTAATTGGCCAAAAATCATACCTAATAGGCTTCAAGGAGACTACCTGAGGGTTTATTAGGAGCTAGGATTTGATTTTCGAAAGGAGTTGAACATCAAAGGCTAGGATCATAAGGTTTAGATTTTTGGATCTGGTTTAGGTGCAAATTTTGTCTGATTTTTATTTTTTATAAAGAAGTTATAGGCGCTCAAAGTTAAGGTGTCGATTTTGGACCTATTATCACTCTTTTGGATATAACTCGCGCATACAGAGCACAATCAAGGATTGGCAATTAGGATTAGAGAGAGCACTTTTACAGCTACATTTTTTATATATAGCTTGATAAAATCCAAGCTAGACTAAAGGAGATATTGGGAGTTGAATTCAATGCTTACAAACTTAAAGGTAGTAAGTGACCTACTTACATAGTGGTTACATTTTGAGATATATCTTAGGCAATTTTATAGATTTTTGGCTCAAAATTTTCAAAGATATATATGTTTATGTCATAAGACTATGTGCAAAAATTTTGTGGCATTAGGATTTTGGGTTTGTGAGATATAAGGAAAATAGTGCTCGGGTGTCTCTGAGCTAGGGTTTTAAGCACGTACTAGGGGTTTTGAGATATCAGACAATCAAAAATGAATTTATCATTGATTCTTTCTTGTGGTGAAACTTAAGAGGATTTTCTACACTTTAAACTAAATTTTATAGAATTTGAATTGTTGGATCAAGAGTTATTGGACTCTAAAGTTCAACAAGAAATAAGTCCTTATAGGTGAATAAAGTTTTGAAGGATTTTTGTGGAAATTTGAATCCTTTTTGTACAAACCAACTTGAATACAAAAGGATTTATATACATAACTTCTCTTTTGTGAGATTTTTATATTATTTGTCTTTTTATTGAGGACAAATTACTTGTTGAATTTTTGCCATCAAATTTCAATTAAATTCTCTACAGCCAGGTATCCACTGTATTCCCAGATAGAATTCCATGTCATATGACACCGTGCTCCTTCCTTGCTTTAATCTATAATTTTAAATAATTTAAAAGCTAAGGTTTGGAACTTACCAAGATTAATCTTAGATTTGAAATTGTACTTGAACTCCACTCTTTATGCTTCCAAAGTGACAACCAATCTAAAGAGAACCATCAAATAATACTATACTAATACTAAACTAACCAAATAGTATTTCAAGTTAGAAATAAAGATATTATATAAAAATAAATTATTAAATTCATAAAAATATATTAAATTTATATCAATATAAAAAATTTATTATGCATAAAAATAAAATAAAAAGAAAGAAAAACAATAATAGTATAAAAAAATAATAATAATCATTAAATAAGAAAGATAAAGATAAAAAGATAAGTAAAAATAAAATATAATATAATAAATATGATAAAAGTAAAAATAGAAAAAATAAAATAAAATAAAATAAAATTAAAATAAAAATAAAAGCTTAAATAAAAATTAATATGATATTAAAATATTAATAAAATAATTATAAAATAATCATTTTAATTTAATGATATTATTATTATTAGTTTTATTTTTTTATTATTATTATTATTATTATTTATTTTATTTTATTTTCTTATATATATATATATATATATATATATATATATATATATATATTTTTTTTATTGTTTATTTTTTATTTTATTTTATTTTATTTTTATTTTTATTTTTATTATAATTTAATATAATTAAGATAAGATTTAAAACACAACAATCAAAAGTATAACATAAAATCAACAATGTAAATGATTGAAGAGATAGAAATCACTAAGCTCAATTGTATTCCACTTAAAGCAGAAACCTCTCTCCACTCCAAAAATCGCCAAAAATTCACTTCTTGTTCAATAGCATTGAAATTTGCACCACTACAATCTTAACTTTAAAGTTCTTGTAAACCAAAAATTCCACTATTATAGTCACCACGCACTAAGAAATACCTTTTCAAACATGAGATTTATGAAACTGCCAAGGCAGTGAACCACTTCCTAGTTTAAAATTCACTACAAATTCAAATCAAGTCCAAATTGAACGTGCAATAGCCTATTGGAAAGTGTCAAGGACATACTTATTAAAACCTTTTAGAACATTCTAAAAGGCTCCTAGAACTGTCTAGAACCTTCCAGAGCCTTCTAACATCTTCTTAGTTAGTAGAAGTTGCTTCAGAAGCTCCCTAGTTGGTGGAAGCTACTTGAGAAGCTTCCTAGTTGGTGGAAGTTATTTGAGAAGCTCCCTAGTTGGTAGAAGTTGCTTGAGAAGCTTCCTAGGTAGGAGTATATATTGGAGTCAAGGCTAAAGAGTTCTTCAGTCTCGACAACACATCTCTTGGAGCTCTAGCTCACTTCTCTAGTGTTGTTTTTGTACTCATCTAATTAATCCAATTCTTGCCAATTCTTCTTGAACTTCTTGTTTAGACTTTCAATATATATTTTGTATCTGTAATAGTTTGTCGAGACTACTTTCATCTTAGATATTAAAGCTAGTTCCTTCTTGTTGGACTGTGGATTATCCTTCTTTTTGAAGGTAGACTAGTGTTTTAGAGGTTGCCGATTACCCTCTTCTAAACTAATATCTTTTTTGTTATAATATTGGAGTCTTATTCTTCTTAGAAAAAGTGGATTATCCCTCTTTTTGAAGGTCTTAAGGCATTTTAAAGATTGCAAAGTACCCTTTTCTAAATCAATATTTTCTTCTTGTAGAAACAATTACTTCCTTTCTCTTACAATGGTCGGAGGTCAAGACATTAATATGACTAAAAGTTTGGAGTCCAAGTTAGACGCCATTATGAATAATCTTGCCACGTTATCACAGAGAACTACGTTGATAGAAAAAGTCTTTGTAAGACTTCATAACGATGGAGCATCTGAAATAGCAAAATCTCGATTTTGTCAGTCTCAAGCTTCTACACCAGAAGAAGCAACTTTACATGTGGTTCAACGAGAACCATTCCTTCCACAATGAAAAGAACCTCGAATTAGCCTCCCAGACAAGTTTGATGGTATACACTCTAAATTTTGAGGTTTCGTCAATCAAATCAAGTTGATAACAGCTCTTCAACCTGAACGTTATCCAACGCACGAATCATGCATTGGATTGGTTGAAACTTTGCTTACGGGATAAGTTCTATTGTGGTTTGTTCCTCTGTTCAAAAAAAGATCACTGATTTTGAACAACTTTGAGACTTTTTTGGAAGTATTTGCAAAAGCATTTGGTGAGCATGACAAGGCTTGATGGGCTACAACAAAAATTCAATCGCTATGACAAGGGACTTGCTCTACATCAGTCTATGCATCAAATTTCAGGTAATTGGCATGCGACATCAATTGGGATAAAGAAGTATTGATGAATCAATTGTATTGGGGCCTAAGGGACAACATGAAGGATTTGTTGTTATCTCTTCCTGATCCACAAATGCTCAACGAAGCCATAAACCAAGTTATGAAGTGCGATAATCACCTATTTCAGCGTTGCCAAGACCAATGCTCTAGACAATATACACGTCATCATGGTACAACTATATTGACAAGTAGCTTAAATACACAATCAAAGGGGGAGGATATGCAGATTGATGTGATACGTATCAAATCTCTTACTCCGGAAGAAAAAAAGCAACGTATGGAAGAAGGTTTGTGTTTGTATTATGAGAGAGAAGACTATAGAGCTGGAAATTGTCCTAAGAAGCAAAATAGACGCAGCATCAAGATTAGAGGTGTGTTTGTTTAGAAAAACAAGGATGCTCGGCTACAATAAGAACCGTGCGGCTGGACAAATCAATACCAAATTCCTCTCTTTCTATCCAACCTGCCCGTTGTTTTATAATTCCTTTGTCATTTGGCCCTCAAAAATTATAAATCTTAGCCTTATTAGATTCAAGAGCATCTGCTTGTTTCTTAGACCAAGAATTTGTTAAGTATCACAAAATTCTCCTAGTACAGAAATTCAAGCCTATTCACATAGAAGTAATAGATGGACAACTTTTATTGTCTGGTAGTGTCACCCATGAATCAGAACCTATAGAGGTGACATTTAAAGACCATAGTAGTTATATTATTTTCAACATTATTAGCATCCCATCAAACCCTGTTATTCTTGGTCTTTCTTGGCTGGAAAAATATAATCCATCCATAGATTGGAGGCTGCAGAGGATAACATTTTTCATAGAATAATCAAAGGACAAGCCTAGAAGAAGACTCCAAATCAAAAAGTCCTTATTTATTGGAGCAAGAATGTTTGTAAGATCATGCAAGGAAGGCACACCATTAGTCATTTATGCAACTCCAACTAGTGGAGAGCAGATTTTAACAACAGGTATACCGGAACAATACAAGGATTTTCAAGATGTGTTCCAAAAGAAGAATACTGATATGCTATTGGAGCACCGACCATACAATTGTGCCATAGAATTACAAGAAGGAGCACAACCGCCTTTTGGCCTAATTTACAACCTATCGTAGACGGAGTTGACTGATTTGCAAAAATACATTGACGAGAACCTAGCCAAGAACTTCATTTGTCATTCAAAGTTGCCAGCTAGGGTACCAATCTTATTTATGAAGAAGAAGGATGGCTCACTATGGATGTGTGTAGACTATCAAGGTCTTAACAAGGTAACAAAGAAGAATTGCTATCCATTACCTTTAATTTCTAGTCTTCTAGAACAACTTGGACGTGCAAAGATCGTTACAAAGATTGATCTAAGGAAAGCTTACAACCTTGTGCAAATCAAAAAAAGAGATGAATGGAAGACAGCTTTTCGTACAAGATATGGCCATTTTGAATATAATGTCATGCCATTTGGTCTTACCAATGCTCCGACAGTCTTTCAACACATGATGAATGATATTTTTTGAGAGCATCTAGATAATTTTGTTGTTATTTATCTAGATGATATCTTGATATTTTCCAAGAACAAAGAAGAGCATAAAAAGTACGTTTGTTTGGTACTTGAAAAACTATGCGAGGAAGGACTCTACACCAAGTTGGAAAAGTATTTATTTCACCAAACTGAGATGGAATTTTTATGACTCGTTGTAACTACAGAAGGCTTGAAGATGGATCCCAAGAAGGTGGAAGCAATTATATCCTGGGAAGTCCCAAAGACAATTAGAGACATACAATATTTCTTGGCTTTGTTAACTTCTATCGAATCTTCATCAAGAATTATTCTCAAATTGTTGCCCCACTCACTTGACTGACGTATAAGAATAAGCTCAAATAGGGACTTTTAGCAAAAAAAACATTTCAAAATCTTAAGACAGCGTTTATTACGGCTCTAATCTTGATACATCTAAATTTTACAAAGGATTTCTATTTGGAAATCAATGCTTCAAATTTTGCTTTAGGAGGCGTACTTTTGCAGATGGGCATTGATAATAAGCTTTATCCAATTGTATTTTATTTGCGGAAGTTTTCTATGGCTGAGATCAACTACAAGATCTATGATAAGAAACTCCTTGCTATAGTGGATTCTTTCCAACAGTGGCATCACTTCCTCAAAGGAGCTGTACATTTGGAGACCATATACACGGATCACAAGAATCTAAAGTACTTCATGTCGGCTCGGATTCTAAATCAACGTCAAGCTCGATGGAATATGTCACTATCTAGATTTGACTTTGTTATTACTTATTGGCGTAGAAAGCAATAAGGGCTATCCGATGCATTATCAAGAAGATCATATCTTGCGTCCAAGGTTGGAGAAATAGCGCTTGATCAACAATGTACAATATTGTTAAAACTAGAGCAATTCAGGATTTTTGCTGCTGTTGTGTCAATTAATGCCAACTTCCTCAACCAAGTATATGCCACAACCATTGAAGATTCAATAGCCCTTGATATCAAGAAGCGTAGTAATGATGACAAGTTCAAGGTCGAAGGAAATCTTTTATACTTTGAAGAGCAATTGTATATCCCAGAAGGGCTAGTACGACTCCGAGTCCTTCAATCTCATCATGGCTTTCCAATAGCGGGATATTTTGGATACAACAAGACCTTGGAACTCATTTCTCAAGATTTTTGGTGGCCCCAAATATGGAAAGATGTGAAAGATTTTGTCCTCTCTTGTGACATTTGTTCGAGATCTAAGAACCCTCAGCATCGCCCTTATGGAATTTTACATCTATTACCTATTCTGCGTCATCCATGGTCTTCAGCTTTCATGGACTTTATTATGGACGTGCTGCCATTAAATTCATTTGATAGCATCTTTGTTGTGGTAGATCGGCTTATAAAAATGGCACATTTTATCCCTTGTAAGAAGACATTATGAAGCAAAGATACAACAAGGCTGTTTCTTGAAAATGTGTATCAATATCATGGTCTACCAGATGATATTGTGTCGGATTGAAGAACCCAATTTGTATCAAAGTTTTGGAGATCTTTTTTTAAGATATTAAAGATAGACATCAAGCTTTTTTTGGCATTCTATCCTCAAATTGATGGTCAAATAGAATAGATGAATTAAGTTTTGAAATAATATTTATGATGCAGCATCAATTACTAACAAGATGATTAGATTACATATCTACCGCTAGCCGAGTTTGCATATAATAATACCCTTCATGGATTGACTCAAATAACACTATTTTTTTTCAACTACGGATATCATGCAAAGCTTAATCTATTGAGTCCATCAGCAAATAACAATCCAATAGCTGAAAGATGGATGAAGCAGCTAGCACAACTTCAAACCACATTGAAGCTTCAATTGCAAATTGCCCAAGAATCTTACAAAGCATCCGCAAATAAATTTTGGAATCAGGCACCTAATTTCAAAATTGGAGATAAAATATGATTGCTTTGACGAAATATCAAGATCAAGGGGCCATGTGATAAGCTGGACTACCAGAGATTGGGACCATTTGTTATCCAAAAGCAGATCAATCCTGTGGCATACCACCTAGAGTTAGCAACTGCTATGAAGGTACACCCTGTTTTTCATGTTTCTCTGTTAGAACCTTATCGAGAATCGTCTTTTCTTGAAAGAGTGCAATGTCTGCCACCTAGTATAGAAATTGAAAACCACGAAGAATATGAGATGGAAAAGATATTAGATTCATAGCAAAGATGGAATAAATTAGAGTACTTGGTATATTAGAGCGGCTATGATATTAATGAACAAACATGGGAATCGGCCAAAAATCTTGCTAATGTGGCGCAAAAGGTACAGAAATTCTATCAATGATATCCTAATAAATCAAAAATTGGTCATTAACAAAGCATGAAGATGAAGCCTTCTCTAGAGAAATGAATAGAAAAGAGATCCAGGTCTTATCAAAATATAACTTATTATATTTTGTAGTGTCAAGATATCTAATCTCAGGATATATTTAGATATAGCAGTAGAAATGACGATATTATACTAGTGATGCCATCGCAACCAAATAGCTCACGATGTCGACCTCAAGATGAAGAATTAGAAGAATCAAGAAGTTGTCAAAGAATACCAAGTAGCAGATCACTCCTGACTGTCTTTGAAGTTGAACCAATTCATGAAGGTAGTAGCGAAACGATATTTTCAGGTCGCTTCTACAATGAAGATACAGAAGTTCAGACATGATCTCAAGTGGAAGGTGTTGGTCATTACCGGTGGCTACAAGGATCCATGAATCATTTGCCTTGTGAATAAAAACTGGAATATATTGCAGAGACTATGCGCCAAATCTTTGATTTTTTACGTTTGTGAGTATACATCTCAAATGGCTTCTCGGAGACCTCAAAGCTAGAGGAAGAGATGATGTCAAGGACATACTTATCAAAACCTTCTAGAATATTCTAGAAGGCTCTTAGAATTCTCTAGAACCTTCCAGAGCCTTCTAACATCTTTCTAATTGGTAAAAATTGCTTGAGAAGCTGCTAATTAGTAGAAGTTGCTTGAGAAGCTTTCTAGTTGGTGGAAGTTACTTGAGAAGCTCCCTAATTGATAGAAGTTGCTTGAGAAGCTTCTTAGGTAGGAGTATATATTAGAATCAAGGCTAAAGAGTTCTTCAGTCTTGACAACACATCTCTTGGAGCTCTAGCTCACGTCTCTGGTGTTGTTTTTGTATTCATCTGATTAATCCAGTTCTTACCTGTTCTTCTTGAACTTCTTATTTAGACTTCTAGTCTATATTCTGTATGTGTGACAGAAAGCTAACATTAAGATACACCAACATAAAAAGTTTCAACTTTAAATATGTAATATAAAAAAACTAATTAATGAAAATCCGAGAGCAAATCAACATGCACTCAATAATGAATTTTTTTTTGAATACCTTATGAATTGAGAACTTGAAAAGCTTTGTATACACCAATAAAGAAGAGATATAAAAAACTTACCAATGATGAAGATCAACTTTGAACTTCTGACTCAAAAAGACCAAGCAAATAAGGAATTATAACATACTAACTTCACATTCACACACACAATTAAAAGCACCACCTCTCGCCAAACATACCATTTATGTGACGATAAAATTCACTCCTCAATCCAAATTATAAGGTGGCCTCAATTAAGAGTTGCTTATAAATTGTGGTGTGAAGTATAAGGAGCAATAAACAACAATAAAGGAGAAAAACAACATAAAACAAGTAAAATATGTATAATTAAATAATTGCACATTATAAAACTAGTCACAGTCTATTCACTAGATTTTTATCTAATAAAAAATAAAAATAAAAAATAAAAATTATATTTTCAAGTGGATAATTTTTTTATCTTTCCAATGATATCAAAAACATATAAATCTAAGTTACTATGAATAAGTTATGATAATTCAAAGTTAGAAGATAAATAATGGAAAAAGTTAAGTAGAAATTTTTATCTCAAGGATAACTTGTTACAAGATCATAGATTCAAACCTCACCAAGGCTCACAAGTAGTGTATATGGGTGTCCTAGAGGGACCACGAGGCCTTAGTCTTATCCTCCTACCTACATCCAAGGTGCCACAACCCATATGGGACTTATGCACCTCCCTTCCTACAAGGACTATACTAGCTGTTAGTCCTCCTATTTTATATTAGTAAAACTAATAATTTTGCATTTTTGACATCACCATGGTGTTCAAAAACATCCTATTATCCTAGGAACCTTGCATGGCCTTCAAATCTTGCTCCATTTCTTCATAATAGCTCCCAAGGTGGTAAAACTCATTTTTATCAAAGTCTTCAAAATTACTCTAAAAATTCTTAATAAATTCTAAATAAATTCTAAATAAATTCTAAATAAATTCTAAAAATCTCTATAATATTTCTAAAATAATAATATCAATTTAAAAATATTTTATTCTACCTTAGAAATTTTTTATAATAATAAAATCAATAAAAATCAACTCAAAATCCTATTTTTTACAAAAATAATTAAAAAGATATGAGTTTTCTTTCTCATGCTTCTTCTACCTACTAAATAATATTTATAGGTTTTTAATGAGTAATACATGTAGTTAGAAGGCCAAAGTAGACATTGGTTTCAATAACTAACTCTTAATACTTAATAATAAGTAAAAATACTAAACCAACTAAAATAATTACCTCCAAGATTTATTAAGACTCCATTTTTGTAACTTTTCTTCTAATAAGACTTTTATATTTATAAATACTTCTAAATTCTAATAAATACTTAAATAGTCAAAAAGATTTTCTAATGATTATATTTATATAATTAAATGATTTAAGACTATATTTTTAACTAATCCACCAATTAAAATCTATTGATGGGACTCACAAGATCCTTGCGTAAGATAACTCTGAGGTTGAAGTTCAATCATTAGTTGTAATTGATTGATGAATCTTTGAAATTTAGATCTTGTGCCATGAAATTTCTTAGGCAAACTAATTTTTAATTCTCTAATATTTGAACAGTGCTCCATCATAGGTGAGGTAGTATGATTTGATATAAATATAAAGATTTAATTCCAACCATCTCTATATCTTCACTTCCTGCTAATCTTATTGTTCATTGTGGTGGTAAACTGAATTGATACATTGCAAGTATTAGCTCTCTTATTTGTTCTTGCATTTATGCCATTGCATTCTTCATTTCCGCAAGCTCTCCCTTGATAATACAATAGGAAGGAAGGTGTCTTCTCTCACTTTAAGAAATGCAGAATAACATATTCAAAAAAAAATCCTAAAAATAATATCAATTTAGAAGTGGATACTCTATAACTTCAAATATGCTTATGTCTTATCAAGAGAAAGGGATAATTCACTCATAATTGTGAAAAGACAAAGCTTTGATATCATATGTGTACTCTTATTAATTTGTTAAGGACAAGAATTTGATGAAAGCAAATAAATATATGAAACTTCTATTAAGAAGTATAACAAAATAGAAATAAGGAAGTATGTATAATAAAAAAATTAGAATGGCTATTGTTACAAGACAAGAAAATTATAGATCCTTGAAACTGGACTAGAAATAAGAAAGGAGTTGATAAGAATGAAGAAAGCTTCATTCTTGTATCTATTTATATTATCTATCTAAGAATTATATGGCAGTATTTTACTAGACTTGTTACATGTGTCTAATTTGCAAGACACATGTCAAACTTACATGACAAGTTTCTCACATGTATGCCACGTACTTAGCTTGTTCTGCAAGCTATCAATATGTGCAATATATGGCTAACTTATTCTACAAGCTACCAACATGTGCACCATGTGGCTAGCATGTTGATCAAATTTCTAACCTACCAATCACCTATAGACATATATAAAGGTGATTCTGTATCTATCAGATATTATCAAATCAACTTATTTTACTTACTTCTATTGGTCTATATTAATTAGATAATTATTGGAATAAATCTTATGTCCATGATAGATGACTTCTATAGATTCAATGATGAAGAGTGGGTGACTAAGAGAATTGAATTGTATAAAGAGCTTATCAGCAAAGCAATAGCAATGGACGTTCATCCACTGGTGTATTTTTAGACCTATTGATATCTACAAGCTCACTTCACGATGTTAATGTGGGCCTCATCTCCAACTACAATTAATCCTTTTGATATGGATGAGGGGTGCCGATTGAAGAGTGTATTGATGTTGCAGATTAAGCTACAGGCACTATTGGATATGGATTTGCAGCTCAATGATTGGAATGTGCCGCAACTAACTAATAAGATGGACAATCAGTATTTGGACAAGTATGAAAATTTCTTCATGCAACTAGAGCATAAATAAAATTTTCTTACTTGGAAAGCCTTATTATGGATCGAGAAGGATTTTGGAAGCCAATCAAAGGCACTACTACATTCAATGGAGCAATTGATTCAAAAAGAAAGCCATCTACGCCATCTTTGACTTCTAATTTTGGTAGAGATAGACTCGAGGTGGTGCAAGATACCACGATGATATTGGTGGTTCCAGAATGCACATTTGAACATGACATGGTATAATTGGTATAAAATAGAAGGCAATTGCAATACAGTGGAGAAGTGTATTCAGAATTATAGATTATTTTTTGACAAACATCGCAACCATTGTGACCCTAGGTATTTTTGACAAGCTATTTTTTGTAGGATTCTAAGCAAATGGTGTCAAGAATTTTGGATCATCATCGACCTTTGATTGGATGCTCGACGATTCCAAGATGGCTACTTGATCACTAAAATCAAATACCTATCGATAAGGCGCGTACAAATTTTTGAGCTGATGTATTCAATTTATTTTTTAATTGGAGCATATAATATGGTATTGGATGAGTTTAAGGGCAATTAATATGCAACAATGGAGCAATTCCAGCAAATGCAGAGGATCAATGAATATGACTTCCGTAAAAGAAATATCAAATTCTCCATAAGAAGATAGACGAGCATAATAGGAGAGTGCGAGCAGCTAGATGTGGCGAGATTATAAAGATGCCGATGGAATGGTATGATGAGTACTCAACCTATAGGATGGATTATATTTTATTAGATGGGGCGTTATCATCAAAACACTGACAGAGAGATTGGATACACATATGTTTTGCAAGGGTGCAAAAGATTGAGAAGAAGACTATATGAGTTTAGAACCTGTTGGTCTTTATATTGATTTTTGTTTTTTTGGTAATTGTTTGTAATTAGCTATTGATGGAAGTGATTTAGTATTTTGTCAAGATTAATTACCAATAATTTTAGGATAGTGAGATTAGAAAGTAAGTAACAAAGAGATATCAAGGGGCGCTTGCTAGAAGAACTGATTGAGAGTAGGAAGTCGTTGCGGTTAGAGGGACTGTCTTGTTTTATAGCCTAGGAGGAACTAATTGAAGGGCAATCTATCTTAAAAGAAGGAACTTCTGCGGATGAGAGTCGAAAAGGCCACGTAATTTTTATTGTTTTTATAAACTTATTGAGAATTAATATGAATTTATAATAAAAAAATTATAACAAAGTATATAAGAAAGATCAAAAGAAATCAAACTTGAATCAAAATATAGTTGAAGAGAACAAAGGTAAAAATATAATTAAAAAAAATATTTAAAAGGATCCTATAAACAAATATCAACTTCACTTGAATCGTCCAAAGTTGGAATAGAATTCAGATTGTCATCCATTATTTATATGATCAAAGATAAAAATAAATAAAAAAAAAAAAATTAAAAAAGTCTTGTTCGATTGTAATAGATGTCTTGGATATAATTAAGAATTTTAACTACACTTTAGATTAGAATAGAATTCAAAAAAAAAAAAAAAAAAAAAAAAAAAAAAAAAAACTTATCTACACTTGGGTCTGTAGATTATTTTCACTTTGATTATAGTATACAGAGAATTGAAACTACAAAAAGATTCAATTTCAAAAAATTGTAATGCACAAGACAAGCATACTATTTATAAGGAGCTATGAATAAACTATCGATTGATACTAATTTTTAACAACAACAACTTATAGATTGGTATTAATTTTCAATCATGACAACATGGTTTTCTCTCAACAACACTAGAATCTACCTTAGCAATTCCATATTTGTTCCATCCTAGATTCATATATATATATACATGATAATCCCATAAATCACATCAACTTATCATGGTCGAAGGCATATATAGCATCTCATCAGTCCCATCTTTCCCTACTTCATGCTCACTACATTACCTCTATCGTACTTGCTTTGTATTTGCTATTTCATCATTTTTTAATGACCAATCATGTCCTAGCCGTATTTGTATGTAGGTCTCCTCATGTTCTTGTTCCAATCAGTAATCAAATAGGCTGGTCCATGAATTGCAACTCTAATACCGATTCTTTCACTCCCTTGAAATCATCATGCCGTACCATGTATTGAATTTAAAATTGATCAAGTTTTCTCCTTGCAAAACAAAAGTACTCCAATTATTAAATCCCGTCTATTAAATCAAAGCGCACCTTGAACCTCTTTCCTTGAGAATGCAATGCAATGTAATGTGTAGACACCACTACTTGATTTTCACTCTCCTTAGTTTTTCTCCCTATCATGGAAGAATATCCTTTCCCTCTATACACCATGAGGCTCTTGGATGGATGAAAATCCTCCCTCTATACCATGTGCAAATGTATTGATTGTCCTCAATTTGCCTTCTTTTGCTTCAGAAGAAGGATTTGTTTGTGACCTTGGAAATTCAGACAGTGAAATCCGATGTTGAACAAATAGGCTTGAGTTTGAAATGGCAAAAGAGGTTGAGGTCGACACAATGACTGCCGTGATTGTTTTTGCCAATGGTGGAAGCCAAATTAAATGATCTTGTATCATTTCTTCATCACCAACTTCTTGAGATGAAGAACCATTTTTTAACAATGAAAAAATATTTTTGGCGATAAAGAAGTATTTTTGAGTTTTTGGATAAATTTTTGTCTCAAATTTTCTAAGAAAGTGAATCTTTGTACTAAAAAGCTATATATCAAAGTTTCATAGCATTTAAACATTTAGTTTGTGAGATATGAAGAATTTAGTACACAAGTATTTGTAAATAAGAATTTGAAGGTATTATTAGGATTTTCATGATATCTAAAGATGGATAAAGAATCAATGATTGAAATTTGTTGTGTTAGTTGTTAAAAATACATTAGTACTTCATATAAATTTTGAGTAGATTTGAAAAGTTAGATTAAGAATTATAGATTATTTAAATTTGGAAAAAATTCCCTCTCTTATGGATGAATGAGGGTTTAGAGTATTTTTTATATTTTAAGTGTTTTGAGGAAATAAGACTTATGTATTGGATATAATAGCCCTAAGAAGATCTATTTTATATTAATTTGTGGTTTTTTCATATTTAGATCTTGATTGAGTAATTAGTGGCAGCCAGAAGCTCAAGGCTTTCTCGAGGCAAATTCTCTCTACCACGACACCGTAGAAGTTCAACAACTTATTTGTTATCTCGATTGGAATAATAAGGCTTTTATGACTTGATTTTATTATGGCCTAAAGGACAATATAAAAAATTTATTGATCATAATGCCAAGAGTTGAAAGCTTAGAAGAACTCATAGCTTAAGCCATTACTTGTGACAATCACCTATTTGAATTACGATAAGAGAGGCAATCAATTTTCATCAATATCTATCAAGGTATGTCTATTACATCTTCAAGAGTATTAAAGAAGCCATTAACATATCTTGACCCAATGTAAATTGATGCAACTCAATTTAAGCTATTAACACTAGATAAAAAGATTAGACATGAATAAGAGAATCTATATCTATATTGTAGAAGATTCAATTATAAGATAGCAAATTGTTCAAACAAGTCTAGAGAATTCAAGTCACGAGGTATAGTATTTGAATTAAAAAGGTCAAAAAATGAAGATGTCTAGCCACAATAGGAACCTGTGGCTAAATACTCCCAAATTTAAAGTATCAAAAAAAAATCTCTTCCTTCTTCTGAATCCAACATCTTGTTTTATACTTCCTGTATATATAAGAATCCTAAAACAAGAGATTTTTGCTAGAGTCTTTTTAGATACTAGAGCCTTAGCATACTTTATGGATAAGAATTTTGCAACCAAGCACAATCTAGTACTTATAAAAAGAAAGCATCCTGCACCTATTGAAGTCATTGATAGACAAAACCTTGCATCAAGAAACCTAACTATTAGAAGTGATACTAGGAGATCAAGTATTATAAATACTAGGAGAATATATTGATGAAAATCTAGCTAAGAATTTTATTAGACATTCAAAATCACTTGCGATAGCTTCTATCTTATTTCTAAAGAAGAAAGATGATTCTTTACATGTGTATATTAATTATTGAGGTCAAAATAAGGTAATTATAAAAAATTGCTATCTATTACCATTAATCTCAAGTTTATTGGAATAATTAGGAAAATCAAAAATCTTTACAAAGATTGATTTCAGAGGCACCTACAACCTAGTCAGGATTAAAGAAGGAGATTATTAAAAGACAACATTTCGTACAAGGTATAGGCATTTTGAATACAATGTTATGCCTTTTGGACTTATAAATGTACATGCAATCTTTCAACATATGATGAATGATATCTTATGAGAATACTTAGATGACTTTGTAGTCATCTTCTTGAATGATATCTTAATCTTCTCTAAGAAGAAACAAGAATATGAACATTATATATGTAAAATATTGGAAAAATTACAAAAAAGTGGATTGTATGCCAAATTAGAGAAGTGATCTTTCCATCAACTATTAGTCAAGTTTTCAGAATATATTGCTTCTAAAAATGAAACTTTCATGGATCCAAAGAAGATACAAACTGTTATAGAGTAGAAACAATTGTCATTAATCAAAGATGTACAATGTTTTTTGGGATTTGTAAATTTTTATAGAATCTTTATTAAAGATTATTCTAAGATTGTGGCTCTATTAATACAATTCACAAGCAAAGACAAATTTATTTGGGATAACAAGATTGAAGAAGCATTCAAGAAGCTAAAAAAATCTTTTACTTTAACACCTATACTTGTCGACATAGATCCAACAAAATCATTTATTCTAGAAATAGATACCTCAGATTTTGCACTTGGATTTATACTCTCTCAAATTGGTGATGATGGTCAACTACATCTAGTAGCATTTTGCTCTTGATAATTTTCAATTGTAAAAATCAATTATAACATCTACAACAAAGAGTTATTAGCAATTATTGATGCTTTTGAAGAATGGCACCATTTTCTAAAAGGGACTCAATATAAGATCATGGTATATATTGACTACAAAAATTTAGAATATTTTATGAGTGCTTGAGTTTTGAATTGTCGACAAGCACAATAGAACATGTTATTATCTCAATTTGATTTTGTAATTACATATCGTCTAGAAAAACTTTAAGAAAAATTAGATGCCCTTTCTTGATGATCATATCTTATACCAAGAATAAGAGATATTATATTGGATCAATAAAAATTAGTCATGCTGAAGCTCTCTAATTTGCAATTGAAGATATTGACAATATCTACTTATATAGATATACCTCTCAAGATGGAAATCCAAAGAGCAATAAAGACAGATCTATTTATAGAGAATATTATTATATTTTAAGGATCTCTTATATAGTCCTCTAGGTCCTATAAGACTTCAAATTTTTCAAGCACAACATGATCTTTATGCAACTAGACATTTTAGCTTCAATAAGACCTTGGAATTAATATTAAGAGATTATTGGTGGCCACAATTGTAGAAATTAGTAAAAAAATTCATCTAATCATGCAAAATATGTGCCTAAGCAAAGATCCCAAGACACCAACTATATAGACTTCTTCAACCCCTTCCAATTTCTAAGAGCCTATGGCAATTGTTATTTATGGATTTCATTATAAATCTTCCAATTTCAAATGGAAAAAATTTAATTTTGGTGGTAGTAGACCGTCTTACTAAGATGGCATATTTTATCATATACAATAAGACTATTTCTAAGAAAGAAACAGCCAAGTTTTTTATTGATAATATTTATCAAATACATGGCCTTCCAAATGACATCATTTTAGACTAAGAACCACAATTTGTATCAAATTTTTAGATAGGACTATTTGAACTTTTGTAGGTCAAGATCAATCTTTTATCAACTTATCATCATCAAACTAATAGTCAAATAGGATAGATGAATCAAATCTTAGAATAATATCTTTATTGCAGTATAAATTATCAACAAGATGATTAGATGGACTTCCTATCATTGGCCAAGTTTGCATATAATAATATTGAGCATTCTTCAATAAAACAAATTCCATTCTTTTCAAACTATGAATACCACTCTACAACATATCCATTTCAAATTAAAGATATAAGAAGCCCTGTTGTAAAAAATCAAGCTATCTATTTAAAGGCCATCCATAAAGAATTAAAATTCCAACTGCAAATGGCTCAAGATTAATATAAAAACTATGCATATATTCATTGTAAGAATCAACCAAAATTCAAGGTAAGAGATCATGTCTAACTACTCCAACAAAATATACAAATGAATTGACTATCAAAGAAATTAGACTATTAAAGATTTGGATCTTTTACAATTCTATATTAAATAAATCCAATAAGTTTCTGTCTTGAACTACAAAGTAGCATGCGTATTTATCTAATCTTTTATATCTCACTTTTAAAAACCTATTATAAATCAAATATTGTTGGAAGAACTCTTTGACTACCAATCTCAATTGAAGTCAATCAAGAGCTTGAATACAAAGTAGATGAAATATTAGATTTGCGTATAAGACATGGACAATTGGAATATTTTATCCATTGGAAGAGTTATGGAGTTAGCAAAAGAATATAAAAACCTTTAAATAATCTTAAAAATGTATCGCAGAAAGTTTGCAAATTCCATCAACAATATTCTAAAAAATCTAGATTCAATTGCTATTGAAGATTTTATAGACAACAATATCTTTTGGCTTCTAAATGATGCTTTTTATCAATGACAAAATACCAATGTAAAAAAGATAAGAGCCACGCCAAGACTTGTACTTGTATTTTTTCTAAGATAGAATAGATCATAATAGAAGCTTATTAGTTATCATATCAAATTTTTGTATTTCAATAGAATTGAAGGAACAAGAGTCACAGGATTCTTCTACCACATAAGCAACTGGGGAATTATTACAACTTTCACAATATGTTGGATTTGAAGAATATGAATAAGGTAAAGAAGAAATATTCAAATATCAAATAAGGCCATATTTGGAATCTTTGGAAATATGGCTTCATTATAAAAATCTCAATTCAAATGCCCGAGCTTTGATAATATTCCTTGAAGTTGGAAGGGTGACTCTAAGTAGACCAAAAATTATATTTGAAGGATGTTTTGAAGGTCGCAAATTCTTAGATGGGATGTAGGTATAATAAAGATTATATTTAAAAGTTATTGATACCATTTCAAGGATCTTGTTGAACTGATAACCAACAAATAAAAGATGGAATATGTTGCTTCTTTACTTTGACAAATTCTAAATTTCTTACGTATGTGATTTGATCATCAACTCACTTAGGCCCCTTATGGAACTCGTTGCTAGAAGAAGAAGTGATGTCATGGACATATTCTAAATCACCACTTTCTAGAATTTTATATAGTCTTCTAGAACCTTCTATAGCTTTTTAGAATCTTTCAAAATCTTCTAGAATCTTCTTCAATCTTGTAAGAATCTTCTATAGTCTTTGAAAATCCTCTAGAATCTTTTTTATTCTTTGAAAATCCTCTAGAAACTTCTTCAACCTTCCAAAATCTCACATAGACTTTTAAAATCTTTTAAAATCTTTTAGAATCTTCTTTAATCTTCTTGAACTCGCCTTAGTCTTCCAAAATCTTTCTTAGGCTTCTAAAATCTTCTAAAATACTTTTAAAAGGTCCAATGGGACATAGGCCTTATAGTATAAATAAGATGTAAGATAGAGATGCACTTTAGTCTTGCCAACACAAATCTTGGAATAATCCAAAGTGTTGCTTTGTTTTTGATATCAATCTAATCTTTTGTTCTTGATCTAGTTCTTTTTCTTATCTATCTAGTTCATTATTCTTGAAATTATTCTAATTTTGAAATCTTTTCCTTGTTTCTTTGCTAACTTGCTATCTTGCATCCCTGACATAATCGTCCACTCTACTCAACATATTTGATATTTTTATAACTTGATGCACTATTTTATTATTTTGAAACGTCTTTTCATCTAAAAGTCACTATCTTTTATTGATTCTAATAATTCCATAAGTACTATATTAACAATCAATTTTATATTTTTATATTTTTTTATATTTTTTTAATCTAAGCCTTTTCATTTAATAGATTTATTTTTTAACTTTTTAAATCAGATCTGTTTTTTTTAATCCGTTTTTAAGACCGCCATTTTTTTTTTTTAAACAAGTTGCTTTTAGCAAGATTATGATATAGTATTGTAATTCAATCCACATATATCTATGATAAAGTGAATCCATATATACTTGCAATCCTTGTGATAATTTTGAAGTTCAAACTTAAGCATGGTTGCCAAATATTAAAGAAAAAAAAAATTGGACTAACTTGTCTTTCTTCACCTTAAAGAAATCTAATGGTTATTGTATTAGATTACAAAAAATTGGACTTGGTCCAATTCTCTATTCCTAACAAATCCCTCCAAGTATAAGAAGTTGATTTTTACTTAGCTTTACTCATTGAATATTTTACTTTACTAGATAATTGGTAGTTTGATCTGTTCATATCAACCAAATTATTGATCAATTCATGTAGAACTCTTAAATCTACTACCAAAGTTCTTATAATCTACTCAACTATCATTCATACTATATCATAGATTTAAATTGAATCAGATCGCATGACTATATGAAAAATAATATAGATCTTATTGTGAAAATTATAAATCCCTCTTTAATCTTTTTTATTTTATATACATATTCATACATATCTCTACTACCTCTCTATCCTTCTCTTCCTTTCTCTCTCTCTCACCTCTACTTCTCTCCATCATTTAATTCTAATGCCTCCAACGGTTCTTTCCATAATCTGATTGATATCCAATAGTCAAGACAGATCTATATAAGTAGCACTAGCCCAATTTACCATCAGCCATGACTAGGACTAGTTTGGATCGGATAGTTAAGTGTATCCAAATAAAAAAACCTCTTATTAACAGTGATATTGGTTTATTATCTTGTATCTTGGTTAGTCCAAATCAATAAAGTAATTTTTAATGAACAAAATATGACAAATTCTTGCAATCAAGTTAGAAAGCTTGTACATCTACATCGGTGCATTAGAACAATCAAAATACATGTGAGTAATGCCATCATAACTGTGTATGATGAATTTGAAATGGTGCTTATTTTCTTTGCTAAGAAATAATAGGGCTTAATTGACCAGCTTCGTGAAGATGCACTTTATTGATCAAATGTCAACAGCAACAATATATACAAAATATATTGAGAAGCAATTTTAGAGCTTTGAACCAACTTGTTATTACATTCTTTGTTATATAATCTGATCTTAAAAAATATGTTTGTACTAAATCAAACTCTAGCATACTCAACTCAATTGGGATCCAATATAATTTATATGATATTTAGATCACAAATTGATGATTAACAAAAAAAGTGTGAAGATAAACTTTAGGCAATATAGAATTTAATATAAGATAATAATCAAAATGTTTAATTCTACCCACACTTGAGATTATGTTATTGAAATGGACTAGATTTATAATAATATTTGTTTAAAGAAAGCATAAAGTTTGAATTTTTTTGTATATATATATATATATATATATATATATAATAGTTATCTTATAAAAGTATATAATTTTTTTTAAAAAAAATTCTAATAAAACCAAATTCCATATTTTATATCCAATTGGTTGAATCAAAGTTAGGTTTAAGCTTGTTTTACATTAAAAAAATTATTTTAAAAACTAAAAACAAAGTTTAAAAAAAAATATTAAACAACTTATAGAATCAAGTTGATCTTAAAAGATACTATTATTTAAGTATATTATTTATTATTAATAAATAAAATTTATTTTATTTTACAAAAACCATATAAAATATATTACATGATTATATAATTATTTTAATAAATTTTGATTGTACTTAAATAATTATTTAGAAATATCATGTAGTAATAGTGGTTTTGTTAATCATTAATATTTTTAAAGAAATTTCTATACAATCCATTTGATAGCTAATATAAACTAAAAAAATCATTATTATTTTTTCTATATACATAATAATTTATTTTATAAAGATATAACTTCTTTATGACAAATTTAAATTTAAAAGTATTTTGATAATACAAAAAAGATTATACATAATTTTGAATTAACTTCAATATTATAAAATCTTATTATATGATATATAAAATTAATATAGAATAAATAAATTTTTATTTTTAAGTTTTATAAAATCACACAAAAATTTAATTGTAAAAATTTTTACATGTGATTTTTTAAATAAATAGTATAGTTTTGTAATAATAAATTCATTTTGGTTTTGTATTTAAGTTTAGTCTATAAAGTAATCTTAAAATTTTAGTGATATTTTTTAAGATAATAAAGTATTATTTTAAAACTATTTAATTTATTATTTTATTTACTATTTTAAAACTACCTACAACATATAAGATTTTTTCATCTAATGTTAAATTAGTTATCATTATCTTTTTGACTTCAAAATAAGATCTGGATCTTAAATAAAAATTTAATTTCTATATATATATGATTGATATTGATGATTTGAGTTATATCTTTATAAAATAAAGAAGTTATATCTTTATAAAATAAATTATTATGTATCAATCACAAAATACAATAAAAATATCATTGATCATTATAATATTTATTTTTCTGAACAAAACTATGGACATGCAACATATATTAGAAAAAGTTGTAGAGTATAGATCTTTATATAGCTATATTTTGTTTAGATTCACAAATTATTATTTTTTTAATTAATGTATAATAATGAAAAATTATAATAAAGTTCATCATTAAAATTACAATTTCTTGCTTAAAAGAAAAAGATTTCTAAGTCTTTACAATACAAGATTGGTTTGCATTCAAAATTGATAAACCTTGCACCAGGTTGAATTCACTTTTACCAAATCCTAAGTTGCAATCTAATCACAAGGCATGGTCGCGAAGCTGACGTGGCAGAGACGAAGCTCCAAAAGGAATGTTCCCTAAAATGAACCGTTCCCATGAGGAATCCCTGAAAAGAGCCGATGGTTCCCGTGGCGGGGGAGTGGGGCACAGTGTTGAGGGAGGGAGGGAGGGGATGGTGAGGTCGAGGTCGAGGGGCGATGGCGATGGGGCTGATGGAATGAGACCCCCTCGGCCTTCCCGCATCTTCTCATTGTGCTCCTCTTCTTATTGCGCCCATCCTGCAGCTCTTCGAAGTGGTGTTTCTTACAGTTGGAAATTATTTTTGTGTTTTTTTGTTTTCGTTTTTGTCTGTGGAGGCCCGGTCGTATGAGGAACTCAGGTTTTTTTTGAGACTGAGAGCTATCAGTTTCGCTTCAATGCGAAGGCCTCGCTAGCTTAATTTGGGATTTTTCAGAAGGTGCGGGTAATTTTGTGCTCACTTTTTGGTTCAAATTCATCGGATGTGCTTTGAAGAGAGAGCATTTTTTAGTGATATTTCGATGCTTGAACCCTGGAATGGACTACTGCAATTGGAATTCCTGGATGATTGAGTTCTAGACCGCACCGCATTGCATCAGGTGAAGGGTGCGGAAGAGTGTCCATGAAGAGATTCGTCTACCTGTGTGTACATATATAGGGTTGCTTGTCTGGAGATCGGGGAAGCGCTTCTTTAATGAGGTTAGGGTTTTTGAAAGTCTACTTAGCTAACATGATGTCTCTGTCTACATTGGAGTTCCAGTGTACATAATGTTGCGCAGTCAGCGTGCCGAAATCGTGAACGTGGGTTTGAGGACTGTGTGATTGCAACCTAGCGACCGTCATCCTTCAGTATGGGTACGTGCCAATTTAGCTTTGCTGGAGGCCTTCGTGTTCAGCATTTTTTATTATATTACATTATATTTTATTTTGTTTTGTATTGTTCCATCGTTGAAGTCTCTAGGTTGATCATTTTCACGCGTTTTATTAGAAATCATTTTAACACAACTTAAGTCAGGAGGTCAGTGTAAAGTTGTATTGAAGCAATTTTATTACTGTATGATATTGATGGTAGACGAGGGGGAGGATCTGTATGGCGATCTCTACGAGGGTGTTGGCGTCATGCCATCACTTAAGGCACCCTTCCAAGCGGTAAAATTCTTATATATATATATATATATATATATATATACATGGATTTAGAAGTTGTTCAGATAGTTCTTCATGATGGTATTGGTGCTCCTTTGTGAACCAGAGCATCAACATTTGTAGAATGTATTGATATCCCCAGCTTCTGAAGTTTGGAAACTTGATCGGGGAAGAGTAGTATTTCTCTTTTGTAATAAATTGAGATTTGGTAATAAGATAGTTTCTCTTGACAGTCTTCTTACAAATGCTTGAGATGCAATAGCTGATTGATTATGCGATATTCAGGTGCAGTCTGATACTTGTGAAGAGGAGTTCAGGAAGAAAGAAACAGAGCTTACCAGCAAGGTGGAGTCGTTGAAAAATGAGGTAAACAACTCTTTGATGTGTTACTTATTTCTCCAGCAACACTATTCCAAGGAATAACTTCCTCTGCCAGAATTTTGCTAACATCTTGATGCCAAATTGCAGCGATTGTATATTGTGCTAAGATGCTCAGACCTGATTATGCGGGAGTAATATAGCAGCCTACTGAAAGCTAGGAAAAATGTGGCTTTATTCTTCGCTGAAATTCTAATAGATTTGAAGAATAAAGAGCGTTCTTCAACGCTCTCATCAACCTTGTTTAACGTTTTCCTAGCTAGATCTGCAGGTTGAGGCGTTGCAGCAAGACAAGGCTGTTCTGATTCGCAACATTTCATGTTTGTTCAAGGTTTTCTACCTGCTTTGGTCCTTCGATGTGTTATGCGTGTGTTAAGCGTGCCCTGTATTATGGAATACGAGATACAAGACCCTGGGTTAAATGTCCAGAAAAATTAAATGCTAATTGTTGAGCTGAATATTATAATTGTACTTATGCACCAGTCATCTCTTTTATTTCCTTGCTGCCATCGTTTGCTCGTCTGAACATGGTGAGGTTTGACTGGAGGAGAACGCAGACAGCACAAATGGAGTTGGCCAGGAAAGACAAACAAATGAAAGAGCTACGGGAAGAGTAAGTTGGTGGCTTTTAGCATCCCGACGTTGGGTTTCATCATGCTGTTAAGGTCCTTAACTTGATGTCCTATGCCAATACAGTATCCCGCCCTAAAACAGACCTTTTTGATTGCTAGAATTATCATCTTCCTCTTACGTATACTGTGTGTGCAGCTGATCTGTTCTCATACATATATTCTATCTGATTCACGAAGTGTTCGACTCGCAGGAATTTGCGTTTCAAGCTCGGTGGCGCACGTGGGCCTGCTAACGTCAGGTCTGTCTTGACCAGGGCAGTAGATAAAACTAATGGGCAATCAAAGATGTCTATTGACCATATTCCTCACAATTCTTGCATCACCGAAAACTCTGATGAAGATAGGCGGTTGCATGATCCAGCTGGTGGTGCAATTGACCGGGTGGCTCAGGTAGCTAGGCCAATCCAATATGCCAAAACAGGACAGAGGTCTACACCAGAAGGTTCAATGGTGGATGGTGCTCTTGAGCAGGCTGTTGAGATGGACAGTAATGAACAAAGTAATATCAGAAGAAAACCAGACTCGTTGGGAAGTCGAAGTATAGTCGAACATGCTGATTCCGATGGGTACAGAGTGAGCTCGGATGAAAGAAAGAAACAGCGTAGGAGCCCCAGCAGAGGTAACCATCATAGAGACACCAACCTTGCTGATGATGGTCATCAATATTCAAAAGGCTCTTTTAGCAATGACAAAGAAGATCACAGTCGCAGTGACCGACAAAGAAGCGATGGAAGGCGAAACGTAGATGATGGACGAAGTAGGCATAAGAGTCCAGACAGAAACCGGGTCAGCAGCCGGGGTGCAACTGTAGACAGGGACCATCGAAGAATTGATAGTAATCTCAGAAACTCGGATAATAGGAAGAGGCATAGGAGTTCGAGTAGGGAGAGGGAGGGCAGGCTTGAGGATCGAGGGAGCTGGAGAGCAGCCAAAACTCTCAGTACTAGTGGCTCTCGGTCTTCCAGAGAAAGAGAAAGAGACCATTCAAATAGACATTAAAGGTGATCGAATGTGCTTTCATCAACTCTATTTTATCCAAATTTATCGGGTTAAAATATTACGATGTCTTGATAGTGCTGTTCACTTACACTATTTCTACATTGAATTATGTTACTTTCTGATTCACGACACAAACTGCAGTACGAAACATTCTTAAAAATTTGGGCAAAAAACATCTTTCATTTTTCCGCGACTTCAGCAGGTGCTGATTGAGGGATGACTAACTCCGGATATAGATCGAGATTACATTTGTCCGTCGAGCATGCTGAAACGAGTTTACTGCAAACTCTTACTTGACGGTTGTATCTACAATTTTAAGGCATTAGAACTTGACTTTACAGGTATAAATCAATCAATGGCATGCATCTTGTGGAGCCAGAGTCGCCAACTCAACCTCATCCGTGACATGATATCCCCAAATATTGCAAATGACGCATATCGTCCACTAAAACATCTCCTGAAACTCTCCGTGGAGAATAATAAAGATAGATTTCGCTCGTATCCTCAAAATCTATTGGCCAAAAGGGCTCGGATTTCTGGTTTAGTATCTTCGCAATGCAGCAGTAACTACAATCTCAGCATCACGAGAGGTGTCGAAAACTGTGTATGATCCACACGTCGATGGTGGAGTAGCTGGACAACATATCCCACAACTGAGAGGTCTTCAAACTTGAGACCAGTCTAGGGTGTAAACCTACGTTAATAATGTAACACGGAGTAGTCCGTCCCAGCCGGTTCAGGATTTGTCTTACTTGACAAACGAGACCTGGCTTCTCGTAAGACTTTAATGCCAAACCGTCCGAAGTCAGTCATGCCTTGTAGCAGACAAGCTGATGGTAATGAAGAATTTAAATTGGCGCACTAAATGGTTTTCAGACAACCCCATGTACTTTTCAAATATGCAATTAACATGTGCCCCTCCGGGAAGCTGTGGGATCCTTCAAAGAGCGTCTCTGTACAGTATCCTCAGCATTTGAACGCAGCAAATATAAACATTATTCAAATCACGATGAGCCCCACACACCTCGAAGGGATCCCATCTTGGAGCTGATGCCTGAACTGAGCTCCCAAAGAATGCGGGCGAAAACATCCGACATTCGCTGGTCCACAACAGCCAACTCAGCTATGGAACTCTCGTAGGAGAGCATTATAGCTCTATTCTGAGGCTCCGAGGCCAAGTTCTCAAGCGTAAGAGCTGCCTTTCGACAAACTTCCTGCGGGTAATGGTTCCCTGAACCTACCACTCTCAGCAACCTTGCAACGGCCCAGCGCTCGCTTGCAAGACCCAGCCGACATTCAGTGTTGATCTCCGAAAAATTGTGTAATGCTGCCACAGCAGCAGCGAGTGCATCGCCGGATGCCTCAGTACTTAAGAGCTCCACCAATCGTGGAAAGATCTGGGAAACAAAAGGCATAAGAAAGGGTTCATTGTCAGGATTTACAACAAGCCGTCCTAGAAGCTCTGCTGCACAACAGTGCCAGGAAATTACAGGACAAGACAGCATCATCATTATAGCATCAATCATTCTCTTTTCCGACATCGAGCTTCCTGTGTTACTCGCTTTGTTATTCCCATTGTTAGTAAAAATCTTGAAACATAAAAATGTCGCTAAGTTCAAAAGCGTCTCTATCGAGTTTGTAACCAGCTCCTCGTCCTCAGTTTCATGAGCTTCCAACACTGTAATCAAAGTTTCTAAGCACCCACGGTGCTGAGCCATGGACGCTTCGTTCTCCGGCATGAACGAAAAGTTGCGCAAAATATTGGAAACAGCCACAGCACAAATTTGTTTCTCATGACGACCAATTTCGTCGAGATTGAAAATGCCTTCCTCATCCCAGCACCATCCCTCCTTCGTCTCCACTGCGTCACACCCATCGCCTCCTTGCACATTCCTCTCTGCTGCCGCCCTGATGTGCAGCATTGCGTCATCGGGGCTGTATATCTCATACTCAAGACCAAATCCCGTATATGGCTGATCGGCTCCCAATAGCCTCGGCCTCGACAGCTTCGCAAACACCCGCTCGTGCGCGATATCCCGCCACTCACTAATCACCTGCAACAGCGAATCCAGCAACCCCGGCACTTTTGCCAATGGAGTCGCGTCCTTGCGAGAGTCATCCTTCTCCTTAAAACTCAACAGCGTCAGCGCGTTGATCGCCCACGCAAGCTCCCCCTTCAACCCGCTTTGCAGCGCCATCACGATCCTCTTCGTGTGCTGGTCGGCGAAATTGTAGACCACTTGAAGTGACGGACCGAGGTTAAGTCCAGGCGAGGGCTGATGTGCCGTTCCACCACTCGCATTTTCCAAATGCCCAGAAACATTGGCGTTATTGCCAGCGTTCACCGTAGCAGGTCGTCCCCGCTTCTGCCCGCTCCCACCCCCTGCCCCTACCGGTCCAGCCATCGCTCACCCCGTTCCGCCGCGCTTCTAAATTCACAACACCAATCCTTCCAAAGGAATTCCTGAAGGAGACCAGTCACAAATTTTATGCCCGCTATCGCAGCATCATATCTAGCCCTTCCTCAACCTCAAACCCTAATCGCCAAAGCCAGCTTCCCTTTGCAACGCTGCTCAAAGTCTCTCCAAGAGAATACTACAAGGCGAATTCGTTTAATATCCAGGAACGGGGTAGATTCTACAGCGGATACAGGAATCCGAATTAGAACACTGAAGGTGATGGTATCGACGCAGATCTTACACACCGTGTATCTGTTCCACGTTCGTGATGAATGTGTTAATCTCATCATTCATCCTTCTGCAGGGCTGCTCCTGTCGTGCCCAGGTTATCTTGCCGACCATAGCCTGTTTGAGCTCGAAGCAAGAATCTTTACGTTTCTTTCTTTTTCTTTTTCTTCTTTTTCTTCTTTTTCTTTAAAATTTATTCTGCTTTAACGGCTTATTTTAACTCTATTAGAGAAATAGAGAATGCTACATAATCTCTAGCCACTTACAGAAACAGAAGAGTTATAATTAAATATATTTACTATTTATGATATATTACATTGTGGTTAATGATTTGAAATATGCTAGCATTCAAAAGAGTTGGTATATGGACTATTCACAAAGTTGTTTTAGTACTGTTAAAAGCATTTAATGTTTTAGTACTGATAAAATCATTTTTTTCATTTTACCATAATTTTTGAGTTTCATCATAGTTTTTGCTTTATCTTTCTTTGATTTTAATTGTAACTATCCTTTTACTATATATCCATCAAAAATGAATACTTCTACATTGTCTACTACTTCTATTGTGATTACTTCCACACAGACTTTTTTGATTATTACAACTAGTGAACTTCCATGCCTTCAAGCTCTTCTTTTTCTACTATTGGCTATTGATGGAAGTAACTATCTCTTGTGGACGAGAATGGTAAAGATTAATCTATTTATGGAGTAATATTTTAATATAATTTTATTTAAAGAATTTTCTATTATAAGTACTTTAATTTCTATTTTTATTTATTGGAAAGCATTACTTTTTCTTTATTATCATCTTGCTCCTATTCTCCAATACTAGTATTTGGAACTATAGGATCCTACTGAACTTTGGAAAAAGCTCAGGTCTAAGTTTGATTATTAAAAGATTATTTTTCTTCCATAGATCTATTATTATATTATATAAAGTCTTGCTTGAGAATACATTGAGTACTTGATTGTGAAAGATAAAAATGAAATTGTAACAACAAGTCTTAACACCTCTAATAGAAATATATATAAATTATAATTAAAGATTAATAAGTATGCTCAACCATTAAAGAAGTTTGATTAAATTTTTAAATAGTTATAAAAAAAACTTAAAGAAATCCTAAAGAACTTTTAAAGAAGTCATAAAAAAATAATAAAGAATTTTTAAAGAAATATTAATATAATTTTTTTTAAAACTATTAAAATAGAAATTCTTTTAAAATATTAAAAATAAAAATTATAATCAAATTCTAATAAAATCTTAATCAAATCCTAGTCAAATCCTAATCAAATTCTAATCAAATTTTAAACTCTGAATAAATCCTAATAAAATCTTAACCAAACCTTGAACCCTATACAAATCTTAATAAAATCTTAATAAAATCTTAAATCCTAAATAAATCCTAATAAAATTTTAATCAAATCTTAATAAAATTTTAACCAAATCTTAAATCCTAAATAAATCCTAATGAAATCTTAATTAAATATTAACCAAATTCTAAATCCTAAATAAATCCTAATCAAATTCTAATAAAATCCTAATCGAATTCTAAACCTCTAAATTAATTCTAATGAAATCCTAATCAAATCCTAAATAAAATTTAAAAATTCTTAATTAAATCCTAATAAATCCTAATTGAATCCTAATCAAATCCTAATGAATCCTATAATAGATTAAAATCTCAATAACTAATGTTTAAACTATTGATTTTGATTCAAAATTTGCACACCTTTTAAAAACTAAATTGACAACATGTACAAAATTTTTGAAGAAGATCGAATTCACCATATAGAAGATAAATACAAAACTTTGCTCAAGTATAAGTTGGCTTCTTTTTCCAACCTTGATGTCAATCTCCTAATGCCAATATCTCTTTTTTGCACTATTTAATTGCTCTTAAAAATCACAAATAAGTAAAAAATCAAGTCTATTATTTATACAAATAATTTTTATTTCAATCCAACTAGTAGATTACTAAATATCTTAGAAATCATCACTAACTTTTAAATCCTAATTTCTGAGATCCTAACCCACTTGAACTTCAATAACCTTCAATCAAACTATTAGATTAAATTCAAACTTATAGCATGCACTTAAAATTACTACAGCTACAAATCTACAAAATATCACTCATAAATCTTTAATTAAACTCATAAAATAATCAAAAATATAAACCTCTTTTTGTTTCATAAAAATCAAAGTCATTTGAATCAATCATAATTATATAAAGCTCTTACAAAGTTAATATCCATTTAAATCACTCAAAATCAATGCTCAAATAAATCTTCTTAAGTTTGGTCTCCAATCTTATCCTCTAATTTTCTAAAGAACTTTTCATCTGCCATAGGTATGTGGTTTTGTGCCTCAAGATCTGATTTTAACCTAGATTCACAATTGGTCCTCTCTGGATATCAATTCTTAGAATTTTGAGATAAATTTTGCTAAAATCTATTTTCAACTCCTTTTGAAAGATATCTATATTATTTATTTTTCTAATCTATTTTTTTTGTTGTCTTATTTATGGCCATACAAAGTAAGTAGAAGCTCCATCTATAAAAAGGCAATATTAGTATTTTTTAATTTTTACTACCTCCTTTTCTATTATCTATATTTTTAAGATAATCTATTAAAATATTTTTATTTGATCTCTTCTATAATATAATTTTCCCTTTCATATCTCATCTATTGCTTATGGAGAAACAAAATAAATTCTTCTTATATAATACAAAGATTAATCTTACTTGAACTACGGTTCCAAAATTCCATGCATTCAATGCATTACAATTTAAAGATAGATTACAAAAGCTTAAAAAAAATATTTATAAGTATTAAGGTGGTCATGGTTGTAACCATCATTATTTGTAAAAAAAGAATAAGCATCCAACTACTTATTATGGTAATATATGCCAATTAAAGATATATTTTTGCCACAAATGTGGTATAATTGGACATCTAGCATATGCTTGCCGCACTTTAGAATATTTTATCACAATATTTTAAAAAAATAAAAAATTTTGGATTGTGATCCTTAAAGTTCATACTATAGATACGTCTATAGATCCATTTAGAAATGATGATGTAAATGCTTATATGATTGCAAAAATCTATATTGATAAGTCTTATAATGTACTCATAGATTCTACAACAATACATATTATCTTGCAAGATAAGAAATTTTTTGCTACCAATAAATTTTTAACTTGATAAATTAGAAATTTAATAACTATAATTGGATCAAATGTATTTTGATTCCAAGAGGGACCAGCAATAGTAATATTACTTGAAGGCTCCATCAATAAATGCAAACATGCAATATTTACTCCCTCTACGTCTCAGAGTGTGTTTAACTATCGAGATGTGTATTGTTGTATTGTCATTCGGCTACCATATAAAAATATTATATATATATATATATATATATATATATATATTTAATATATAATTTATTATACAGCTAAATAAGAGCCATATCAATAGATTTTTATTAATTATAAATTGAGGTTAGATTATTAATTTATAAGAGATCCAATAAAAAAGCTATTTTAAAGATTTATACAACTTTGTTTTTTTTATAGTAACTTTTGAGGTTGATTTTATATTAATAATAACTTTTATATATCAAAAGTCACCTTTGTTAGATATTTGTGATCCTTGAAATCTTATTTTTTTATTTTATTTAATATTTAGAATATATATTATATAAATTTTATTAAAAAAATGATTGGAAAGCGGTTTTTAGTATAAAAAAGTATGGTTAGGCCATCTATATGGATGATTATAGATGGATAATAGAAGTTTTATTTCTATTGGCTAAAAGTAATATCCAAAAGGCTTCAAGGAGGCTATTTAAGGGCTTATTAGGGATTAGGGTTTATTTTTTAAGGATATTCAAAATCAAAGGCTACTATTAGGGATGTGAAATAGCGGGTTAGCAAAGAGATAAAAAAAAGATTGCAAAATTAGAATGATTTTAAGAACAAAGGATTAAATGGACAAGAACAAAGAACTAGATGATTGATAAGAACAAAGAACTAGATTGATATGAAAAAATAAGACAACACTATGGATTGTTTCAAGACTTGTGTTTGCAAGACTAAGATATACCTTGATCTTACTTCTTATTTTTACTACTAGGCGTATGTCTTATTGAACCTTCTAAGAGTATTTTAGAAGATTTTAAAAGATTGAGAAAGATTTTAGAAGATTGAGGTAAGTTTTGAAAGACTAAAAAAGATTTTAGAAGATTATAAAAGACTATAAAAGATTGTAGAAGACTGAAAAAGGTTCTAAAAGATTGAAAAAGGTTTTAGAAGATTATAGAATATTTTAGAAGACTAAAGAATATTTTAAAAGATTCTAAAAAACTATAGAAGTTTTTAAAAGATTAAAAAAGATTCTAGAAGATTTTGGAAGATTTTAAAAAATTATAAAAGATTTTAGAAGACTATAGAAGGTTCTAGAAGATTATAGAAGGTTCTAAAATGTAATAACTTAAAGTATGTCTATAACATCACCTCTTCTTTTAATAACAAGTTCCATAAGAAGCTGAAGTAATTTGATGATAAAATCACATACGCAAGAAATTTAAAATTTATTAAAATAAAGAAGGAACATATTTTGTCTTTTGTTCATTGATTACCAATTCAATAGGATCTTTGATATAGCATCGATGACCTCTAGATATAACTTCTATTATACCAATGTCCAATTTAAGAATATGCTCTTTGTTATAAACTTCAAAACATCCTCTAAATATAATTTCTGGTCCACCTAGAATCATCCTTCCAACTTCAAGGAGTATTACCAAAATTCAAACATTTGAATGAAGATTTTTGTAATGAGGTCGTATCTCCAAAGATTCCAAATATGGCCTTACTTGGCATTGAAATATTCCTTCTTTGCCTTACTTATATTCTTCAAATCTAAGAGATTGTGAAAGTTACAATGATTAATCAACAGCTTGTGTGGCAGAATAATCTTCTGACTCTTGTTCTTACAAATTCCTTAAAATATAAAAATTTGATATGATAATTAATAAGCTTTTAATAGAATCTATTTTATCTTAGAAAAAATGACTATATATAAGTAAAGGTCTTGGTGTGGCTTTCCCTCTTTTATATTAGTCTTCTGTCATTGGTGAAAAAAATATCATTTAGAAGCAAAGAGATGTTGGTGTCTATAAAATAAAAAATGGAAATTGAGTCAAAGTTTTCTAGGATATCATTGATGGAATTTGCAAACTTTCTTAGGTGCATTCTTAATATTTTTTGAAGATTCCCATCTTTTTTTGTTAATTCTATAGTCCTTTCAATAAATAAAATATTTAAATTATCCATATCTTATATGTAAATTTAATATTTCATTCACTTTGCATTCAAGCTCTTGATTGATTTCAACAAGGATTACTGATGAAAGAATTCTTTTATCAATAGTTGATGTATAATAGGTTTTTAAAAGCAAGATATGAAAGATTGGATGAATGCACATACTATTTGATAATTCAAGATGGAAACTTATTAGATTTATTTAATATAGAATGATAAAGGATCTAAGTTTTTGATAGTCTAATTTTTGTGATAGTCAATTTATTTGTATATTTTACCAAAGTAGTCAGATATGATCTCCTATCTTGAACTTTGATTGGTTTTTGCAATGAATGTCTATATAGTCTTTATATTGGTCTTAAACCATTTGCACTTGGAATTTTAATTCTTTATGGATGGCCTTTAAATAGATAGCTTGATTTTTTGCAATAGGGCTCTTTATCTCTTTAATTTGAAATGGATCTGCTCAATGGTGGTATCCATAGTTTGAAAAGAATGGAGTTTGTTTTATTAAAGAATGTTCAGTGTTATTATATACAAACTTGGCCAATGATAAGAAGACCATCTAATCATCTTGTTGATAATTTATATTGCAATAAAAATACTATTTTAAGATCTGAATCACCTTTTCTATTTGACTATCAATTTGAGGATGATAAGTTGATGAAAGATTGATCTTGACCTTCAAAAGTTGAATTAGTCCTATCTAAAAATTTGATACAAATTATAATTTTTAATTTATAATGATGTCATTTAGAAGGCCATGTATTTTATAAATATTATTAATAAAAAGCTTGGCTATTTCTTCTCTAGAAATAGTCTTGCTGCATAGGATGAAATATGCCATCTTGATAAAATGGTCTATCACTATAAAAATTAAGTCTTTTCCATTAGAAATTGAGAGATCTATAATAAAGTCCATGGATAATGATTGCCATAGGCCTTTAGGAACTAGAAGTGGTTGAAAAAGTCGATATGATTGGTATCTTAAGACATTTGTTCATGCACAAATTTTGTATGATTAGGTGAATTTTTTGACCAATTTTTACATTTGAAGCCACCAATAATCTCTTGATATTTATTCCAAGGTCTTATTGAAGCTAAAATGTCCAATTGCTAGAAGATCATGGTGTGCTTAAAAAATTTAAAGTCTTGTAGGAATAAAAGAACATACAAGAGATCCTTAAAATACAACAATCCATCTTCAAGCTTGAAATTATTATTTTCTTTTATCAATATATTTTTTAAACATCACTGGATACTATCCACAAATAGATCTATTTTCATTGCTTTCTAGATTTTTATCTTAAGAGTTCTATTTACATAGGTAGATTTTGTTAAAGTCTTCAATTGCAAATTGGACAACTTCAATATGATTGATTTTTGTTGATCAAATATAATATCTCTTATTCTTGGCACAAGATATGATTGTTGAAAAAAGGCATCTAATTTTTCTTAAAGTTTTTTTAGATAATATGTAATCACAAAATAAAATTGAAATAATGACATATTCCATTGTATTTCATAATGGTTTAAAACTTGGGTATTCATAGAATATTCTAAATTTTTGTGATCAATATATATTATAATCTTGTATTGAGTTTTTTTTAGCAAATGGTGCTATTTTTCAAAAGCATCAACAATTACCAATAGTTCTTTGTGATAGATCTTATAATTAATCTTTGCAGTTAAAAATTTTTGAGAGCAAAATGCTATTGGATGTAATTGATCATCATCACTAATTTAAAAGACTATAGTTTTATGTGCAAAATATGAGATATCAATTTTCAAAATAAATAGTTTTGTTGGATTTGCATGGATAAGTATAGGAATTAAAGTGAAAGATTTCTTTAATTTGATACTATAATATAATTTGATAATATAATAATTTGTATCTTCTTTGGATTCATAAAAAATCTATTTTTAGAAATAATATATTTCAAAAATTTAATTAATGGTTGATAGAAAGAATACTTTTCTAATTTGGCATATAATCTATTTTTTCATAGTTTTTTTAATATCATATATACATGATATTTATATTCTTGTTTGTTCTTAGAAAAAATCAAGATATCATTCAGATAGATGATTACAAAGTTATCTAAGTTTTTCTATAAGATGTCATTCATCATATGTTGAAAGACTATAGGTGCATTTATAAGTCTAAAAGGCATAACATTGTATTCAAAATATCCATATCTTGTATAAAATGCTATCTTCCATTGATTTCTTTCTTTGATCCTGACTAAATTGTAGGCACCTCTCAAATCAATCTTTATAAAGATCTTTGTTTGTTCTAATTATTCTAATAATCTTGAGATTAATGATAATGGATAGTAATTTTTTATAGTTACTTTATTTAGACCTTGATAGTCAACACATATATGTAAAGAGCTATCCTTCTTCTTGACAAATAAGATAGGAGCTCTTGCAGGTGATTTTAAATATCTACTTAAATTCTTAGCTAGATTTTCATTAATCTATTTTCTTAAGACTATAAGCTGCGCTTATAAGAGATTACAAATTGGATCAAATGGAGGTTGAGCTCCATCTTGTAATTTGATTGCAAAATCATAAGGACGGTGTTCTAGTAACTTTTCTTTTTCAAATATGTCTTTAAGGTCATAGTATTAATTAGAAATATCTTATTTTAGTTGCTTTGTTAGATCTTTTATTGAGATAGCACACAATGCAAATACATCTATTTTTTTTTTCCTGTTTGCATAAATATTTTACCTCCAAGAAATAAAGTAGTACATTTTTTCTTCTCTTGATGTTAGGATCTTGAGGAAATCTTTTGCAAATTTCAATCAATATTTAAATTATGTAATTCAAACCAAGAGAGTTCAATGACAATAAGATTTGTTGGACATTGAATGATATTAAAGATAATACGCTGTCGTATTGTGATTCAGCTACCATGTAAAAAAATTATATATATATATATTTAATATATAATTTATTATAATTATAATAATAGATTTTATTTATTATAAGATATAATTAGATTATTAATTTAGAAAGAATCTATCTAAAAAGATTATAATTAGAATATATATATATATATATATATATATATATATATATATATTTTTTGGTAGTAACTTTTGAAGTTGATTTTATATTGATATTAACTTTTATATATCTTAAGTCACTTTTATAAGACATTGGTGGTCCTTAAGATTTTATTTACTTCTTTTATTTGATGTTTAGAATACATATTATGTAAATCTTACAAGACAAAAGATTAGAAAGGAATTTTTAGTATAAAAGGAGATAATTAGTCCATCTACGTGGATGAATAGAAATGGATGATAGAAGTCTCTATTCCTATTGGCCAAAAATCATATCCAATGGACTTTAAAGAGGTTGCCCAAGGATTTATTAGGGATTAGGATTTTTTTGAAAAGAGTCAAATATTAGAAGCTAGGATCAATAAGTTTGGATTTTTTAATATGGTTTTGGTACAAATTTTGTATAATTTGGACTTTATATGAAAGAGATTTAAGCATTTAAAGTTAAGATGTTAAAATTGTACCTACTATCATTCTTTTGGATATAACTTGTGCATACAAAAAGCAATAGAGGATCGACAATTATAATTTGAAAGAGCACTTTCTTAACTATACTTTTTGTGTATGGCTTGATGAAATCTTATCTGGAATAAAGAAGATATTAGGAGTTGAATTTAGTACTTGTAAGCTAAAGGCAGTAAGTGACCCTATTTAACTAATGCTCATATTTTAAGCTATATCTTAGGCAATTTGATAAATTTTTAGTTCAAAATTTTTAAGAATGTAAATATTTATATCACAAGACTATGTATAAAATATTTGTGGTATTAAAATTTTGGATTTGTGAGATATGAAGAAAATAGTGCTTAGATGTCTCTGAGTTAGGGTTTTAAGCACTTGTTAGGGCTTTTAAGATATCAGACAATCAAAAATGAATGTATAGTTGATTCTTTTTTCTGATAAAATCTAAAAATATTATCTATACTTTAAATTTTTTTTTATAGAAAATAAATGATTGGATCAAAAATTATAGAATTCTAAGTTTAAGAAGAAATAAATCCTTGCAAGTGAATAAAGTTTTGAAGGATTTTTATGGCAATTTGAACCCTTTTGTACAAACCTTCTTAAATATAAGAGGGTTTATCTATATAAATTTTTCTTTATAATATTATTATATTATTTGTCCTTTTTATTAAGGACAAATTATTTATTGGAGTTTTTTCCAAAAAATTTCAAATAAACTTTCTACAACCAAGTATTTAGTGTATTTTCAAATAGAAAATCATGCCATATGACAATGTGATATTTGATTTTCTAGTACCACTTTCAATAGTTGGATTTCTTCAATAACATCCCTTGATATAAGATTTTGTTTATCAATAAGTTCAATGGATGCGGGATGGATCTTCTTTATAAGTACTAAGTTGTACTTGGTTGCAACTTTAATAGATAATAAACTTTAATAAGATACTTATTATGTTTTATACATATAGCATCTTGAGGCTTTAATATCTAAAAAGACTTCAGTAGAAATCTCTTGTTTTAAGACTCTTATATATACAAGAAGTATAAAATAAGATGTTGAATCTAGATAACTTTTTTTTTGATACTTTAGATTTGAGGGTGTCCAACTACAAGATCCCTAATGTAGCTGAACATCTTTGTTTTTTGACCTTTTCAATTAAAATGTTATACCTTGTATCTTGAATTCTCTAGATTTATTTAGATAGTTTGTTGCCTTGAGATTAGGTCTTCCATAATATAGACATAGATTCTTTTGCCAACGTCTAGTCTTTTTTACTTGTATTAATGGATTAAATTGAGTTGCATTAATCTGCATAGATTCATGACTTGTTAATGGCTTCTTAGATACTGTTGAAGATGTAGTAAACATACTTTGATAGATATTGTTGAAAGTTGATTGTCTCTCTTGTCATAATTCAAATAGGCATTTGTTACACATAATAGCTTAAGATATGAGTTCTTCTAAGCTTTCAATTCTTAGCATTGTAATCAATAAATTCTTCACATTGTCTTTTAGGCCATAATAGAATTAAGTCATAAAAGCCTTATTGTTCTAATCAAGATCACAAATAAGTTGTTGAAATTTTATAGCATAAATTATAATTTAATATTGTTTTTATTGTAGATTTTGAATCTTTCTTTTTTCTACCCTTTTTCAATCATTATTTCTAAATACAACAATAAATCTTTCCATAAAAGTCTTTAAATTATATAGCATTAAAAAATTCTTTTCTAACAATGGAATAAATCACAATCAAGCACTTTCTAATAAAAAGATATTTATAAAAGCAACTTAAGTAAATCCATCTAGATAATAAGAAAAATATAATTATAAATAAAGCCGTATTTATTGCAAAAACCCTTGAAAGTTAGATCATGTTCCATCAAATTTATCAAACATACTAGCCTTTGACTCCTTCATGATAATGCTTAGAATTTCTAGAAAAATTATGTGCATAATTTATCTACCGCCTGCTTCTTTTTAATTAAATAATCTCTTATTATAAACTATAAATCTCTCGCTTAGTTTTTTCAGATACTTGTTTTATTTACAATTTTTTTTTTTTGGATTGCAAAAGAAGGCCATTTCTTCTTGTATAGTATCTAAAAGAGTTCAAAGATCTATAAGAATCACCATTCTATTCTCTGTTTATAAAGATGCACTTCTTATGACTTAATCTACTTCCATATTAATAAAGAATAAATCAACAAGCTGTTAATACAATATTTTCTATATTAAAAAAAAATATCTTTTATATAATATTAATTTAGAAGAAGGCAATCTGCAACCTCTAAAATATAGTGATATATCATAGAAAAGAAATAATCTACTCTTTCTAAAAAAAAATCAAACTACAAAAAAAAAACATATCAATCTAGAGGGGGATAATCCGCACTCTTCTAAAATACAATAGTATCTTCAAGAAGAAGGATAATCCGCTTTCTATTAAGAGATCAAAGCTCTAATATGATTATTTAGTTTAACATATCAAATTATCAGGAATGTAAGATAGCAGGTTAGTAAAGAGACAAGAAAAAGATTACAAAATTAGAATAGAATCAAAAATAAAAAATTAGATGGATAAGAATAAAAAACTAGATTGATATGAAGAAACAAAGCAACACTTTGGATTGCTTCAAGATTTGTATTGACAAGATTGAGGTATATCTTAGTCTTATGTTTTATTTATACTACCAGGTCTATATCTTATTGAACCTTCTAAGAGTATCTTAAAAGATTTTAGAAGATTGAAAAAAAATTTAGAAGAATGAAGAAGATTCAAAAAAATTGAGACAAATTTTGGAAGACTAAAAAAAATTCTAAAAGATTCTAAAAGACTATAGAAGGCTCTAGAAGATTGAAAAAGATTTTAAAAGATTCTAGAAGATTCTAAAAAACTATAAATTTTTTTAAAAGACTATGGTGTCATGTTGTGATTTGGCTACTATATGAAAAAATTGTATATATATTTAATGCATAATTTATTACATAGCTAAATGAGAGTCACATCAATAGACTTTTATTGATTACAAAATGTGGTTAGATTGCTAGTTTAGGAGGGATCTATTAAAAGGATTATTATTAAGGTTTATACAACCTTATTTTTTTTTTAGTAGTGACTTTTGAAATTCATTTTATATTGATAGTAACTTGTATATATCTTAAGTCACTTATATTAGACATTGGTGATCCTTAAGATCTTATTTATTTCTTTTATTTGGTGCTTAAAGCACCAAGTATGTAAATCTTATAAGAAGAAGGATTAGAAAAGGATTTTTAGTGTAAAAAGGATAGTTTGGCCATCCATGTGGATGAATAGAGGTGGATGATAGAAATCTCTATTCTAATTGGCCAAAAATCATGCCAAATGGGCTTCAAGGAGGCTGCCCGAGGGTTTATTAGGAGTTAGGGTTTGTTTTTAGAGGATAGTCGAACATCAGAGGCTAGGATCATAAGATTTAGATTTTTGGATCTGGTTTAGGTGCAAATTTTGTCTGATTTGCACTTTTTATGAAGAAATTATAGGCGCCCTGATTTGCACTTTTTATGAAGAAGTTATAGGCGCCCAAAGTTAAGGTGTCAATTTTGGACCTACTTTCACTCTTTTGAGTATAACTTGCACATATAGAGAGCAATCAAGGATCAGTGACTGAGGTTGGAGAGAACACTTTTTTGGGTACATTTTTCACATATAGTTTAATAAAATCCAAGCTAGAATGAAGGAGATATTGGGAGTTGAAGTTAGTGCTTACAGACTTAAGGGCGATAAGTGATTTGCTTACATAGTGGTTACATTTTGAGCTACATCTTATGCAATTTGATATATTTTTGGATCAAGAGTTACTGGACTCTAAAGTTCAGCAAGAAATAAGTTATTGCAGGTGAATAAAGTTTTGAAGGGTTTTTGTGGAAATTTGAACCCTTTTTGTACAAACTTAGTTGAATACAAAAGGATTTATATACATAACTTCTCTTTTGTGAGATTGTTGTATTATTTGTCTTTTTTATTAAGGACAAATGACCTATTGGATTTTTGCCATCAAGTTTCAAATAAACTCTCTATAGCTAGGTACCCAATATATTCCCAGATAGAAGGCCACGTCATATGACAATAGAAGGTTCTAGAAGACTATGGAAGATTCTAAAATGTGGTACTTTGAAGTATGTCCATGACAGCTACAATTTGCAAGTTTAGATTTTTGGCTATAGTTTTGATACAAAATTTGTGTGATTTGGATATTTTATAAAATAAATATGGATGTCTAAAGTTAAGATACTGAAATTGTATCTCTTGTCATTTTTTTGGACATAACTTGCATGTAGTAAAGCTTTAGAATATTATCTATACTTTAGAGAAAATTTTATAAAAATTAAATAATTAGATCAAGAATTATTAAAATCTAAAGTTTAAAAAGAAATAAATCTTTGCAAGTGAATAAGCTATTGAAGGGTTTTGTTGCAATTTGAGCCTTTTATACAAGCTAAAGGGATTCTTTAAGAGCCAAGACTTTATGGAGGTGGAAAAATGGATATAAGAAGTTATAATAAAACTTTGATATGAAGATGGAGTTTTAAAAGGAGATTATGGATTTTTCTTGAAAATTATTAGCAATCTAACTTATTATTAATTAATTAATAATAAAAATTTATAAAAAAAAGAATATTAAAAATCTTTTATATGCCATAGAAGGACTTTATGTACAAACCTATTTGAATACAAGAGAGATTTTATTAATATAATTTTTTTTAGTAATATCTTTATATTATTTGTTTTTTTTTATTAAAGACAATGCATTTAATACAGTGTTGCCAATAATTTGCAAATAAATTCTCTACAACTAGGTATCCAATGTATTCCTGAATAGAAGATCACACCACATGACAAGGTTGTCGCAGTAGAGAGAATTTGCCTCAAGAAAGCGTTGGGCTTGTGGCTGCCACTAATTACTCAACCAAGATCTAAGTATAACAAACCTCCCAATTTTATATAAAAGATTTCTTCATAGGACTATTACACCTAATACATAAGTTTTATTTTTTCAAAACACTCAAAATATAACAAATATTCTAAAACCCTCATTCTCCCGTAGGAAGGGAATTTTTTCCAAACTTCAACAATCCATAACTTTTAATCCAATTGTCCAAATCCACTCCAAATTTAGATAAAGTACTGATTTATTTTTCAAAACTAACACCACAAATTTCAATTGTTGATTCATTACAAATCTTTAGATATCGCCAAAATCCTAGCAGTAGCTTCAAACCCTTATTTATAAACACCCATGTACTAAATTCTTCATATCTCACAATTTAAAAGTTTAAATGCTATGAAACTTTAATATATAGCTTTTTAGCATAATAAGACATCTTTTTAGAAAGTTTGAGATAAAAAATCGTCTAAAAACTTAAGATATGGCAAACCCTATCACTATCAACAAAATAGCCTACTTACTACCTTAGAATTCGATCTGCTATCTTTGACTCTCAATATATCTTTTTTTAAAACTCTAAAGGTAATAATTCTTCTATATCAAGTGTAGAGTTTGAAATCACCTCTCTAGCTGCATCTCTTGATCTTCAAAAGCTCTCATATAACTCCTCCAATCCTCAAAAGAGTGACAACAGGTACAATTTGTACACCTTAAATTCAAGCGCCTACTCCTCCCTCATTAAAATTCCAAATCCCTCAATTTTTATACCAAAATTATAATTCAAAAAATAAGCTTTCTAATCCTAGTCTTTGTTTTTTGAATGGCCTCCTTGAAGTTGCCGAAACCCTTATTAAGGTTGTAAGTAGCCTCTTCAAAGTCCATAAGGCATGAAATTCGACTGAAAGGAATGAAGTTCCCTATTCCTTACCTTCATTCAACCATGCCTTGATTTTATCACTTCCAATTAGCCCCCTACTAGCTTAAATTTTCATCCTTAGGCTCCCACCTTCTCTCAAGGCTTCATACTAAATATTTAGATTCTATATAATTTAAAAGTCATAACCAAATTAAATAAAAATTTAAAATAAATTTTTTTACACCAATTCCTTTTAATTTATTTTACTAACCATTCTAATACATATCTAAACCTATAAAAATATTATGCATTTTGAGTGGATTTTACATACTATAAGTAATTACAGTACGACAATGTGCCAATAGTTTTCATCTTTCAATCTCTATTTTAGAAAGATAAGAAGCTTTGATTCTTACAGAGAATAATAAAATTATTGAAAAAGTTTTTGCTACAACAAATGATTCATACTAGATTGCAATCCAACCTCTAATTATATTTTCTTTGCACTATCTATCAATAAAAGTTGTATTTTTTTTTAGCATGGACAATTGAGATATCCAAGATCTATGTTATCTAAAAAAAGAATTTCATATTTAATTAGATATAATTTAAGACATGCAAATAAAAATTCTATAGAATTGTATCAAGCATATGTGCAAGGTAAAATAATTACTATGCCTTCAGTTTGAAAATTCTTGCAAGAACTACCGCCAATACTTAAGTGACTATATAAAGATATTTTTGATCCTATTAATCCAATTTTTAGCCTATTCTACTATTTTCTAATCTTTATTGATGCATTAGACAAACAATCATATGTTTCATTGCTATCAATAAAAAATATAGTATTTTCTAATCTTTTCTCTATACTTATTTGATTTCAAGCACATTTCTTTGATTATCCTATGAAGACAATATGTATGGACAATGCTAAGGAATTTGGATCAAAATCCTTTGAAGATTATTACATTATAATAGAAATTGAGTTGATATATTATATTTTATATAAAAAGATAAAAAATAGACCTATAGAATCATTTATCAAGGGTAATCAATTCATTATTCAACCACTTCTCATTCAAGCAAATTTACTTGTATTTATATAGGACTAGGTAATTTTACATACTACAGCATTAATCCACTTTTGTCCTTTTCTTAAGATTGCTTCATTTCAAGAGATACTTTCAAGCTATATTTTCAATGTCTTTCATCTAGAAGTATTTGGTTGCCGTGTGTGGATTCCAATACCAAAATTTTAATAGTGTACTATTAGAGTTCATCAATAGAAAGGTATATATGTTGGATTTAACTCACTAAGTATTATTTGTTTTATCAATCTATCAACTGGTACATTGTTGCATGCATGTTTTGCTAATTGTTGTTTTGAAGAGGATGTTTTTTTATTTCTTTAAAAAATAATTGTTAATCTATTAATTATTGCAATACTTATCTTTAAAATGCCAAAAATATTCATGATGAATCTTGATCCTAGAACATCTCTAGTTGAAACTAAGATTGTCAAGATTTTGTATTTAAAGCGGATTACAAACTAAACATCTAATGGCTTTAATGATGCACTATAAATTACTAGAGTTCTTATCAATGAGGCTACAAATATACTTATTTGTATTATAATGCCTCAAATTGCCACACCAACAATGAAAAGGACTTATGGACCAAAACAAAATACCATGTAAAAAAAGAGCCATCATAATTCATGATCCTATTGAAAATAATATTATTTCTATAAAAACCACAATCAATCTTATAGTGCCATCATTTATTTATATTCTATTAATAGAAACTATTCCTTCTATTCATACAAAAGATATTCTTAAGATTAAAAGGAATAAGACTAAGTTGAATATAAAATTATCTATTCTGTATTACAATATAGATGATATTTAGAACAAATAATCTACTATGGTAGATGAAAACTTTACTTGCATGATTGCAAAAGCTTTTTCTTACAAAGAAAAAAATTCTAAATCTAGAAATATTAAGGAAGCAATGTATCATTCTAACTGGTTAAAATAAAAAGTTGCTATCAAGGAAGGGTGTATTTTTTTGCATAAGAAATTTTTTTTTGATCTAATTGTGGATACTCTTACTTCTTGCCCTTTAGGATATAAGATGGTATTAGTATATAAGCATGATGTTCAAGTATTGAAAGTTTATAGGCATCAATCATATTGAATCTCTATAAGATTTTTTTAATATAGACTAATTGGTAAGAAAAAATGCTACCATCTTTTAAATATAAAATTTAAAGACCAATGCAAAAAGTTATTTTACCTAACATTTTCATCTCAAACTCACAAATAAAGAGATTAGTAGATACAACACATATAGATTTAGTGCCTACAAGATTAATGTCATTAATATATATTGCAATGATGACAAATCCACTTTTATCTTATTTGATAAAAAGATAAGGAATCCATAGATCACTTACAAAATTATTTGCATTCAAGTAGTTATACAAGCACTAATAACACATGTATCGAGATTGTTTCAAACCATACAAGGTCCTTTGTAATTTGACACCATGGTCTTATTTTGAAATATAGCTATGCAAGTTACTTGCATCTATTTTAAGTGGTACTTATATGTAAATATATTTGCATCAAAAAAATCATATAGATAAATAATAGTTGATCATGGTCAAGATGAAAATGATCCCTATTGTCCTTGTAATGGAAAAGAGGAACCACTTGGTGAACAATATCTATACCTTGTAGCAATTGGATCACTTTTATACTTGACCACATCTATAAGATCAAACATTGTATTTGTAATTAATATTCTTACAAGACACAAGACACATCCAATATAATAATATTAAAATAATATTAAATACCTCTTATATTATCTAAAAAATAATAAGGACTTGAAATTATATTATTTAAAATCTGAAAATTCCAAATTGATTGGATATACTAATATTAATTATAAATCTGATTTTGCAACAACTAAGTCTCAATTGAGATATGTTTTCTTGCAATATAGAGCTATAATCTCCTAGAAGTTAGTAAAATAGACTATAATTGCAACATCATCCAACCATACAAAAATTATTGCCTTATATGAAGCATTGTAGGAATGAGTCTAATTGTAATCAATTGATAAGCTTATCTATACAACTTGTAGGCTTTTGTATGATAATCCTCCAATTATCTTATATAAAGATAATAGTGCTTGTATTGCACAAATGTAAGTTGGCTTTATAAAAGGCAATAGGACAAAGCATATAGATCCAAAATATTTTAATTACATCCATAATTTGGTGACCAAAGGAATATTTGAAATAAAAAAAATAGCATCTGCTGATAACCTTGTTGATTTCTTTATCAAGGCTCTTCTATTATACATCTATTGCCACCTTATCTATAATATTAGTATACAACAACTTGCTTTTCTTGAGCAAAAAAGCCAATGAATGCATTAAAAAAGAAACTGCTCAAAATAATTGAATAAATTTTTTTCATCTATTTGATGGATTTTTTATCCATTGGATTTTTATCATAAGTATGGATAAAAAAAAAATGCTATATTTTTTTTTCTTTCATTTGTAATTTTATCTTCGATTATAGTCAGATTTTCTAAGATAAGGTTTTAATGACACAGCAACTATAGATCTTGTGAGATTACAAAAAAATATAGATTATAATTCTATACAAATTTTATATTATATTAAGCTATGATTTACTAATATCTTTGTATCTAGAGGCCATCCACTGTCCAAGGATATTTTGTTTCTGAATGAATTGTGGGATATCAAAACATGTTGAATTTCCTTTGGACAATATGAGGAATTGCAGCAAGTTGAAAGCACTCTCTAAGTACTACATGTTGATGGACATTCCTAATAATAATAATAATAATAATAATCCAATTTCTTTTCTTTTTATCTTTTTAATTATATGTGTGAGTCAAAAATTAATTGTCTCATAGTAGTTTAGCTTAAAATTTTAAAAACATTTAGAAAAATTAAAGATTTAGAGTTAAAAGGATAAATTAAAGAATTAATATGATTAATTAGTAAAAATTATAATTAAGAAGAAAAATATAAAAATTAAAAAAAATAAAGAAGTCATAGTCACTATTCCTATATGATAAGGAAGTAGAAATTAAAATTAATGAGCAAAAGGAAGAAATATATATATATATATATATATATATATATATATATATATATATAAAGTCCTTAAAATAATTAAAAATAAAAAATTATTATTTAAAATAATAATTATTTTAGAGTTAATATTTCTATATAAAAATAAAATAGGAAAGAATCTTAAATTAAGTTCTTATCATTCTCCATAAGTATGAATTTGGGACTTTAATATAAAAAATAAAAAATAAAATAAAAAAACAAAGCCAAGTCTCGACAATGGATCTTGGCAAGTATTGATCATGATGCCATTAGGGATTGCGCATGATACAAAGTCCATGGCCAGCAAAAAATGATGAGTACTTACCAAGCAACATGGTGGAGGCGAGGGTGTGATTCAAATTGATACTTGAGGATTTTTGGAATTATTGGAGACAAGTACAATTTGGAGGGACGATGACTTGTAGGATAGTATGTGGTGCAAGATGGGAATAAAAGATAAGAGCTAGCATCCACTTCACATAACAATAATTGAAGAGTACAATTATGAAGCAAGCAAGCTGGTCACAATCTTTGTAGTAAAGTTTTGTTTAAAGAAAGACAAAAAATTCTTCTATTTGAGTTGATATCAGGCTTTTCACATCAAAGAATACAACTCAATATAAAGATAGTAAAAATTATATTATATAGTACTCTATCCAATATGACAAGGTGAAAGATAATTCGACATGATGATAAGATTAACGGACAATCTCGGAGTAACGGTTTAGGACATTGATGCTAATAACTATCAAAGTGCTCTTCATATAACATCTTTAAATAAAGTCGATAACAACCATTGAAGTAATCATCTTAGATGTATTGAGCTTTAACATGAGGTGAACAATGCAAGGAAAACATATTTAATTTCAAAGGAAACTTGAAGCAATTGTTTATAATATATGAATAGCAACAATTTCAAGGGCCTCACTCATTCAGCTATGATGCAGTGTGGTGACAGAAGGTAACAAGTGATAATGTAATCAAAGGGTGCCAAAGATTAGAAATTCAATCAATTCCTGTGGTGATTTATTAAGAGGGGTATAAATATCCAGTAGTAAAAGAATGAAGATTGTGATAAGTTGGCTTTGGAGCAACAATGTTTAGGTACATGGTAGTGTGAAGATGAGAGATGAGAAGCAATGTGTCGTGTGTTGAAAATCGTGCATAGATGGTTATAGGCGGCAATTTGGGAAGGGTGGTTTTGGATATTTTGAAGAACGTATAAGAAGAAGTAGTAGTAGTGGCAATTATGATAAAATCTGATAATAGAATGAAAGGAGGGATTACACCCTTGTATCATATCCTATGATGAGTTGATTGATTTCATGTGGTATTTAAAAAGGAGAAAATCTGAGGTTGGTTGAAGTTGCTAGATTCGGCTGTGGAAATTGATGTATGTCAATTTAGGTGATTTATTCCACATGAACTATTTTAGGAGCTTACCAAAGGCATGAAGAGTAAGAGAGGGTGGCAATGTTAGATGTAAGTATATTGGAAGGAGGTGATTTACAATTAAGATGGCGATGGTGATAGAGATCAAGATTGATATTCAAAAAGATTAATGATATTGGATGGATGTTGAAAGAAGAGAATGGACTACGATGAGGTTTGTTAGCCCAAAGTAACAAGTAGACTGAATACTATATGAAAAACATCTTAGGAACTAAAGAAGTACTTACAGAATTGAGGATGAGGGATATAAGTGAGTAAGAAAAATTGCCAAAAGGACTAACTAGGAAGAGAGTATTTGGAACCAAAAAAAATATAAAATATATATATATATATATATATATATATATATATATATATATATATATAAGAATTTTTTTGTGTGAAAAAGATTAATCCAATGGATTACAAATATAATGAAGGTAGTGAGATCTTGCTTACATAAAATGGTGCGTTTATTGGAAATCCTCAATTTTAGGTTTAGAATTAAAATCTAGGATTAATCATATTTGTTATTTTTATTTGTTATTTTTTTAGCTTTGTGGCGGCATTGTGATAGATGATTGGAACATTATAGAGTATTGGAGGGCATTGGTTATAAAGTTGGAATTGTGAAGGAAGGAGCACGGCAAAAGGTGTGTTTTCAAACCAATCTCAAGCGATTAGATAGAAGACCTTGTAACCTCTTCCACCAAACCATTTCTAGTGTGGGATTAGAGTTGGAATCTGTATAGGGCTCGTGAGTGAAAAAACTAACTTATAGGAGCATGGAGATTGCTCAAGGTACATTCTTATCAATTATTTGAATGAAAAAAATTCAAGCTTTTTGTAACGTATTTATTGTTATGACTCACACAATAGATAATTCATTAGTCAAGTATCAAAGTAGAATAGTAGGAAGATTTCTCGAGTTCTATTTTAGTGCTTGGTGACAGTTAGCCCCACATGAAGCTTGTTTGTATAACAATAGGAAGAAAAAGGCATAAAAGTAATACTCTAGCCTAAATTTGATATTATTTTTTATTATTTATTCTCTCTACCAAAGAGATTGTGAATCAAGGTGGATTTGTAGGTTTCTATTAAATAACCTCTTTAAATTTCTCACCAAAATAAATCAAAATCAAAAATAAAAGAAAGGATTGTTTGCAATGTGTGGAGAATAGTATGAGGCTCATTAAAAACTACTAAATGAATACTCAAATCCAATCAAAGAAACCAAAATTGATTCTAGTTGGAAACAATATTAAAAAATGATGCTTGAAAAAAAATTTGAAAAAACAAGGTGAAGCCAAAATTTTTTTAAAAGAAATTAGTAGGATAGTAGAAAAAGAAGACTATATAGAGTTCTAAGAAGTGATCATTGCAACAACAATTGAATTTAAAGTGATGATTGAAGAAGGTAATCAAGGACAAGGGGGTGAAGAACCATCATTGAGAAGATCTAGTAGAGCATTAGAATTAGATTCCTTTTCAGCCTTTGAGGTAATGGATAACGGGCAACTTTTAAAAAACCAATTGATATGGAACCTATGGTAGAGATAATTCTTCAAGAGATAGCTCAAAGACCACCAATTGACATGTTGGTGATGCCACGAGGCTTATCCATTGTAATGCTGAGAGACTTAGCTGCAACAAGCATTCTTGCACACCTACCAAAGTTTTATGGTACAAAAGACAAAGATCTATCCTTGCACATGGAATTGTGCCGTATAGTGATACAGCTATTAGGTGAAAGAAAGAAAGAATGATTAAAATATATAAGAGCTTAAATAGAAGTATTTTATCAAATTATCTTAAAATTAAAGATAATAGAAAAGAAAGTAGAAAAAAATTAAAAGACTAATACTATCTTTTTATAAAAGAGGCTTCTATTTATTTTATATGGCTATAAATAAGATAAAATAAAATATATTAGAAAAATAAATAATATAGGCATCTTTAAGAAAGAATTAAGGTGAGATTTTAGAAAATTTTAGCTTAAAAATCTTATAGTTGATACCTAGAGAGGACTAGTTATGAGCCTAGGTCAGAATCAAATTCTGAGGTATAAAATTGCATGTCTATGGGAGATTGAGTCTTTTTTATCAAATTGGAAAATGGAATTAGAGAGAAAACTTAAGAAAGTATATTTAAGTATTAATTTTGAGTGATTTAAATGAGAATTGGCTTTGTAAGAGCTTTGCAAAGTCAAGGTTGTATCAAATGATGTTGAAACTTATGAATTAAAAAGGGATTTATAACTTTGAGCTTTCTAGGAATTTGATTTTAGATCTTAGATTGAATTTGATTGGGTACTCACCATTCATGATAAACATGGCTAATCAAAGTCTAGCAAAGCCAATAGGTCAAATTCAGCATTGTAAGATGGTTACAAGAGGAGAAGAATATATATTGATCTTTTAAGTGATTTGTATATAGACAACTAAAGAATCATTCCTATTATTATTGGATCATCTGTAGTTGAGAATGGCCAACGCCATAGCAAATTAGAGGAAAGAGTAACCTATAATTATTTATGGACTTGGTGAAAATCATACTTGAGTATCTATTAGATATATTATTACATTAGACACCTACTAAAAATCATCAAAGGATGATAGAGTCAAATTCTCTAAGGCAAAGAAGGACAAGCAATAAGTAGGGGAGGTGTTTATAGGCAATATTGCCTTAAACCTGGAGATACAAGGATTAGAATATTTAAGCTCTAATCTTTATAATTGAAAGGATACTAGTAAATATGAGGCTTGGCTACGAACACACATAGATTCAATGGTTGATGAAGGGAAATGGATAAATTTTATAGAAGGTATTGAAGATGAAGATGAATTAATACTTATTCTTGAAATAGAAAATGGAGTGTATTCAATAAACATAGAAGAATCCTAAGGGTAAAAAGTACTAAAAAAAGATGAGCTTCTAAAGATAATGTTGAATTGTAAAACAATTTTTGTAGAAATCACAATAGGAGAGGATGTAGCCAACTACCTGAATATATCCTCAAGTTGGTATCACAACAATCTTGAGCAATCACACATGGTAAAAGAAGATTGAAAGTTTGTGACCATATAGATGGAAGGAGAGGAGCCAAAACAAATGAAATTGGGGAGTCAATTGAGTGGCAAGGAAATAAGTACATATAATGAATTAGTGCAAGAATACCATGATATTTTTGCATAGTCGTATAAAGAATTGAGAGGCATATTGTCAGACATTGTGCAGCATCATATTCTCCTATTGCTCGATACATTATCAATTAGATAGAAAGAGATATTGATTGGATATTATTGATGGTGCTAGTAAAGAAGAAAAATGATTAACTACGCATATGCATAGAGTATCAAAAACTAAATGCAAGAATCCAAAAGAATCACTTTCCTTTATCCTTCATAACTAGCATCTTAAAAGAAGTAGCTAGATATGAGTATTATACTTTCATAGATGGTTATTTGAGGTACAATTAGGTATCCATTGCATTGAAGGATAGGCATAAGACAACATTTACAATCCCATGGAAAACTTTTGTGTGGTATGTGATGCCATTTGGATTATAAAATGCACTGATAACTTTTCAACAATTGGTGATGTATAATTTCTGAGATTTGTTGTATAAATCCATGACAATATTCATTGATGATTTTAGTATACAATCACAAAGTGAAGACCATTTGATGAAAGTAAAAAAAGCATTGGAAAGATGTAGGAAGTTGGAAATGGCCTTAAATCCAAAGAAGATATCTGGCCATATACCAATGTCGTATTACGTGTTGTCTTATTTGGGAATGCACCAAGCACGTGGCTGTAGAAGGTAAAGTAATGTTTACAAATAATCAAGAAATCCTAATAGGTTTCATCCATGTATGAGGAATATAATTCAAACTTCAATTCAAAAGTGTTTAAAAATACTCCTCTTAATAACATCAACTATATATATACTCCAATTATCTCGTTTCTTTTATAATTAAGCAATTTTTATTTTTATATGTAAGTCTTAATCCTAATCAGTGAGCTTTGACAAGCTATAATTTTTAATCTGACTATCCACTTAGTATGAAATTTTGCACACAAATGCTAGTATAAGCTTTTTGCATGCTTAAAAAAATTTAGTTCAATCCAACTTACAAATTGCAACAAAATGCCCAAAAAACGCACTGATGATATTTGGCTGTCAATTTGAAGATTGATGCAAAAACTTCAGTGGTGATTTCTCCTTCTTTCACCATTAACTTCAGCTCAAACTTGGTGTGTAGCTCAACCTATAAGTCTTCTATGAGCATATAAAAATTTACATTGATCCAATTGGTGGATCTTTAGTTATTATAGAAACCCTATCTAATCCTAAACTGCCAACTTCTGACAACCCTTTGTATCAAAACTCAAATATCTCTTGATTGCATTAGTAGATTAATACAAATTTTTGTGTACACTTAGTACATCTAACAATCTAGACAATACCAAATTTTGAATTGTAGGTGCTTTACAGATTACACAAATCACTCAACAATACAAGCCATCATTGTCTTATATAAAATCCAAAACATTAATACAAACTTTGACTTTGAATAGCAATTGCTAAGTCCCCCAAAATCCTATGGTCACAAGCTAAATGCCTTTGGAATTTCCTTCAAGCTAGCTATTGAATCTTAATCACCGATCTTCAAATATCTTCCTTTCTTACCTTTGGTGGTTGTTTTTGTCCCTAGAGGTCTAATTTCGATCCTCTCTCATACCCGGTCTTTCCCTGGATATCAATTCAACTAATTCTAAGGATTTTTAAGTTAAATTCTATCCTTAATTTAATCTTAGTATCAACCATAGTAACTATTTTTCTTTTCTATTCTATTTTAATTAACTTATGGCTTTTTAAAATCAGTAATAGAGTTTGTATAGCCTAGAAGAAAACTTTAACAACTAACTTTTATTTGTTAGCTATTAAAATAAGAAAATAATCTAAGAGGCTTCTATAACCTTTTTCTTAAATATCCTAAGTTCTTATTGAAATAAGATAATCAGGTATTAAATATAAATTATTCTTATCTATATCTTTCACTATATAAACGTGCTACAATACGACATCCACCTCCTCTAAATCTGCGCATCCTCCGGTATGCGCCAAATGAAGCTTATATCATAGTTGGCATCATACCATCTCTTCATTTTCTGCACCAAGTTCTTCTTCATCATCCACTTCAATATAATTATCTTCTTCAAAGTCATTGATATCTTCAATATGATCTTCTATGTTTATTTCTCCATCTCGTCTTTTGAAAACCTTTACTCGCTTCTTAGCAATAAGTATCTTCAATCTTGTACCTTCCAATTCCTTCAATAAATATGTGGTATTATCTTGAACTGTTACTACTATATAGAGTCTAAAGCAATGTTTTGAAATCTTCTGTAAGATACTATGCTGGTTATCCAAACTGTTGTCATAAACAAGTACCCAATCACCTTCTTCAATTGCTTTAGACCTCAATCAATGTTGTTTATTAAATCGAGCCTTGTTCTTTAGTCTTGCCTTTTATAACCATTTTAATTCTAATTCCACATCTTCCGATCTTTGTTCAAGATGTCAAATTCTAATAGCTAGTAATTCTTCTCTTCTTAATCCATCTTTTTAAGGTAGTACACTTCAAGTTGGCACATGTTTTTCAATTGGCATAATAGGTTTTTGACCTGTCATGAGTTCCATTGATATATATCCTGTCACTGAACTATGTATTATTCGATCAGCCCATAATATATAAGGTAGAAGTCGAGGCCATTCTTTCACTCTTTCATTGCAAGCTTTAACTAAGGCTTTTATAATTGGTAGATGTCCACGTTTACTCTTAATATTCCCTTCTAGATTATAAGCCGTAGTCAATGATAATTTAACTCCACATCTCTTAAAGAATTCACGAGTTTCATGTGCATTTAATTCTCTATGATCTGCAGTGATCTTTCCCACACATCCGTAGCAGCAAATAACATCCTCAAGTAAAAACCTGCAAATTCCTTCTATAGACTTTGTCCTTAAAGCCCTGCCTTCCACTTGATTTGATAAATCTTCGCAAGCCAAAATTAAATACCTCATTTGCCATAGTGCCATTGGCATGATAACCAAATCCACAACCTATTTAAAATGAATGGCCAAAAGATATGTTGGATGCAAACCATCTCGATGTCGTATATTCAAATACATTTGATAAGCTACACAAGATTCTATAAATGAAGTTATATCTCAATACATATTCTTCTACCAATGTCGTTCCTTCAATTTAGCAAAAGTAGCCCAAATTTCTCTATGTCTTGTCCATAAACTATCATGAAATTCCTTGAGTAATTTTTGTTGATCTTCTTTGGTACCTACTACTCATTGTGGCATTCTAATGTTTGATTTCGGCCTCTTCCATAGAAATCCTCCTTGTAATATGAACTTGTATGCTTTTCTCCTGGTCTGTTTAAATTTTTCAACTAACCAATTAGCATGCTTGGTTAATGTGCTCAAATAATATTCAATATCCAATAAATCTCCTTCATAATTTTCTTCATGAAATGGCTTATGTTCTTTATTCAATTGTAAAACTGAATAAAATTTAGTACCCACATCATTAATATCCTCTATCATTTCATCTTCTCCATTATATCTTGCTCGAGATAACATATCTGCTACGGAATTGTCTTTTTCTACAACATGCTTAAACTTTGGATTTAATGACTTGATATAAGCAATCCATTGTAACATTACAATATCTGGAGTTGTGTAATTAGTAATCATTCCAAACAAAGGCAAACAATCTGTTTCCACCACCATTGTTGCCCCAATTAAATAATCCCTTTCAGCTTTCATAGCTAAAATAACTCTTCATAATTTCCTTTTCACCTAAGAATATGCACGTTGGCATGCACTTAAAACCTTAGCTCCAAATTGAATTACAAATCTATGTTCATTTGAATCATGTTGACCCACTGCCCATCCAATGGCAATTGGACTAGTATCCACTATAAGAATCACTGGTCTATTGCACTTATAATCAGTTTTTCTCAATACTAGAGATGATGTCAATAATTCCTTCAATATTTGCATTGCTTTGATATGCTTTTTTTCGTATTTAAAACGATAATCTTTGCGTAATAATTCATACAATGGATCCGCTATATGAGCATAGTGAAGAATCCAAATATGATAAAATACATATGCACCCAAAAACCTACGCACCTATATTAAAGAGCTGCAATCTTCTTTTATTCTTCTAATTGCATCAACCTTAACTGGATCTAATTTTCTTCCATAAAATCCACATAAATATCCGACAATTATGATTTCTTCTATTCCAAATATAGACTTTATATTTGATAATATAAGATGAATTTTTTCAAGCCGAATCAATATCTTTTCACAATCTTGTATATGATTGACAACATACTTGCGACACTCCTTTTTATCTAAAGTTTCATCCTTGTCTTCTTCTTTGCACCCTTTAATAGGAATATTATCTAAAAAAGGCATAGTCTTTTCGGGAATAAAATCCTTCAATACCTTATTCATCCTGCTCATCATATGTGCAATTGAATTAGTAGCATCTTGACAAAGAATACACATTTTAACCAATCCAAGTGGAGTTCTCATTATTTTCATGTCTCTACTTTCTTTTGCTAGTTGAAATTGGTCATAGCCTGAATATAGATCATCTATTGAATAAATTGCCCTTCTTGCAAATGCTTTAGCAAATTTATCTACTATTAGTCCAATTCCTATATTTCTAATAGTCACTGCATTTACTAGCTGCATATCTTGAATAAATCATAATGATCCATTTTTCTTAGGCACTGTAAACCATTGGCTAGAATATGGTGCAAAAGACCAATAGAAGTAGATCAATATAGACCAATAGAAGTAGATAAAATAAGTTGATTATATAATATCTGATAGAAAAGCTTCCTAGAAGCTTCATAGATGCGGAATCACCTTTATACATATTTATAAGTGATTGATAGATTAGAAACTTAGTCAACAAGCTAGCTACATAGCGCTTATGTTGGTAGCTTGTGAAATAAGCTAGCCATGTGTCGCACATATTGGTAGCTTATGGAACAAGCCAAGTATGTGGCGCACAAGTAAAAACTTATCATGTATGTTTGACATGTATCTTACAAATTAGACACGTGTAGGAGGTCCTATAGAATAGTGCCGTGTAGCTCTTAGGTAGATAATATAAATAGATATAAGAGTGAAGCCTTCTTTACTCTTGTCAACTCTTTTCTACCTTCTAGTCCAATTTCAAGAATCTATAGTTTTCTTGTCTTGTGGCAATAGCCATTCTAGTTTCTTTTAATATTCATATTTTCTTATTTCAATTTTGTTATACTTCTTAATAGAAGTTTCATATGTTTATTTGCTTTCATCAAGTTCATATCTTTGATAGATTGACAATAATACACATACAATATTAGAGCTTTGTCTTTTCTTGATTAAGAGTGGATTATCCCTTTTTCTTGATAAGATATAAGCATATTTGAAGTTATAGAGTATCCACTCCTAAATTGATATTGTTTCTAGAATTTTTTTTTTTGAGTGTGTTAATTTACATTTCTTGAAGTGAGAATAGATACCTTCCTTCCTATTGTATTATTATGGCACAGCTTACAAAAATGAAGAGTGCAATGGTACAAATGCAAGAACAAATGAGAGAGCTAATTCTTACAATGCATCAACTTAGTTTACCACCACAAAGAGCAAAAAGATTAGCAGAAAGTAAAGATATAGAGATAGTTAGAGCTGCGTCAATATCAACACCAAACCATACTACTTCACTTATGATGGAGCACTGTTCAAATATTAGAGAACCAAAAATTAATTTGTTTGAAAAATTTGATGACATAAGATCCAAGTTTTGACGATTGGTCAATCAGGTACAATTGGTGATTGAACTTCAACCTCAAAGTTATCTTACGCAAGGATCTTAAGTTAGGTTTATTGGAACATTATTTTCGGATTCTACTTTATTATGGTTTTTATCTTTTTTTGAACAATGTGATCCAATATTGGATAATTTGGAGGCATTTTTAGTAAAATTTTGATATATATATGAGAAACATGATGCAATCCATATTGCAACCAATAAGATTTGTATCCTATGACAAAGCAATTGATCAATGTTGTTATATGCTTCACAATTTTGTCAATTAGCAACTGATATCAAGTGGAATGATGCTGCACTCATCAACCAATTTCTCTACGGATTACAATATGAGGTAATAAAATTAATGCTCAATTTATCCAATCCTCAAACATTGAGTCAAGCAATTGATTCTCTTATGAAATGTGACAATCAACTATTTGAATTTGAATCCAAGATTCATACAAGGGAGCCTCAACGTTATTATTCAATGGCAATATCAACGTCCTCACAAAATATATATTCAAAAGTAAAATATATGCAAATTGATGAGATAGATTTTAAACCTCTTATTGAATAAGAAAAGATTTGGCATCGTCAAAGAAGATTATGTTTATATTATGGAGAACCTAAGGACACTGCTCAACATTGTCCAAAGAAACGACACAACTATAAAATGAGGAATATGGCTGTCAAAGAAGACAACATGTAAAAAAATGAATTTGTTCAGCTACAATAGGGACCATGCAATTGGAATATTGTACAATTCCTAGTGAAGGTCCTATTCTCTCCTTGTAATCCTCTCCTTGTTTTATAATAGATATATATTTAGGACCAAAAAATTATAGAGCCTCTATCTTATTAGATTCAAGAGCCTCAACATGCTTTCTAGATGAACAATTTGTTAAGAATCATAAAATATCTTTAGTATAGAAAATTAAATCCGTACATGTAAAAGTCATAGATGGTCATCCATTATCTTTTGGAGATGTCACTCATGAAACTCATCCTATAAAAATAACAATAGATGGTTATAATAGCTACGTAACCTTTAACATAATTAAATCTCCATCTAATCTAATTATTTTAGATTTATCATGGCTAAAAAAATATAATCCTCAAATAGATTGGAATTCTTATAGACTTGATTTTTTTCATAACATTATTAAACATCTTCCCGACCAAGTGAAAAGCTATAAGTCTAATATAATAAAATCCGTACTTATAGGTGCAAAAGATTTTATACATGCCGCAAAAGAAAAATCAACTTTTGTTATTTATGCCATATTTGTTGTTGATAAAGGAAAGACTTTAAATGGCATTCCAAGCCGATATTTAGATTATCAAGATATTTTTGAGAAAAAAAATGCAAATATTCTTCCAGAGCATTGTCCATATGATTGTTCAATTGACCTCAAAGAAGGAGCTCAACGTCTATTTGGACCAATCTACAGCTTATCACAAAATGAACTGGATGAACTCAAGGAATACATTGATGAAAACTTAGCCAAGAATTTTATACATCATTCAAAATCTCCAATAGGAGCTCTTATCTTGTTTGTAAAAAAAAAAGATGGATCACTACGGATGTGCATAGATTATCAAGAGCTCAATAAGATTACCATAAAAAATAAATATCCTCTACCATTGATATCTAGACTTTTGGATCAATTAAATCAAGCTAAGATCTATACAAAAATAGATCTATGAGGAACATACAACTTGGTCCGCATCAAAGAAAGAAATGAATAGAAGACTGCTTTTCGAATAAGATATGAGTATTTTGAATATAATATTATATCTTTTGGACTCACAAATACAGCAGCTGCTTTTCAACATCTCATGAATGATGTTTTTTGTCTGTTATTTAGACGACATTTTAATCTATTCTAAAGATATAAAAGAACATGAATTACATGTTTGTCATGTATTATAAAAACTTAGAGATATTGGATTATATGCCAAGATGGAAAAGTGTGTATTTTATACTACTCAAGTTGATTTCTTAGGATACATCATTTCGAATGATGGTCTTATGATGGATCCTAAGAAAGTCTAAACAATCATGGATTAGAAGATTCCAAGAATAGTAAGGGATGTGCAATGCTTTTTGGGATTTGCCAATTACTACCAAATCTTTATCAAGAATTTTTTTTAAGTTGCAGCTCCACTTACACATCTAACTTGTAAAGACAAACTCGAGTGGAATAAGGAAGCAAAAGCATCATTTGAAGCATTGAAAATAGCTTTTACTTTTGCACCAATCTTATATCGTATTGACTTTTTCAAGGCATTTTTGATGGAAGCACATGCATCAGACTTTGTTTTGGGTACAATATTGTCACAAATGGAAGCAGATGACAAATTCCACTTAGTAGTTTTTTATTCTAGAAAATTTTCAGTAGCAAAGATTAATTACATAATCCACAATAAAGAACTTCTTGTAATTGTGGATTTTATTCAAAAATGGCACCACTATTTAGAAGGCGCTTCTAGTCTAATCACTGTGTATATAGATCACAAGAATCTCGAGTATTTTATGTCAACACACATGTTAAATCATTGTCAAGCTCGTTGGAGCATGTCTTTGTCAAGATTCGAATTCATCATCACTTATCGGCTAGAAAAACAACAAGGTCTGTCCAATGTTCTTTCTAGACAATCTTATCTTGAATAAAAAGAAGGAGATGTAGGTTTTGATCAACAAAGAACAATCCTCCTGAAACTGGAGCAATTTCATATTCCTGCAATAAAATCAATATTGATTGTTGATTTAATATTTTTGATTTTTGATTTAATTAAAAACAATTTGATACAAATATACCATCTTGTTGATTTTTGATTTAATTTTTAAGAAAATCCAATTAAATATGCCCTCAGATCTTCTTATTCATAATATTTAAAATAATTCTTCTAAATCTCATGATATTTCAAAGTTCAAGTTCAAGGACAACTTATTTTATTTTGAAAGACGTTTATACGTCCCAAAAGGTGATGCACCACTACGAGCTCTTGAAGCTTGTCACAACTTTTCCGCAGCTAGACATTTTGGATACAATAAGAACTTGGAGCTAATTTCAAGAGATTTTTGGTGGCCTCAAATATAAAAGGTTGTTAAAGAGTTTGTGTAGTCGTGTGATGTTTGTTTAAGATTGATAATTCCTCATCATCTATCTTATGGACTTCTCCAACCATTACCTATACCAAAACAACCATGGTCTTTTATTTTTATAGATTTCATCATAGATCTTCGAAATTCAAGTTTATATAATTCTATATTTGTGATCATAGATTGTTTCACCAAGATGGTATATTTTGTATCATGTATAAAATCTATCATATATGAAGAAATAGCTAAACTTTTCCTTGACAATATCTATCGCTATCATGGATTATCAAAGAATATTATATCAAATAGAGGGACATAATTTGTGTCAAGATTTTGGAGAATATTTTTTAAGATTTTAAAGGTGGACATAAAGCTATCTTCAGCTTTCCATCTTCAAATTGATGGACAAATAGAGCATATAAACTAAGTCTTGGAGCAATATTTGAGGTGTACCATCAACTACCAACAAGATGGTTGGATAATTCTCTTATCATTGGCAGAGTTTGCTTATAATGATACAATACATTCTTCTACGCAACAAATACCTTTCTTTGCCAATTATGGTTATCACCCATGATTTGATACTTTTGATTTTTCAAAAGTTGATAATCCAACAGCAAAAGATTTGACAAATTGTTTGTCAGAGCTACATGCAATAATGAAGGTGCAATTAAAAGAAGCTCAAGAATGACAAAAAATAAATATAGATGCATATTATAAAGAACAACCACAATTCAATATGGGAGACAAGTTATGATTACTTTGTCGCAATATCAAGACTATTGGTCCTTGTGATAAGTTGGACTATCGTAGGCTTGGACCTATTGATTATACCTACCAAAGTCCATGAAAATCCATCCTATATTCCATGTGTCTCTTCTTGAATCATATAAGATAATGAATATATTAAGAAGAAGACAAGTGCCACCTCCTCCTATAGACGTGGACAATAATGAAGAATTTGAAGTAGAAAAATTCTTACATTCAAGGCAACGCCGAAATAAGTTGAAATATCTTGTTCATTGGCACGGATACAATATTAGTGAATGCACTTGGAAACCAGCAAAGAATCTTGCAATTGTAGCAAGAAAAATAAAGGCTTTTCATCAACAACATCTATCAAAACCAAGATAAGGACCTTTCCTATAAAAGAAACACAATCTAAATAAGATAATATTCTACTTTCTATTATTGTTTGTAGCTTCTTTGTATTTGTGATATTAAAGAGATGGAGAACCATCAACCAATGGATTCAACTCAAAAACCTTTGTTTGCTGATTTATAGGATAAGATATTACGACTATCATAACCTTCAAGACGACAGAATAGAGATGAGGATCCTCAAGAACGACATGTCTTTCCTCAAATTGATGGCAAAATACAACATATTTAATATCACGACCTTAGAAGAGACTCCCAATGTTTGGTGATACTTTTAGAGGTAGGAACTACTCTTGATTGTGTTCCTAATGTTTTCTGTGAAAGAAGTTATGAAGGCCTCAACAATGATCAAATAACAAGTAGTTGATATGGGATATTATTGATGGCTGAAAGGACCTATCAATTATCTTCGAAGGGAATAAAGATCAGAGTATGTGGCAAGCACAATTTGACGTATTCTAGACTTCCTCAACATGTAATCACCGCTCGTTGTGGAACTTATCTCTAGAAGGGGGGAATAATATCACGGATATAAGATTTATTCCAATAATTATCTAATTAATATAGATTAATAGAAGTAGATAAAATAAATTGATTTGATAATATCTGATAGATAAGCTTCCTAAAAGCTTCATAGATGCAAAATCACCTTTATACATGTTTATAGGTGATTGATAAGTTAAAAACTTGGTCAACAAGCTAGCCACATAGTGCACATATTACTAGCTTGTATAATAAGCTAGCCATGTGTTGCACATGTTGGTAGCTTGTGGAACAAGCCAAGTACGTGGCACACATCTGGGAAACTTGTCATGCAAGTTTGACACGTTGTCATATTGTGACACAATTATATCGTGAAACTATGACTAAAAATGATTTTTTAATTAATATTCTATTTTTTTAGTTCAACAAGAATTCAACATATTTTAACAAAGTTTTTATGAAAGCCTCTTAGTTTATTTTCTTTACTTAATAGCTAGTAGATAAGAATTAATTAGTGATTTTACCTTCTAGGTTGTAATAATTCTTTTATTGCCTTGGAGAGGTCATAAAATAATAAAAATATAATAAAAAAGATAAATTATTAGCATGATTGATACTAAGATTAAGTTGAGAGTAGGGTCGGGCTATAAAATCCCTAAGATAGGTTAGATTGATATCCGAGGGTTGGCTATTTGTAGGACAGGGTTGAAATCAAACCTCTGGCCATTAAAACGGCCGCCTAGGGCAAATTATGGGAGATTTTGCAGATCGGTGATTAGGATTAAAGAGCTAGCGGAAAACTTGTTTTAGAAACATTAAGCTTGTTGTCACAAGATTTTGGATGACTTTGTAATTGTTGTTCAAAGTTAGTATTTGTATTGGTATTTTGGATTTTATGTAAGACAATGATAGCTTGTATTCTTGACTAATTTGTGCAATTTGTGTGGCATCTATAGTTCAAAATTTGATATTGTTTAGATTTTTGAGTATGCTAGGTGTGCACAAAAGTTTATATTAGTCTAATGATGCAATCAAGCGATATTTGGATTTTGATACAAAGGGTTGTCAGAAGTTGGTAGTTTAGGATTGGATAGGATTTCTATGATAACTAAAGATCTACCAATTGGATCAATGTAAATTTTGGTATGGTAATAGAAGATTTAGAAGACTTATACCAACATTTGTGTATAAAATTTTACACTAAGTGGATGGCCGGATTAAAATTTATAGCTTTTCAATGTTCATTGATTAGAATTAGTACTTGCAAAGAAAAATAAAAATTGCTTAATTATAAAAGAATGAGACAATTGGGATATATGTATATTTGATGTTACTAAGAAGAGTGTTTTTAAATACTTTTGAATTGAAATTTGAAATATATTCTTCATGTATGGATGAAATCTAATAGAATTTCTTGATTATTTGTGAACACAACTTTACCTTCCATAGCCACGTGTGCGCTGCATTCTCAAACAAGACAACATGTAATACGACAATGTATCTTGCAAATTAGACACATATAGAAGGTCCTATAGAATACTGCCATGTATCTTTTAGGTAGATAGAATAAATAGATACAAGAGTGAAGCCTTCTTCGCTCTTATCAACTCTTTTCTTGCTTCTAGTCCAATTTCAAGAATCTATAGTTTTTTTATTTTGTGGCAATAGCCATTCTAATTTCTTTTAATATACATATTTTCTTATTTTTATTTTATTATATTTCTTAATAGAAATTTCATATGTCTATTTGCTTTCATTGAATTCTTGTCCTTGACATTGTATTATTGTAGAATAAATAAATAATTTTGATAATAGAACATGGATTAAAATTTAATAAATTGAATGATTATTCTATTGGTTGGCCAATATAGGTGATAAAATAGAGAAGTTAATTAGAAAAGTGATTAGGATAAGAGAGATGATGGTTTGTACTTTAGTCATTATTATAAAGAGAATAGAGAAGAAAAAATTGGGGCCCGATTGTGAGAATTGAGAGCCAAGATAAGCTTTGTGCTACTTCTTTCTTTTGCTTTTTTTGTATTAGACTATAATAGAGAATTTGGAATATATTTTGATTTATTATATCATATAAAGTGAGAAGTATAATAATAAAAATAAAAAATTCAATTTATAAGGATGAATAAGAAATTGAAGTTGTTTGATGATTGAGTTTGGTATGGCAAATTGGAAGTCAAAGATTGAATATATCAATATAATTTGATTGTAAATAAGAATATTTTACCGTATTGGCTATGAGAATTAAGCAGTAAAAGAGAGTATTAGAAAGATGATTAATTTCGCAATAGGTTCTTAGTGAGAAGCTATTTCCAGTGATTGAAATGTGAATTGGTTGTATGTAGTTTGTTAAGACAATGCAATATTGCTTGATGATGTTATGAAATCAAAAGAAGACAGGAAAATACAATAGGAGAATTATGAAAGATAGTATTACAAAGTTTATTCTTGATTGTGTAGTAATAGAAAGATATGGTGGATGGAGTTGTTTTAGAGCATTTACATATTTATTATACTTTGCCGATCAAAAGTAATTAATTATATGATCCTAACAGATGTATTTCATGTATTTAGTCTTTCCCCATTATCATACTACATTTACGTGCACTGTGTAAAAATATTATATATCTTGTATCTATTATTATTACATATGTGAATGTTAGAGGTTATTTTAGAAGATTTTATAAGAAGAGGATTTATTTTAGCTATTTAATTAATGAATTAAGATGGCTATTTGTTTTGTTCCTACCTTACTTGTATTCTAGAATAGACTCTTTTGTAATTAGAAGAAAGATAAAGGTTATTTTATCTTTCTTGTTGACTTTTGAGGTAGAATGGACCTTATGAGGGATAAGAAAGAAGAGCATGGGGTGAATAGGGCCTGTCCAATATGATTTGGCTATCCATGTGGACATCTCATAGATTGATATGGAAGGAAAGGGGGATAGATTCCTCTTGCTGGACCTAGAGTTTGGTAATTTTTGAACAGTGAACTTTGGAGACAGATAGCTCCAAGGGTATAAAATCATTTGTAATGAAAATTGAGGTGTGTATTTTTTGACTTGTGAAGATTTTAGAACCTACTTACTTGCTTGTATTAGAGTTGCAAGCAAAAATTTATGCTTTTTTTTAATAGAGTGAGGTCTACTACTATTGAAAAATGACAGCAGAAACTTCAATCTGCCACTGCAAGTTTGATTTCGAGTTTTTCTTAGTGAAACTCATTGGGAGTATGAAAAATTGTGCTATCTTTTTAGCAAGATGTCTCTTGTAGCATTTGGAGTTGGAGAGGAAAAGTTGTAAGCTTGAGAGTGGGAAAGGGTCTGCTGCCACCTGATGAAGAGAGGCAGAGATTTTGTTCAACCATCTAAGTTGGACAATCTCTTCAATCTTTTTGATATTTTAGATGCTTATAGTAGCTTATATAAGCTTTCTATGAAAACAAAAATCAATATATTTGGAGCTTTTATGAAAGTTTTATGAGCCGTGAAGTGTCAAGAGGGCAAATTGTTGCTAGGGTTTGAAGAGCAGAATCAACTAGCTATAAAATCTGGATTTTAAGAGGCATGCATGCAAAATTTTAGTGAGCTTTCTAAAAAGCTATTGCATGCCTAATTTGGAGAGGGGAAGTAATCACAACAAAGGCCGAAGTGAAGAAGAGCTTTGCTACCTTTGCATTTATTGGGAAATTTTGGTGCCTATTTCTTTTAGCCATAACTTTTAAACGGTAAGACATCTATTTGTGATATTTTGACAAGTTTTACAATAGATTATTAGCTTTCTATAAGCTATAAGCACACTTAATTTGAACTTTGGATGTATTTTTAGTGATTTATCTAGTTTCAACTTATTGTATAACTTATATTCTTTATATGCGGTTGTATTTTGAGGTATACTTGAATATATATACACTTAGCTTATATTTATTATACAAGTATATATACTTGTATTTACATCAAATATTTATATAAATATTCTACAAATATTATACATAATATTTGTATAAATATTTATATAAGTATTTATATAAGTATTATATCAAGGATTATGTACTATTTTATATAAATATTTATATAAGTATTATATCAAGTATTATATAAGTATTATATCAAGGATTATATACTATTTTATATAAATATTTGTATAAGTATTATATCAAGTATTATATAAGTATTTATATAAGTATTATACTAAATATTATATAAGTATTTATATAAGTATTATACTAAATATTATATAAGTATTTATATAAATATTATTCAAGGATTTATACTTTATAATTGTACAAGTCTTGTATAAGTATAATACAAGTATTATTTGAAAGCTTGAACAAATATTATGCAAGTATAGAAGATACTTGCACAACTTCTTCTCATGTTCCCTGCTAGTTCTAGTAGCAGCTAGGAACCCAGCATTTTTCTAAGGCAAATTGTTTCTACTCAACACTGTTGTCGTGTGACGTGGTCTTCTATCTGAGAATACATTGAATATCTAGCTATAAAGACTTTACTTGAAACTTGATGGCAAAAATCTAACAAGTGATTTGTCTTTAATAAAAAAGACAAATAATACAACAATCTTATAAAAGAGAAGTAAAATATACAAATCCTCATATATTCAAGTAGGTTTGTACAAAAAAGATTCGAATTTCCACAAAAATACTTCAAAATTTTATTCACTTGTAAGGACTTATTTTTTTTTGATCTTTAGAGTCTAATAACACTTGATTCAACCATTCAATTTCTATAAAAAAAAATTTAGAGTGTAAATAAGCTTCTTAAGTTTCACGACAAAAAAAAAATCAACCATAAATTTATGTCTAGTTGTCCAATATCTTAGACTTGTTAGCTGGTGCTTAAAACCATAGCTCAAAGACATCCAAGTACTATTTTCCTTATATCTCACAAATCCAAAATTTTAATACTACAAACATTTTGCACATAATCTTGTGATATAAATATATATACTTTTAAAATTTTTGAGCCAAAAATCTATCAAATTGCCTAAGATATAGCTCAAAATGTAACTAATAGTTAAACAGATTTAGGTTTTTGGCTAGTTACTAACTGCCTTTAATTCACAAGCACTAACTTCAACTTCTAATATCTCCTTCAATCTAATTTGAATTTTATTGAGCCATATATAAAAAGTGTAGCAAAGAAAGTGCTTTCTCCAATCCCAGTCGTTGATTGTCTATTACTCTCTGTATGCGCACATTTTGCTTAAAATAGTGACAATAGATAGAATTTCAACACCTTAACTTTAAGCGCCTATAACTCTTTCATAAAAAGTCCAAATCATGTAAGATTTGTATCAAAACCATATCCAAAAACCTAAAACTTATAACACTAGTCTCTAATGTTCAAATCCTCCCGAAATTCAAACTCTAATCCCTAATAAGACCTCAGGCAGCCTCCTTGAAGTCCATTAGGCATGATTTTTGGCCAATTATAATAGGGATTTCTATCATCCACCTCTATCCATCCACATGGATGGCCAAACTATCCTTTTTATACTATAAATCTTTTTTTAATCCTTCTTCTTATAAGATTTACATACTTTGTGCTTTAAGCACCAAATAAAAGAAGTAAACTAAGATTTTAAAGATCACCAATGTCTAACAAATGTGACTCAAAATATATAAAAGTTACTATTAATATAAAATCAATCTCAAAATCATTATCAAAAAGAAAATAAGATTATAGAAATTTCAATAATAGTCCTTTTAAACCAATCTTTTCTAAATTAATATTCTAACTACATTTTGTAACTAATAAAAATCCATTGATATGGCTCTTATTTAGCTACATAATAAATTATACATTATATATACATATGTAATTTTTTCACATGGTAGTTGAACCACAATACAACACCATATTCAAACTCTCCTTTTATAGATTTATTTTAGATAGTATAAGAAGAATAAATAAAATAAAAAATTATATTTTTGGCACCGCTGTTGGGGAATGATAATAGTTTTGAGTATTAGGAATTAAGTACCAAATAAAAAGTTTTTGTATGATAAACAAAGAGATTCTAAAATTTGTGCTAGTTCAAAAATGAAGCCAACTGTATAATTAGATTAGAAATAGAAAGCAATTTCAATGATATAAAGAAAGATTATAGTTAATAAGAATGAAAACATCACACTGAAGAAAATACATCCATTAAAAGGAAGACATGAGAGAGCGCAAGTAAGAAATTTGTTGTAAGACAAATAAGAATAGAATCTAAAAATGAAGCATTGACAGAGTTGAATTAAACCATGGTTGTATGCTTGTCGGCACATCCAAATATTTCTAAAACATGATAGATTTCTAATATTTTAGACATATATATCGTTAAAAAAATTACTAAGAGTACTTGTGGATAATTTGAACAACAATCTAACATATCTCTTGAGTCTTTTAATGGAAAGAGAATGTGGCACAAAAAAATTGGGTAGTCCATTGGATACTTTCTCAATGATAGATGTAGTCAATTCTAACAAGACTAGTCCTCTAGAATAGCATAAATTGCTTGCCATTAAAGGCCTATTTAGCATATTTTAAAATTCATCATTTTTATCTCAACTTCAACTAATAAAATTATTTGTAGATAATAATATCAAATTGCGGAGGCTTGAAAGTCCGAAAAAGATAATTAGACAAGGCAATATTTATTCTAATAAAGAATTGAGTGGAACATTGTCATTTTCAATAGCAATAAGGAGTCCAATAGTTCCAATTGCTGTCTAAATAGGTGTAGTAGGCGATCGCATAACTAGCATAGCTCTATTATGTACTTTTAGAGGTTTGCCAAGAATAGATCCAGATCAACATTTATTTCAATTTTTGACTACATATATAGCCAACAATAGTAGAATTAAAGATATTTGATTGATATGGCTGCTAGCGACCTTGAAAGATATGGCATTTGAATGATATAATCGCCAACCCGTGGATCAATTTTCTAATTAAATATATTAAAAAATATATTTTAAAATCCATTTTTGGCCAATTGGATTTAAAGAACAACTTAGAAAAAATTTAATAAATAGTAGAATAGTATTAGGAGAAGCAATGTAATTATATTATGGCTGAGTAGCAGATATCCTTCATAAATGGCCAAATAATCAAATGCCAAAGTTATTTATTTTGTCTATATTGGTTAACGGACTATACCTATTAGAATTGAAGATGTTTGTGAAGGAGGCCTAAATGGCCACTATTACTTCCTCACTTAATCTAGCTAAAGTATAGAAAGAATGTCATTATGATCAATTCTTAATTATTAGAGCCATGATGATTCCATTTCAAGGAGCTTATCAAATATCAACCTAGAATGAAACAATAGACAATTATTCAAGAATGATTGATTATGGTGCAAATCTTATTATTAATCCATAAGGAATAGTTAATATTGTACCTTTGTAGGTAGTACCACCAACAATTATAATTTTATATTTTTTATACCTCCCATATCAAAATCCAATACTTGCAAAAGAGTTATCTAATGAACTAGTATCAAAGGATCCTAATGAGACTTTATTGCTAAGTTTGACAAAGAAGATGGATGAATTGGCTGTTGATTTGATAAAAGATAAGGAGAAGAGGCATAAATCGATCAATATGTGAGCCAATATTTTGTTCAATAATTGTAAGAAATAAGGCCATTTGATATCAAAATATTCTTCACCACCCCAAATGAATGTGCAATGTATTTTTTGTGGGAGTAAGCATAGCACCACAAATTATTAAAAATTACAAAAGCAACAATAGTTCAGTAATGAAACCATGATTCAACCAATTTTATGGGATATTAATCAAGTCTAGATAAAAAATAGATTTTGTTGAAATTGGAATCGTTCAAATAAATAAAATAAGAATTTTTCTAATTTTTAAAATTTGATGTATAATCAAGAATATGGATCCAATCCTCAAGATATTGTTTAAAATCAGCAAGGATATTTCTAATATCTACCTATTCACAAATCAATTTTGAATTCTACAGTATAAACTGGTCAGCCAAGATTATTTATCCATCCGACCTGGAACAAGCTCAACCAATATATACCAATAGAAATATCTAATATCCGTGATGGTATCAAGAGAAGACCATTTCAATGTTACCGTTGTAGACAATTAGGATATTATACTAGTAAATGTTTCAATCCAAGAGCCAGTGATGAATATACTCCAGTATATGGAAATTGTAAGCAATTCGAACATACATATCAACAATATAATGCCTTGTTTGATTTTAATAATTAAAATTAGTATATTCAACAGCATAATAAGATAGAAGATAATAATTGAGTCCTACAAGATTCTTTGATAAATTGAATGGAATACATCCATGCAATATTTATTAGGACTCAACAAAAAAAGAAAGGCCCCATGCCACAGTTAGATGTACCAACTGTGAAGGATCAATTCAATTCAATGGTAGGAACTACAAATCCAATACCAGTATCAAAGATATTACCAACGTTGGGATCTGGTTCATTGGTGTAATCCAATGATGTCCCTAATATCAAGATATTAGTTCAATCTAAATCAATTTCAATATCTATGAAGTTCTAGGAGCCATCTTATTCATTAAAAGATCTTATAATGGACAAACATTCTGACAAAGTTCATCCAATAATTCCAATTTCAAATTCCATAAAGTAAGATAAATTATCTCAAGGGATTAAATTGAAATGAATGAAAAAGAAAAGGGCCCTAAAAATCATTGCCAATATGAAATCATATGATATTTTGAAAGATTTGGATGAAATTAAACCTTTAATTTTAATAAAATAATTATTAGCAGTTGTGCCAGAATATTATATTACATTAAATTCCTTATTAATACAATGTTGGACTTGTAATAAAGAAATTAGTGAAATTAATTTAAATCCAGATTTGGACGCACCAAATATTGATGTATCCATCGATGGTGTTCTTATTTTTAGAGTTCAAGTAAATGGAGGTTCTAGTATAAATTTAATGATTGCAAATACTATGGAGCATTTGGATTTAGCTTAGTTGTTTTCTACAACCTTGCTATTGAAAATGGTTGATTACAGTTGTGTAAAGCCTATGGATATTCTTCACAGTATTGATATTGCTATTACTAGAATCAAATATAAAATTGATTATATTATTTTTTAATTATAGAATTCTATATTATCATATCCAATTTTATTGGATTAGTTGTAGCTATATCAAGCCAAAATTAGGAACGATTGGGACCATGGCACGTTGACTATTAGGAAGGATAGAAATAAGATTGTTTTATAAATGTACCAATTCAATATCTTAGAGAATCTCAAATTTTGAATTTGGAGGCGACATTTGACAATGATGATCAATTTAATGTGGAATATGATGAAATTATCAATTCAATGTAAGTTGATGATGGCCGAATTCACATGCCAAAGCAAAGCATGTTATACCAATATAGAGGACCCGGAAAATATTTAAAAAATTTGGAAGATATAATGAACTTTAATTATGCTATCATTGATTGGATGAATAATCCCGCGGTTAATGAAGTTAGTACATTGGAACCAAAATTGAGTAGTTTCAATTTGTCAAATTATATGAAGGTTTCACAGTAGGAGAGGACAATTAAATCAAAGGTTGTTGCGGAACCTATATGCCAATCCATTAATTTGGGTAACAATGAAACATTGCAAATTATCAAAGTATATATCGATATTACGGATATAAAGCTAAGAAAGATTTCTTTCTAAGTCATAAATTTGCTTTTGCTTGGCCGTATGCAGATTTAAAAGATATTCTTGCCAAAGTTTGTCAGCATCAAATTACTTTAGAGGATGATACTATATCAATTTGTCAAAGATAACACCACCTTAATTCAAAATATTCTCTCATGGTAAAAGAAGAAGTGGATAAATTTTTAGACATGAGATTCATATATCTAATTCTGTATAGTAAATAGATCTCACCATTTGTGATAGTACCAAAGAAGAATGAAAAAATTTGAATCTATCATGACTTTTATAAATTAAACATGGCTACAAAGAAGGATTATTTTCTTTTACTTTTTATGGATAAATATTGGATGTAGTAGTCAAACATGAATGTTATTTTTTTTTGGATGGATTTTTGGATTACAATCAAATTAAAATTATAGTAGAGGATCAATTAAAGACTACTTTCACTATAGATTGGAGTACATTTGCTTATAAGGTGATGCCATTTGGATTATGTAACATCCCAAGTATATTTCAAAGGATAATAATACAAGTATTTTAGGATTATTTATGATTGTGAATGGAGATATTTTTAGATGATTTTTATATATTTAATACGACACTTGATCATTTGGAATGTCTTGGTAAATATTTGGATCAATGAGATAAGTATGGAATATCTTTGAATTCTGAGAAATGTCAATTTGGCATATCCTCGGGAAAGCTTTTAAAACACATTGTTTTCATGGCTAATAATGCTACTGACTCAAATAAAGTTACTTGTATATTGGCCTTACCAAAGCTAGAAATAGTATCGAGTGTTCGTAGTTTTGTAGGCCATGTCAACTATTATCGACAATATATTGATTCATTTGTAATCATGTGTCAACATTTATCTAATCTCTTAAAGAAACCACCATCAAATGGATCTAGTCTAATTTGGACTGAGGAATGTACAGTTACGTTTAAAGAATTAAAGTAGAAATTGATATTTATACCAATACTTATTGCACCATATTGGACAAAATTATTTCATGTTTATGTTGATGCATCCAATGTTATTATTAGATCTGTGTTGTGTCAAAAAGATGAAAAGGATTTGGATCATCTAATATATTATGTTAGTCAATAATTTGTTAGTGTCAAATGAAATTATACTATGACTAAACAAGAAGCCTTGGGCATGATCTATTTTGTACATAAATTTTGGCATTATCTACTTGGTTATCTATTTGTATTTCATATCGATCATGATGCTCTTAAGTGTATGGTTAATAAATCTCAATTGAGTGGACGTATTGCTTGATAGGTGTTATTCCTTTAAGAATTTAATTTTACTATTAATATTCAATCAGACAAGAAATATGCCAATATAGATTATTTATCCCATTGTCGTGGTGAGAATCTTAGCTCTAAGAAACACTGGATCTTTTGTGCCTCTAGTTTCTCAAGTGCAAGATGAGATTCATAAAGTCCATAAAATTGAAGAATTTACATAAAAATATACTTTATTAACCCTAACATAATCTGCCTTTATAAACATGTCTTCAATTTTGCTCATAAATCCTAGGATATCACATCAATTGAAGCAAAATTTGGATACAAAGTACTTAAGGAAGTAAGAAAGCAAACCCTATAAATCTTTTGATTATAGCTCATGTGGTTAGAGAGAACCATGTTGTCAAAGTAATCCCTCTATGTTGCCTTTGATTCTAGACCCTCTTTGCTTCACATCTTCATTGCTCCTCATTAACAAAGACCTAAGTACTGATATTTGGTAGGCTTGTTGCTTGCTTTATGTTATAAACATCCTCCAATTTTTGTTCCAAAATTACTCTTTGAACTAGAGTTATAGATTCTATCGTTCTTCTTTAATTCTAACTTCTAACAACTCTAGATCTGATTGAAAATTTCCTCATAATTCTTTAAACATAACTCTAATAGCAATCAATTTTTTAAAAAATCTAATAGACTCATATATCTATAAATCTCAATAAATTATATTCAAAATGCTACTTTGATCACAAAGATATGCTTCCTCAAACTTCAGTGACTTGGAGATAGACTCCTATCTCTTTGAAAGAGCATAACATTTTATTCATAAGACAAATGAGTATCAAACTTGCTCTCATCTCTTTTCTAACTTAATTAAATCATGTCTATTAAATTTCACACTTAACTTCATTTCCTAACTCCATTTATACCCAAAAAATCCACACACACACACTGCCTATACAAATCCCAATCCTGCCTTCATTCTATTTTTCTTTTTACCTAAACCCTATTACAATTTCACTCATAACTCTTTGCTCAGAGATCATATTGACTTAAGATTTTGACACAAGATAGTTAATTTTATAAGGAACAAAAATCCAATAAACTTCATTTCTAGAGTCCAAGTAGTTCTCAAGAGCCAAGGTCCAAAATTTAATAACCCTCATTGCCTTGGTCTTAAACACCTACAACTTTGACGACTCATATCTCCCTTGATATATAACCAAAAGATATGAGAATTATTTTTATATATTTTTTTATCTTGTCTACTACAAACCTACAAAAAGTTGTCCTTAAAATCCTCCCTGAGCTCCCTCTACATACAAAAAGATATACTACCTATAAAAAAAAACCCTATACACTTCCAAAAGAATCCTCTTCCTTCTTCTTTACAACCCCTCCTTGTCATCTCTGCCCAGTCTCCTTTCTTCCTTTGATCAAAGAGACACCTCAACCATGTCTTTTCACTTCTTTAATCTTTTATCTTAGATTAACTTGAAGAAATCTCATTTTTTGAAGTAAATTTCTATTCTATCTCCTTACTATCATTTTTCTACCAACTTCTCTTTTAATTTCAACCCATAATATTTAAGTTTAGATCTAAGATAGAAGAGAATAAAGGTAAAGTAGATCTAAGATAAAATAGAAGAAAATCTAACAAGTAAAAAGAAACAATTTAGATTAGATTAGAGATAAAAAAGAAAGTACTACATCCTACATTGTCAAGTCAAAGAAGCTTATGTGGTTAAGTTCTTAGCTACTTTGGAGCTAACGTGGGTTTGAATCCATTTGACTTCACTATAGAAATCCTTAGCTTAATGACTTGGTACTGTTAATGGGAATTTCAGCAAGAAATTAGTAGTTTGGCCTACCTATCATCTCTAAGCTTGTGATAAATATTATAACCTCTAAGATAATGTGGTTATAATCACAATCCCTTCTCTTTTTCATCCTCTCTTCTTCTAATCTTAATATTTTTATTTTAATATATTCTTTTATATCTTTCACACTATGTTTTAATTTACAATGTGACACCATTTCACAAATATATTGGAAAATGAACCTAGTAATGATATACTTCTTGACGTGGAATTATTTATCTTGGATGTAATTTCACCAAAATATTGTAAATTGATTCAATATTTGATATTTCAGACATTTTTATTTATTTATAGCAAGAAACTTAAGCGACATTTGATTTTAAAAAGTGTTATATATACCATGATAGGTGACGCTTTGTATAAGTAAGGGAAGGATGGAATATTACGCCGTTGTATATTTTAAAGTGAAATATAAATTATATTAAATGGATATCATCTAGATAGTTGCTGGTGATAGCACTACTCATAAAGCTTTAATGACTGGTTATTGGTGGCCAACAATGTTTTCAGATGCATACCAATATGTTTGATGTTGTGATCCTTGTCAGCGTATTGATCAACCTACTAGTACTTTTGCCATGCCATTGGTAATAATTTTGGCACAAGCACCATTTGAAAAATGGGATATTGATTTTATACGACTAATTATCCTAGTCTCACAAAATGAATAAAAAAGGTATATTTTGGTAGCAACCGTTTATGTAACAAAATGGACTGAGGCGATGGCAACAAAAAATGATAATATTAATATAATAATAATATTTTTATATAAAAATATTATCATTTAATTTAGATATTCCAAAAAATTGGTTAGTGATCGAAGAACCTATTTTATTAATTTTACAATTACAGCCTTGATAGATAAATATGAGATCAAACATTAAAAAATAATTCCATATCATCCTTAGACCAATGGATAGACTAAAAAGACCAACGGCATTTTATGCAAAGTTTTAATTAAGAGTGTATTTGGTGTGGGAATGGATTGAGATATAAAATTGTTTGCAGCTTTATGGGCATATCATACTATATATAAAGTGACTACCAATTCTACACCATTCCAATTAGTGTACGAGCAAGAGGTAATATTATCCGTTGAATTGAAAGTTCAGAGTTTGCAAATTGCATTGGATGAATGTCTTGGTGACAAGGAATCTCTTTAATATCAATTAGCACAATTGAAAAAATTAGATAAAGTCAAGGTTACAGCTCTCTTGACTATGGAAGCTATATAGCATCACCATAAGAATTATTATAATATTAAATTACATCCCAAATCTTTTTTGCCTAATGATCTAGTGCTCCTTTATAATAGCCAATTTCACAATTTTTAAGAAAAATTTCACGTCCATTGGCATGGACCATATTGTGTAATGGAAGGCTTTCCTAATGGTTCAGTTCAATTGGAAGATTTTATGAATACTCAATTTATTACACAAATCAACGGCAATTGATTACGATTTTATTATATATAAATCCGAGACGAGTTTCAAAAATGGAAGAGAAGAAGGCATACATGTTAATGATAAGATTATCTATATTGTAGATACATGAGGATTGGAAAAGACGACTGATAGTTAGTCTTGGATATTATTGTTGCCTAGTCAAGAAAATCAGATGTGAAGTTATAGTATACTGGATTAGGGATTGTTGATTCAAAATCCGAGTAAAAGATTAAGAGTGTGGTACTTAGCAGAAGTTTCTGAATATTATTGTATGAATTGTACATATTAGAATGTAGAGGTTACTTCAATAAGCAAAAATAATATTAGCATGAGTGAAGAGTGAGAAGCAAATCACATTCTACAATGTAGATGGAAAGGTTGAAGAGAGCTTTGGACAGAGAAGAAAGTATCCGAAACATGAGAAATAAGAGTAATTTAGAATTGTTGTCCTTAATAGTTATCACTAGTATGGAACCAATGAAGTTAGAAATATGTTGGTTCCTAAGAAGGCAAAGAGATTTTAGAAATGGAGAATTATATGTATTTTTACAAAAGTCAGATAATATGCTAGCAATTGACGTGGAATTGGTGGCGGAATATATAGCAAACTATAATTCAAAAGTTGTTTTGAGTATAGTAAAGGGGAATATAATTGAGATCGATGAGAGTACCTTATAGAAGGTACTACATCTATTGATTAGTTAGCTTGAGGTGGACGTCAAAGTGTTGAGTGATTTTAGACCAAGTAATTTATTTAAAGATGATACATTGTTACTAGAGAAGAATCAAGACTGGAAGGTGGTGGAGGCACTTATACTAGAGCTTATGGAGTGGATGCAATTTATTTAGAAGCAGCTAGGCTTGAACTAATACACCACATGCATGATCAAATAATTATTGTTTGCTGCGATAGGAACACTTGAAGGCATGGTAATTAATTGGACATTATTTGTAGCAATCAAAATCTATGCGGAGATGGGAGCCAAGTGAAAGATGGAAAAATTTGCATTATTGCTCTGCTCCAATTATGTGTATTTTGTGATTATATAAACATTGAGGCAAATACCGCCAACAATGGAAAAAAATATATCTACTCCAATACTTCAACGATGTATTTGGAATTTGACAGTATTGACAACTAGTCCAGGGATAGTAGTGCATGAAATGAAAGAATCTAATCAATTAGTGGGATGTGAAGCTATCTCACTTACTACATCAAGATGGGTTCTAATTTATGCAACAATTGAGGTGATGATTGAGGTTCCAATTTTGAATATTAAAATACCAAAAAGAGCAAACCTTAAGAAAATAATATTGGATCAAATTTTCCAATTGTAGCTCAAGGTGAGTCAATTAGAGGATAATTTAAGATAATAATTGGAAGCAAGCAAGAAAGAGATAAAAAAAAAAATTATAAAATTTTGGAACAAGGTCGCATTGTCAAGAAAAAGATGGAATTTAAGTTGCTATTGGAGTCAAAATTAGTGGAGGAATAGGAAGCTTGGACAAAATATAAAGAACAAACTCAATAAATCCTGAATGGCCAAAAGTAAGAATTATTACAAAATTGAAGGACTTGGAATTTGAAATGGAAGGAGGTGAAGTGTCAATTGAAAGTAGAATGAAAGAAGGCAATGTTACTAATGCAAGAAAAGATGAAATTAGGTAACCAATACATAATTGAAACAGATAACTTAAGGTAATTTGAAGACTGAAGTAACAAAATTAGAGAGCTACTTAACTAATATTGATTGGCCACAGCTATCCGTCTGACTAGTTTCAAGTATTAGTGAAGTTTCAAGTATTGGTGAATTGGAGGAGAAGATGAAGCAATAAGAGCGCCAATTGGAAGCAAAAGATGCCAAGATTTTATAATTGGAGGCTTAAGTTCAGAAATTGGGAGCATATAATGAAGATTTATTAATACAATTGAAAAAAAATTTGAAAGATTTATTGAAGGAGGACAAGGAATTTCCATTAGAATCGAATTCAATAGAACCACCTATAGAGAATTTTGGAATAAAATAATCTAAAGAGCTAACTTTATAAATATAAGTTTTTTTGATTTTATGTAGAATTTTTTTTTATCAATTCTATATTTGCAAGGATATTGCAAGATTATGAGTAGAGCTATATAGAATAAATAGATAATTTTGATAGTAGAATAAGAATCAAAAATTGATAAATTGGATGATTAATCTATTGGCTGGTCAATATAGGTGGTAAAATAGAAAATTTAGTTCGAAAAGTGGTTAGGATAGGACAGATGACGGTTGATACCTTGATCTTTATTATAAAGAGAATAAGAAAGAAGAAATCGGGGCCTGATTGTGAAAGTCAAGAGCTAGGATAAGCTTGGTGCCACCTCTTTCTTTTGTTTTCTTTGTATCAGAGTATAATAGAGAGTTCAAAATATATTTTGATTGATCATATCATATAAATTGAACAGTACAATAATGAAAATAGAAAATTCAGTTTATAAAGATGAATAAAAAATTGAAGTTGTTTGATGATTACATTTGGTATGGCAAATTAGAAGCCAAAGACTAAATATGCTAATATAGTTTGATTGTAAATAAGAATGTTGTTTCATATTGGCTATGAAAATTGAGTGGTGAAAGAGAATATTGAAGAGATGATTAATTTCAGAATGGATTCTTAATCAGAAGCTATTTTCAATGATTAGAATGTGAATCGATTGTATGTAGTTTGTTAAGACAATGCAATATTGCTTGATGATGTTATGAGATCGAAGGAGGACATGAAAATATAATAAAAGAATTATGAAAGATAGTGTTTTAAAATTTATTCTTGACTGCATAGCAATAGAAAGATATAGTAGATGGAATTATTTTAAGGCGTTAACGTATTTATTATACTTTGCCAATCGGAAGCGATTAATTGTGTGATCCTAATAGATGTATCTCATGTGTTTAGTCTTTCCCTGTATTCAAGCTCTTCTTTTACAGGTTTATTCTAGGTAGTATAGAAAGAATAAATAAAACAACAAATTATAATTATCTTCCAATAATAATTCTAATTTTCTTTGTAATTCATTATTAGTTGATTGAAAAAATAATTCCATCTTATTATTTTCAAGTGTGAGCTTTTTTATTTGAGACAATTGAAAAAATTGTCATTCAAATTCTTGAAACAACTTTGTAACAACCAACTCTTTGTTGAGCCTATTTATCCATTCTATGCATGACTTTTTAATAATTCTATTTGTATTATCTAAAGAATATTTACTTTTTAACTAAAAAATAAAATCCTTCTATTTAATTCCATGAATTTGAATAATTTTTTTTATATGCTCTCATAGCTCTGGTACAATTATAAGTTCAAATATAAGAATCATTTTCTATTTTAGCATCTTGTTAAATTCCATCTCTTACAAATAATATTTCAAATATTTAAAAATATTTTTAGTATTAAATTAATTTAATAATTCAACCATAGATTGCAAAGCTTTAGTAGCCATCATTTCTTTGTATCATTGAATTGTAACATGGCTATAGGATGAAAGAGCAAAAAAAGACTTATATTATAGAGAGCTTAATTGAAGACTAAGTTATAAAATTATTTTAGAAAATACAGGTGAAAAAAAATAAAAAAAATTTAGAGAAGTAATAAAAATATTTAATGTTAATTCTCTTTTTTTATAAAAAAAGGCTTCTATTTACTTTGTAGGACCATAAACAAGATAAAACAAGATAGATTAGAAAAAATATTAATATTGGCATCTTAAGATTAAAATAAAGGATAGTTTTTAATAAAAATTATCTAAAAAAATCCTAGATTGATACCTAACAAAGGCCAATTATGAACCAAGGTCAAAACTAGATCCTAAGGTACAAAACCATGTGCCTACAGTAGATGAGATCTTTTTCTATTGATTGAAAAGTGGGATTTGAAAGCAAAGTCAATACGACTTTTTAGAGTATTAGTTTTAAGATTTTTGGATCTATGATGGATTTGTAATGGATTTGTAAAAGCTATGAAAATTCAAAGTTTTATTTGGATGACTTTAAATGTAAAAAAATAAAATAGATTTGCATTTTTGAGCATATTATGAATTTTATAGTAGATCTATGGGTGAAAATTTGTAGATTTGTGCATATAGTTGCGTTGAAATTCTATTATAGATTTGAACTTAATCGAATAGTTAGATCAAAGGTTATTGAAGTTTAAGCTAGTTAGAGTCTTAGAAATTGGATTTTAGGATCAGTGAGAATATTTGTGATTTTGAACAATTTTCCAATTAGATTAGAATGATTCTTTTTTGAATTGATACTTAATTTAATTTTTAGCATTTTCATAAAATTTTAGAATATATAAGTGGTGTAAAAAGGAGATATTGATACTAGAAGATCTATATCAAGATTGAAAAAAAAAGGCAGTCAAAACTTGATATGATTAGGAGCTTTTTTTTCCAATCAAAAAATGTCTAGTGCATTCTCAAATAAGATGACGCGTAATATGACATAAGTGGTAAATCTAATGTGTAAGTTTGATGTAGGAGGTATTGGATTTTGTTCATTCTTATTTGGATTTAATGAAAAAAAAAAGCAAGAAGGTTGAAGTTGAAATCTCAATAGAAGCTTTGAGTGGTTATTCAATTGGAGCTTCTAATAGATTTTCTAATAGAAGACAAGGTATATATATGGATTCAAATATTATAAGTATATTTCAAATGTTTATATTATCTATGCAACAATAACAATGCAATAATTATAAAGAAGCTTTTACAATCAAAATATTATAAGTAGTAGTTAATAAGATTGACTAGTTTAATAGAAAAGATATTATAAAATATTTAAATTTTTATATATAAAAAATAAAATAAAATTATATTTCTAAAAAAAATAATTAAATTATCTGAATTTGCAAGATTGCTAGAGATAAGAAAACATGTGAAATCAATTGTGAAGCATTTTGAGAGTTCATAGGAGATATTTCTATATGCATTAAAAGAAGAATATTTCTCAAAAGACATTGATTGGATTACTAAAATATTATTTTAAAAATAGATTGAGTGGTCTAATAAAAATTTATAAGCTATAGAATTATTAAAAGAGTTTGAAAGATAATATTTTTTATTGTCAAAAGTAGAAAAATTAACATTGAAATCAAATAAGGTTGAATTATTTCTTTGAATTATTGATGGAGAATCACAAAGAAAAATTGGATGTTCTTCTTGAAGTCAAAGAAAAAGATGAAGGATGAACAACAAAGTAGAAGGATGTTAAAGATGCTCTGGAATTGCTTGAAAAACAAGAAAAGAAAAAGGATAAGATTAATATTCAACAAGTAGCATAAGCATTTAAAACTCAAGTGTCTATTATACAATCAACCATGTTTATTATCCAAACTTCAATAGTTTCATCAAAGAAAGAAGATATGGGAATTAAGGAGATTATATATTATCATATTATATGTTGTCTTGTTTGAAAGTACACCGGGCACTTAGCTGTGGAAGATGAATTTGTGGTTTATAGGTATGCAAGAAATCCTAATAAGTTTCATCCATATAAAAAGAATGTAATATGAATTGCAATTCAAAAGTGCTTAAAGCCAATATAAAGTGCTTAAAAACACTCTTCTTAGTAACCTCAATCATATACAAACTCCAATTGCCTTGTTACTTTCACAATTAAACAACTTTGATTTTTCTTTATAAGTTGTAATCCTAATCAATGAGTTTCAGCAAGCTATTACTCTTAATTTGATTGTCCAATTAATGTGAAATCTTGCATGCACATGCCACTATAAGTCTTTTATATGCTTAAAAAATTTTAGTCCAATATAAATTATAGATTGTGAAAAAACATCCAAAAACTATACTAATATCACTAGGCCGCCAACTTAAAAGTTGATGCAGATGTTTCAATAGTAATTTCTCTTTTTTCAATAGTTAATTTCAAATCAAAATTAATATATATCTTAAATTCTAAATCTTTTAATATTATATTAAATTTTATCTTGTTTTGACTAATAGATCTCTAGATATTGCAAAAATCCTAAACAACCTCAAATTGCCAACTTTTGGTACCTCCTCATATTAATGATCAAATATCTTCAAATTGCATTATTAGATTATTATAAAATTTCATGCAATTTTAGCACATCTAATCAACTACATATTGTCAAGTTCTAAACTATAGATGTTATACCAATTGCACACACTAGTCCAGAGTGCTAGTCCTAATTTTATTATATAAAATCCAAATCATCAATATAAACCCTGATTTTGAATAATGTCTGCAAAATCCTCCCAAAATCTAAAAAAATAAGTCTTATGCCTCTAAAACAAGCTTAAAGCCAACTCTCAAATTCTAATTGCTGATCTCCAAATGTTCCAATACTTTGCCCTTGGTAGCTATTTTAATAATAAGAGATTTAATTTCAACCCTATCCCATAAATAATCAACCTCCGAATATCAATCCAACCTATCCTAGGGATTATTAAATCTAATCCTATTTTTAATTTAATCCTAATATCAAGTATATTAATTATTTGTCTCTTTTATTATATTTTTATTAATTTATGGCTTTTTTATGGCAATAAAAGAATTTATACAACCTAAAATAAAAAATTAATAACTAACTTTTATCTACTAGCTATTAAAAGAAGAAAATAATCTAAGAGGCTTTCATAAAATCTTTTTTAAGTATCTTGAGTTTTTATTGAATCAAAATAATTAAATATTAATTAAAAAATCATTCTTATTTATATTTTTATCACATAAATGTGTTACAATATGACAACATGGAATACAAGATTTTCAAATTAAACTTGCAAGTATTGAAGAAAAGACTTCTACAAACAATTCAAAGGCTATTTCTAAATAAGGATATATATAAGGATGTATTTAGTATGATGATGTTTTTCATTCTCAAAAAGATTGTGATGAATTCAATGATGTGGTTTAATAAGGAGTTATTTTTTGAAAGGATAGAAAAGAAGCATTGAAGGACATTGAAGATGTTTTTTAAACCAATTTTGATAAAAGAGATATAAAAGCATTGATTCAAAATTATTTGATAATACATGGAGTTGCAATATAAAAAATTATAAGTTATAGTACTAAGGTGGATGATGAATTCAACCAAAATATGGAAACAAGTATATTTTAGTCTTTTGTCATTTCTACAATTAAAAAAAACAAAAAAACAAAAAAACAAAAAAACCATAAAAAGCATTATTAAAAATTACTCTTATAATTTGTCATGCTACAAGTTAAAAAAATCTCTATGAAGGCTCTTTCAATCTTTGCATACATTGCTAAGAACTAACATAAAGCTTTAATAGAAAAAAAGAAGAAAAAAGATTTTGATAATTTAAGATAAGAAATTTTTTTTAAAAGGCAAAATCAAAGAGACAAGGTTTGTAATATGGCTTTATAAAAATTATTCATAAAAGATGCTTCAACAACTTTGAAGGATAAAAAAAAAGATAAAAGAAAAAAATAAATTAGTAGCTTAAAAATTACTCTTTGATATTGAAGCAATAGTAGATTTAAAAGGACTCTTGTCATAGACATAAGATTTATCTCAATAATTATCTAATTAATATGGATAAATAGAAGTATATAGAAGTAGGTTAATTTGATAATATTTTAGAGAAAAGCTTCCTAGAAGCATCATAATTAGAGATTTATCTTTATATATAGCTATAGATGATTGGTAGGTTAAAAACTTGGCCAACAAGCTAATCACATGTTACAAATATTAGTAGCTTATAGAACAAGTTAGCCATGAGTCGCACATGTTGGTAGCTTGTTGTGAGTCATCAAATTAACTCACTAGTTGTTTTAGGACAAAAGAATGTATTTAAGTGCCAAAATTATAATTATTAGGTGAAGATATTTTTAGAAGATGCTAAATAAAAGAAAATAGTATTAGTGGAGAAAAAATAGAATCTTAGTAAGACTTGGAGGCAATTATCTTAGTTGATTTAGTATTTTCTCTTAACTATAAGAATTAATACTTAGTTATAGAGACCAATGTCTACATTGGCCTTCTATCTTTATATACCACTTATTAAATATATATAAATATTACTTAGTAAGTAGAAGAAGCATAAAAAAGAAATCTCATATATTTTTAGTATTTATATATACTTTTAAATTGATTTAGTAGATTTAAATTTATTTTAGTATATTTAAATTGATTTTATTATTAAAAAAAATCACCAAGGTAGAATAAAATAGTTTTAAATTGATATTAGCTCTTTAAAAATATTATAGGAATTTTTAGAATTTATTTAGAATTTTTTAGGAATTTTTAGAAGAATTTTTAAGACTTTGGTAAAAATAAGTTTTACCACCTTGGGAGCCATTGTGAAGAATTGGAGTAAGATTTGAAGGCCACATGTAAGCCAATTTTTATGTCTTACATGTTTGTTGATCTAATTTTTATTAAAAAATAAAAATTTAGATCAATATTAGTTTATAAAATTGTAGTTACAAAATATGTTGCTAGAAATAGTTTCATTTAGATGTTAGAAGAAAAAAAATATAGAATTGCAAGAATTTTTAAGAAAATTAGTGAATTAGAATTATTTTTATTAGAGGATATGGATTTTTACTATTAAGAGGTAGAATTAGTAAAGTATGGAAGGATTGTGTGGGATTTTTATGAAATTAGTTGGTAGGTTTGTAGGAGGCTATAGAGCCAATTTTATAAAAGCTTTTATGAAATTGTGTGGAAAAAAAAAAAAAAAAAAAAAGAAAAAGATGAAGAATTATCAAGCGAGAGTCAAGGAGACCATTGGTAGATAATTTTTGAGATTAGATTTAATTAGAAAGGATAAAAAGGGGCATGGTAATAAAAGATCAGCCTTTGTATGGTTGAAAAGTAAGTTAGATGAGGATAAAAGTAGAGGAGGCTCTTTAGGGCTAGTTGCCATGTCTTGGGCGGCTTGACAATTAGGATTTGAAGGGATAGCTTTGGATGGCCGCCCTTCCCTCCTTTCACTCTCTTTCTCTCCTTCTTGCTTTGAAAGCTCTCTCTCTCTCACAAGTAGGTGTGTGGGATATATGTGGATGTTTCCCCCCTCTCTTAATCTCTTAGGATATAATTGGAAAGGTTTTTATATGTATTAAAGTTGAGGTGTGAGACCTCCTCGGTTGTTGTTGGCCAATAGGCCATATTTCTAACATTGAATATAAGATTCAATATTTTTTTTCTTATAGATCTCTCTTCTAGCTTTCCATAGCTATTTTCCGTTTGTGATTTGGTGGTGTGTACAAGAAGTTATGAATTTTCAAAGGTGAAAAAGATTTTGAGATATGGATTCGGGTGGCGGCGACTAGATCTGATCTGACGTCTTGGGGTATGTTTATAAATTTATTTCATATTTTTTCCTTGTAGATATTTTTAGTGGCTTTCTAAAGCTATTTAGAACGTATAATTTGATTATGAATTGAATAAGATATGATTTTTCAAAGATTTGGAGTATAGTTGGGTTGCAGTTACTACCTATGTGTGCTATTTCGGGGCTGTGGGCCTGAGGTAAGGTAGGACAGCTAAGCTGATAATTTTTCCTTATAAAAGACTTCAACAAATTTCTAAAAATGTCTTGATTGTCAAATTTGGATAAAAACTAAATGACTTTTAAATTTTCAAAGTTTAGCTATAAATTGTGATGAGCTTGTCAATGGTGGCGGTTGGAGCAAGGCCGATAGAGCAAGGTTAGTCTATTATATAAGTTTGATATGTTTATCTTGTAGTACATTGGATCAGCTTTCTAATGGTATATGACACATTCAAATCGAAGTTGAATTGAATTAGTTATGAATTTTCAAAGTTTGGACAAATAATTCTAATTTTTCTTGGAGATAAATTGTAAGTACGGTTGAAGTTGGATGAATGTACTAATGGATGAATGGATGATGGTCGGTCAAATGGATGATAGAAGAATGATAATAATAGATGGATGGAATTAAATATTGGATGAAGGTTTTGGTTGAACAAACTTGAAATGAATGAATGTTATAAGATGAATGAAAATTAATAAATTGGATGAAAAGAAATGGATGAATGAATACCACAGCACTTTGAGGTCTCATAACTTTTGTAATTCTTAATTATTTTATAGGAATTTTATGTCTATAGAAAGCTCTTAAGATGTAGTAATGAATTATATATGGTAAAGTTAGAGTTAAAGGGTCTAAGGATGCTGTTTTAGCCTTTAATGATGGCTAACCTAGTAATCAAATATTTTGACAATTAATACGAAGTAAAAGTCCATTGCTTGGAGTTTAGTGAGATGACTTGTGTGTGATGATTAGCATAAAATAAAAAAATAAAAAAATATATTATTATTATTAATGCAAATAAATAAATGAACATAACTATTAAGAATTACTTTATTTACATATAAGTGAAGTAAATCCACATGACTACTAAACGCAATTAAGAATGAGTGAACTTGGTTTACACCACATAAGGTCTCCTAGCTAATTGGATGTTTTTGAAGAGCATGGTGAAGTCAAAAATACAAAAATATTAGTTCTATTAGTAAAAAATAGAAGGACCAGTAGCTAGTATAGTCCTTGTAGGAAGAGAAGTGTACAAGTCCCATATGGATTGTGGTACCTTGGATGTAGGTAGGAGGATAAGACCAAGGCCTCGTGGCTTCTTTGGGACATCCATATACACTACTTGTGAGCCTTGGTGAGGTTTGAACTCTTGATCTCTTAAGCAAGTTATCCTTGAGGTAAAAAATTATTCACTTAATTTTATAATTCTTTACCTTTTATCTTTGAACTATCATAACTTACTCATAGTAATTTAAATTTGTAAGTTTTTTACATCATTAGAAAGATAAAAAAATTATCTATTTAAAAAATATAATTTTTTACTTTAAATTTTATTTTTTATTAAATAAAAATATAATGAACAGCTTGTAATTAGTATTATAGTGTGTAATTATTCAATTGTACATATTTTACTTATATTGTGTTGTTCTTCTCCTTCATTATTAATAATTGCTCCTTATACTTCACAACACAATTTATAAGCAATTTTTAATTGAAGCCATCTTATAATTTGGATTCATGAGTAAATTTTATCCTCATATTTTGGAGGATTTGCCAAAAAATGGCGCTTCTAATTGTGTGGGTGTCACGAATATAAAATTTATTCCAATAATTACCTAATTAATATAAACTATTAGAAGTAGATAAAATAAATTAATTTGATAATATCTGATAGAAAAGCTCCTTTGTTGTAACAAGAGGCACGTTTTGCATTAATCAATGCATTTGATTTTAAACAACTAGCATGTGACATCAATTGAGACAAAGAAGCCTTAATGAGTCAATTTTATTAAAGATTAAAAGATAATGTGAAAGATTTGTTATTATTTCTTCCGAATCCATAATCATTCAATAAAGCCATCAACTAAGCTATGAAATGTAATAATCAACTATTCTAATATTGTCAAAATCAACATATATAGACTTTAGTAAGACAACATGCAATCTAACACACTCTTGCTACACCAGTAAGCAGTCTAAATTCACATTCAGAAGTAAAAGATATGTAGTATGATGTAATACATTTTAAAGTTCTTAGTCTATAAGAAAAGAAATGTCAAATGGAAAAAAGTCTATATTTGTATTGTAGCAAAGAAGGCCACAAGGCTATCAATTATTTGAAGAAAAAAAATCAATGCATCACTAAAATCAAGAATGTAATTGTTCAAAAAAACTAAAGATATTTAGCCACAATATGGACCATATGGCTAGACAATTCAACATTACAAAACTATTCAAGTTCCTCTCTTTTTGCTCAACTTGCTCATTGTTTTATAATTCTTTTGTATTTTGGCCGTCAAAAGCTTTAGATAATTGTCTTCTAAAATTTAGAAGCATTCGCTTGTTTCTTAGATGAGGCATTCACTAAGCTTTATAAAATTTGTCTACTACAAAAATCCAAACCTATTCATGTAGAAGTAATAAATGGATAATCCTTATTCTTTAGTAGTGTCACCTATAAAACAACGCCTATAAAAGTATCATTTGAAGATCATAGCATTTAAATTATGTTCAATGTTTTGAAGATTCCTTCAAATCCTATTATTCCTGGACTTTCTTAGTTAAAAAAGTATAATCCATTTATAAATTAGAAGTTGCAAAGAATGATATTTCTAATAGATATCCTTGCAAGAAAATTTTATAAAAAATTAGGAGTTTTTAAATTTTTATTTATTAGAATAAAAGCTTTTATAAAATTAGCCAAAGAAGCTACACCATTTGTTATTTATATAATTCTAATTAAAAAAGATATGACTTCATCAACAATTATTTTAAAGTAGTATAACAAATTTTAAGATATTTTTTTAAAAAAAAATATTCATATATTATTAGAGCATTGATTGTACAATTGTACTATAGATCTTCAAGAAGAAATGCAACTATGTATTGGTTCAATTTGTAATCTTTTTCAAAATGAGCTTTTGACATTGAAAGATTATATTAATAAAAATCTTATAAAAAACTTCATTAGGCATTCAAAGTCTCCAATAAGTGGAGCTATATTCTTTGTAAAGAAAAAAGATGGTTCTTTACATATGTGTGTTGATTATTAGTAATTGAATAAGATAATGGTGAAGAAGTAGTTATTTACTGCCATTAATCTCAAGACTTCTGAAACAACTGAGTTAAGCCAAGATCTATACTAAGTTAGATCTTTGTGGAGCATACAACTTGGTACAAATAAAAAAGAGAGACAAATAGAAGATTGTATTTTAGATAAAATATGGATATTTTGAATATAATGTTATGCCCTTTGGATTAATAAATACACTTGCTATCTTTTAGCATTTAATGAATGACATTTTTTGATAGCATCTAGATAAGTTCGTGGTAATCTGTCTTGATGATATCTTAATTTATTCAAAAAATTTGGAAGAACATAAAAAGCATGTAAAGTTAGTATTATAAAAGCTACAAGATAGAAGTTTATATGCTAAGCTAAAGAAATATGTATTTCATCAATCAAAGATGGAATTTTTGAAATATATTTTATTTATTGAAGGTTTGATGATGGATCCTAAGAAGGTAGAGGCGGTTATATAATAGGCCATTTTAAAGATTGTAAAAGATATAAAATGCTTTCTTGGATTTGCCAATTTTTATTGAATTTTTATTAAAAATTATTCTCAAGTTGTTACCCCTCTTATTCAATTGACATGCAAAGACAAGTTGGAATGGAAATCTTAAGTAGAAAAAGCATTTTAAAATTTTAAGACAATATTCACTACAATTCTAATCTTAATACATCAAAATTTTATAAAAGCATTCTATATGGAGATCGATGCTATAGATTTTATACTAGAGATTATACTTTCAAAAATGGATATAGACAATAAATTCCATCCTATTATATTTTATTCTTAAAATTTTTCTATTGCCAAAATTAATTATAAAATCTATAATAAAAAAATTCTTACTATTATGGATTTTTTTTAAAGAATGGAATCATTTTCTTATAAGAGCAATACATCTTTAAAGAATGGCATCATTTTCTAAAAGCCGGAGCAATTTTGCCTTTGTGCCACTTTTACATTGATATCTATTGATTCTAATTTTTTTGATGAGGTGTGAGTTGTAATTACTAATGATGCTTTGATATCACAAATATAAGATTTATTCCAATAACTATTTAATTAATATAGATAGATAGAAATAGATAAAAGTAGATTAATTTGATAATATCATATAGAGAAGCTTTTTAGAAGCTTCATAGATGCAAATTCACCTTTATACATATTTATAGGTAATTGGTAGATTAAAAATTTTGTCAATAAGTTAGCCACGTGTTGCACATGTTGGTAGCTTATGGAACAAGCTAAATACATGGTATACATATATGAAACTTGCCTTACAAGTTTGACATGTGTCTTATAAAGTAGACAAGTATTGGAGGTCCTATAGAATGTCGCCATGTAATTCTTAAATAGTTAATATATATAGAGATAAGAATGAAGCCTTCTTTATTCTTATCAACTACTTTCTTGCTTTTAGTCTACTTCAAGCATTTCTTGTATTTTCTAGTCTTTGGCAATAGCCATTCTAGTTTCTTCTTGAATATATATACTTCTCTGTTTCTATTTTGTCATTTTCTTTTGACATAGTTTTCACTAACTTATATATCTATTTCAATTTGTGTCTTTGATAGATTAACAAGAGTGAAGATATAATATCACGCTGTCGGGGTAGAGAGAATCTGCCTCAAGAAAGCGCTGGGCTTCTAGCTGTCACTAATTTCTCAATCAAGCTTCAAAAATGAGGAAAAATCAAATTTTATATATATATATTTTTTCTTTTTGAGAAATTACATCAAATACATAAGCCTCAAGTAACTAACAACATCCAAAGTATGATAAAATCCTCTAAAACCTTATATATCTTTATGTGGAAATTTTCCCAAACTTCAACATCTCATATCTCCTGATCCGACCGTCCAAACATGGTAAAATTTTACATGAAGTACTGATGTATTCTTATCAACCTCTACAACAATTTTCAACTGCAAATTCATTGCGGATCTTGAGATATCGTGAAAACCCTAATAGTCACTTCAAACCCTTGTCTTTATACACCCGCATACAAATTTCTTCATATTTCACAAACTATAAGCTCAAATTCCATGAAATTTATATGTATAGCTTTTTAACACAAAATATCACATTCTCCAAGAAATTTGAGCCAAAAATTCGTCTGGAAACTCAAGTTATGGCTCAAAGCATAACTATTAACAACACGGTGTGCTTACTGCCTTGGAATTGGATGCGCTGTCTTCAACTCTTCATATCTCCTTTGTCTAAACTCAAAACTTCAGAATTCCTTCATAATAGACGTAGATCTTGAAATCACCTTTTCAACCGCACCATCCAATCTCCAAAAGCCTCCGTACAACTCCGCGAAATCCCAAAAGAGTGGCAGTATGTATGAAATCCACTCTTTAACTTTGAACAAGTATAACTTCTTCACCCTGACTCCAAATCGCCTAAAATTTCCTCTCAAACTATACTTAAAACCCTAGACTTTATAATCCTACCTCTGAAATTTGTAAGTTTTTTACATCATTAGAAAGATAAAAAAATTATCTATTTAAAAAATATAATTTTTTACTTTAAATTTTATTTTTTATTAAATAAAAATATAATGAACACATTGTAACTAGTATTATAGTGTGTAATTATTCAATTGCACATATTTTACTTATATTGTGTTGTTTTCTCCTTCATTATTAATAATTGCTCCTTATATTTCACAATACAATTTATAAGCAACTTTTAATTGAAGCCATCTTATAATTTGGATTCATGAGTAAATTTTATCCTCATATTTTAGAGGATTTGCCAAAAAATGGTGCTTCTAATTATGTGGGTGTCACGAGTATAAAATTTATTTCAATAATTACCTAATTAATATAAATTATTAGAAGTAGATAAAATTAATTAATTTGATAATATCTGATAGAAAAGCTCCCTAGAAGCTTCATAGAGGCGAAATCACCTTTATACATGTTAATAAGTGATTGGTAGATTAGAAACTTGGTCAACAAGCTAATCACATGGCGCACATGTTGGTAACTTATGGAACAAGCTAGCCATATATCACACATGTTGATAGCTTATAGAATAAGCTCAGTACGTGGTGCACATGTGCGAAACTTGTTATGTAAATTTGACACATGTCTTGCAAATTAGACACGTGTAGGATGTCCTATAGAATACCGCCATATAGCTCTTAAGTAGATAGTAAAAATAGATACAAGAATGAAGCCTTCTTCATTCTTGTCAACTCTTTTCTTGCTTCTAGTCCAATTTCAAGAGTCTATAGTTTTCTTGTCTTGTTGCAATAGCCATTTTAAATTCTTTTAATATACATACTTCCTTACTTTTATTTTGTTATACTTCTTAATAGAAGTTTCATATGTTTATTTGCTTTCATCAAGTTCTTGTCCTTGATAGATTGACAAGAGTATACATATAATATTAGAGCTTTGTCTGTTCTTGATTAAGAGTGGATTACCTCTTTATCTTGATAAGACATAGGCATATTTGAAGTTGTAGAGTACTCACTTCTAAACTGATATTGTTTCTAGAATTTTTTCTTTTGAGTGTGTTATTTTACATTTTTAGAAGTGAGAGTAGATACCTTCTTTTTTATTGTATTATTATGGCAGAGCGGGCAAAAATAAAGAGTGCAATGGCACAAATGCAAGAACAAATGAGAGAGTTAATACTTACAATGCATCAACTTAATTTACCGCCGCAAAGAGCAACAAGATTAGCAAGAAATAAAGATATAGAGAGGGTTGGAGCTGTGTCAATATCTGCACCAAATCATACTACTTTACTTATGATGGAGCACCGTTCAAACATTAGGGAACCAAAAAATAGTTTGCCAAAGAAGTTTAATGGCACAAAATCTAAGTTTCGAGGATTTGTCAATCAGATATAATTGGTAATTAAACTTCAATCTCAGAGTTATTTTATGCAAGGATCGCAAATTAGGTTTATTCAAACGTTATCAGATAGAGAGAATTTGCCTCGGGAAAATATCGGATTCCTAACTGCTACTAGAATTAGTAGGGAACATGAGAGGAAGTCGTGCAAGTATCTTACATACTTGCACAATATTTATTCAAGCTTCTAAATTATACTTATATTATATTTATACAAAATTTGTACAAATATAAAGTACAAACCTTTGAACAATATTTATTCAAAAATAGAGTATAATCTTAGTATAAAATAGAATATAATCCTTGGTATAATACTCATACAAATACTTATATAAAATAGTATAAAATCCTTAGTATAATACTTGTATAAATACTTATACAAATACTTATATAAATATTATATATAATATTTATGGAATACTTATATAAATATTTGATATAAATATAAGTATATATATTTGTATAATAAGTATAAGCAAAGTGTATATATACTCAAGTATACCTCAAAATACAACCGCATATGAGGAATACAAGTCATACAACAAGCTGAAACTAAATAAATCACTCAAAATCTATCCAAAGTCCAAATTAAGCGTGCTTATAACCTACAAAAATTTAATAATCCATTGTAAAATATATCAAAATATCACAAATAGATGTCTTACCGTTTAAAAATTATGGCTAAAAGAAATAGGCACTAAAATTTCCCAGCAAATGCAAGGGCAGCAAAGCTCCTCTTTACTTCAGCCTTTGTTGTGATTACTTTCCTTCTCCAAATTAGACATGCAATAGCTTTTAAGAAAGCTCACTCTATTATCTAACTTATTCTAAAATTTTGCATGCATGCCTCTCAAAATCCAAATTTAATAGCTAGTTGTTTCTACTCTTCAAACCCTAGCAATAATTTGCCCTCTTGACACTTCACGACTCATAAAACCTTTATAAAAGCTTCAAATGTATTGATTTTTGTTTTCATAGAAGGCCTACATAAGCTAATATAAGAATCTATAATATCAAAAAGATTGAAGAGATTGTCCAACTTAGGTGATTGAACAAAGTCTCTGCCTCTCTTTGTCAGGTGGCAGCAGACCCTTTCCCACTCTCAAGCTCTCAACTTTTTTATTTCAAATCCAAATACTACAACAAATGTCTTGATAGAAAGCTAGCACAATTTTCCACATTTTCTATAAATTTCACTAAGAAAGACTTGAAATCAGACTTTCATTGGTAGATCAAAGTTTTTACTGTCACTTTTGAATAGCAGAAGACCTCACTCTACTAAAACAAGCATAACTTTTTGCTCACAATTCCAATACAAGCAAGTGAATAGGTTTTAGAATCCTCACAAGTCAAAAAATACACATCTCAATTTTCATTATAAATGCTTCTATATCCTTGGAGCTATCTTTCTCCAAATTTACTCTTCAAAAACTTCTAAATCCTAGCTCCAACAAGAGGAGTATATATCCTTTTTCTTCCGTATCAATCTATGATACGCCCACATGGGCAGCCAAATTCTATTGGACAGGCCCTATTCACTCCATGCTCTTCTTTCTTATCCCTCATAAGGTCCATTCTACCTTAAAAGTCAACAAGAAAGATAAAACAATCCTTACCTTTCTTCCAATTACAAAAGAGTCTATTCTAGAATATAAATAAGGTAGGAACAAAACAAATAGCCATCTTAATTCACTAATTAAGTAGCTAAAATAAATCTTTTTTTTATAATATCTTCTAAAATAACCTCTAGTACTCACACATGTAATAATAATAAATATAAAATATATAATATTTATACACACTACATATAAATGCAGTATGACATGCACCCCTTCTAAACCTGCACATCCTCTGGTATGTGCCAAATTTAATTCTCTTCATCCTGCATTCCAATCCCTTCATTACCTTCTCATATTTCTTTGTTTTCTGATGGAGTTAAGAATTCTTCAAGATCATTGGTGTGAAACTTTCCATCCCTTCTTCTATATGTTTTAATTCTTTTGCCTGCTATTGAGATCTTTAATGAATGTTCGATCCAACTCTTGGAGCAAATAGGTGGTATTGGTATGTACTTTAACTACTACATATGGTCTAAACCATCTTCGTGCAAATTTTCTCATTGTGCTATGCTGATATTCTAATGAATTGTGAAAGACCAACATCTAATCACCTTCTTCAATTTTCTTAGACCTTAATCTATGGATTTTATCAAATCTTTCTTTATTGCTCAATTTAGTAGTCATAAGCCTTTCTAATGCTATTTGCATATCTTCAAGCAATCTTTCAAGCTGTTAAATGCAAAGTTTTAATAGCCTTTTTCTTGTAATATCATCTTTCCAAGATAAAAATATCCAAGTTGGAACTGATTCTTCTCTAGGCATAATAGGCTTATGTCCATGCATAAGTTCTATTGGCATATATCTAGTGACAATGCTTTGGGTGGTTCTATCAGCCCACAATACAAATAGCAATAGTCTAGGTTAAAGATTAAGCTTCCCTTTACAAGCCTTAACCAAGGCATGAATGATAGGAGGGTGCCCCCTCTCTATTTTGTCATTAGTTTCAAGATTGTAAGCAGTTGTTAATCTTAGTTGAACACCATATCTCTGAACAAAACGATCTTACTTTAGCTGCATCTAATTCACCCCTATCAGCTCCCATTCTTCCAATACTACCATATCTGTTAAAAATATCTTCAAGAATGAATCTGCAAATTCCTTCCGTTGTCATGTTGCAGCACGTTTATAGAATGAAAGATATAAATAAGAGTAATTTATATTTAATACTTGATTATCTTAGTTCAATAGGAACTTAGGATACTTAAGAAAAGGATTATGGAATCCTCTTAGATTATTTTCTTGTTTTAATAGGTAACAGATAAAAGTTAGTTGTTAAAATTTTCTTCTAGGCTATACAAATTCTATTATTGATTTTGAAAAGCCATAAATTAATTAAAATATAATAGAAAAGAAAAATAGTTATTATGGTTGATACTAGGATTAAATTGAAGATAGAATTTAACTTAAAAATCCTTAGAATTAGTTAAATTGATATCCGGGGAAAGACTAGGTATGAAATAAGGTCAAAATCAAACCTTCAAGGATAAAAATAACCATCAAAGGCAAGCAAAGGGGACATATGAAGAGAAGCAATTACAATTAGATAGTTAGCTTGAAGGGGATTCCAAGGGCAATTAGCTTGCGACTATAGGATTTTGGAAGACTTAGCAATCTCTATTCAAAATCAGAGTTTGTATTGGAGTTTTGGATTTTATATAAGACACTGATGGCTTACATTGTTGAGTGATTCGTATAATTTATGAAGCATCTATAGTTTAAAATTTGGTATTGTCTAGATTGATGGATGTGCTAAATATATACAAAAATTTGTGATAATCTAGTAATGCAATCAGGTGATATCTGAGTTTTGATACAAAGGATTGTCAAAAGTTGGTAGTTTAGGGTTGGATAGGATTTCTGTAATAACTAAAGATCCACCAATTGGATCAATGTAAATTTTGGTATGCTAATAGAAGACTTATAGGTTGAGCTATATATTATGCTTGAGCTGAAGTTAATAGTGGAAAAAGGAGAAATCACCATTAGAGTTTTTGCATCAATCTTCAAGTTGGTGGCTGAGTGTCATCAGTGCGCTTTTTGGGCATTTTCTTGCAATGTATAAGTTGAGTTGAACTAAATTTTTTTGAGCATGTAAAAGACTTATACCAGCATTTGTGTGCAAAATTTCACACTAAATTGATAGTTAGATTAAAAACTATAGCTTGTCAAAGCTCACTAATTAGGATTAGGGCTTACAAACAAAAATAAATATTGCTTAATTACAAAAGAAACGAGATAATTGGAATATATGTATGGTTGATGTTACTAAGAGGAATATTTTTAAATACTTTTGAATTGAAGTTCAAATTATATTCCTCATACATAGGTGAAACCTATTAGGATTTCTTGATTATTTGCAAACAATATTTTACTTTCTATAGCCAGGTGCCTGGTGCATTCTTGAACAAGACAACACGTTGTCATATTGTATTTATGTGTAGTATATAAAAATATTATATATTATATATCTATTGTGATTACATGTGTGAGTGCTAGAGGTTATTTTAGAAGATATTATAAGGAAAGGATTTATTTTAGCCACTTAGTTAGTGAATTGAGATGGCTATTTGTTTTGTTCCTACCTTACTTATATCCTAGAATAGACTCTTTTGTAATTAGAAGAAAGGTAAAGGTTGTTTTACCTTTCTTGTTGACTTTTGAGGTAGAATGGGCCTTGTGAGGGATAAGAAAGAAGAGCATGGGGTGAATAGGGCCTATCCAATAGGATTTTGCTACCCATGTGGGCGTATCATAGTCTAATATAGAAAGAAAGGGAGATATACTCCTCTTGCTAGACCTAAGGAGAGAGAGTTTTTTTAGCAGCAAACTTTGAAGAGAAATAGCTCCGAGGATATAGAAGTGTTTGTAATGAAAATTGGTAGGTGTGTTCTTTGTATTGTGAGGATTCTAGAACCTACTCTTTTGCTTGTATTAGAGTTGTGAGCAAAAAGTTATGCTTATTTTAGTAGAGTGACGGTTTGCTGCTACCCGATGAAGAGGGGCAGAAAATTTGATCTGCTATTGCAAGTTTGATTTTAAGTCTTTCTTAGTGAAACTTATTGAAAGTGTGGAAAATCGTGCTAGCTTTCTATCAAGACATCTCTTGTAGCATTTAGATTTGGAGAGAAAAAGTTGTAAGCTTGAGAGTGGGAAAGGGTTTGCTGCCACCCGACAAAGAGAGGCAGAGATTTTGTTCAACCACCTAAGTCGGACAGACTCTTCAATCTTTTTGATATTTTAGGTGCTTATAGTAGCCTATGTAAGCTTTCCATGAAAACAAAAATCAATACATTTGGAGCTTTGATGAAAGTTTTATGAGCCGTGAAGTATCAAGAGGGCAAATTGTTGCTAGGGTTTGAAGAGCAAAATCAACTAGCTATAAAATCTGGAGTTTGAGAGGCATGCATGCAAAATTTTAGAAAAAGTTAGATGATGGAGTGAGCTTTCTAAAAAGCTATTGCATGCCCAATTTGGAGAAGGGAAGTAATCACAACAAAGGCTGAAGTGAAGAGGAGCTTTGCTGCCTTTGCATTTGCTGGGAAATTTTAGTGCCTATTTCTTTTAGCCATAACTTTTAAATGGTAAGTCATCTATTTGTGAAATTTTGATATGTTTTACAATGGATTATTGGCTTTTCATAGGCTATAAGCATGCTTGATTTTAACTTTGGATGGATTTTTAGTGATTTATTTAGTTCCAGCTTATTGTATAACTTGTATTCCTCATATGCGGTTGTATTTTGAGGTGTACTTGAGTATATACACACTTAGTTCATACCTATTATACAAGTATATATACTTGTATTTATATTGAGTGTTTTTACAAGTATTTTACAAGTATTATACATAATATTTATATAAGTATTTATACAAGTATTTATACAAGTATTATACCAAGTATTATACCAAGTATTATACAAGTATTATTCAAGGACTTATACTTTATAATTATATAAGTATTTGTATAAGTATTATACCAAGTATTATACAAGTATTTATATAAGTATTATTTAAGGACTTATACTTTATAATTATACAAGTCTTATACAAGTATAATACAAGTATTATTTGAAAGCTTGAACAAGTATTGTGGAAGTATAGAAGATACTTGCACGGCTTCTTCTCATGTTCTCTGTTACTTCTAGTAGCAGCTAGGAATCCAGTATTTTTTTAAGGCGAATTCTCTCTATCCGACAACATAATACAATATAAGTGATGAATTCGACGTGAAAGTTTGAGATAGAAGGTATTGGCTTTTGTTTGTGGTTATTTGGAATTATTAGCACAAGAAAGTAAAAAGGTAGATTTTGGAGTTATTGATGGAGCTTTGGATGGAGCTTCAAGCAGATATTCTAATGGAGCTTCTTTTGGTAGACAAGATATGTATCTAGATCCGAATATTATAAATATGTTTCAAGCTTTTACATTAATTATGCCACAGCAATAAGAAAAGGATCAAAAGGAAGCTTTTGCAATCAAAGCATTGCAAGCAATGGTTAACAAGGTTGACCAGTTTGATGGAAAGGACATATCTAAATATTTGAGGTGTTATATGTAGGAAATGGAATTTAATTGATTCTCTGAAAGGGACATGATTTTATTATTTGAATTTGCTATAATACCAGAGATAAGAGAACATGTGAAATCAGTTATAGAGCAATTTGGAAGCTCTTGGGAGGAATTCTCTTATGCGTTGAGAAATGAGTATTTCTTAGAAGACTTTGATTGAGTCACTAAAAAATCATTTTTAGAATGGATTGAGCGCCCTAATAAGAAATTGCAAGCTATTGAATTATTAAGAGAGTTTGAGAGACAGTATTCTTGGTTATCAAAAATAGAAAAGATAACTTTAGAACCAAACAAGGTTGAGTTATTTCTTCAAGCAACAGATGGAAAATTACAAGAAAGGTTGGAGATTTCTCTTGAAGATAAAGAAAAAGATGAAGGATTAACAACAAATTGGAAGAAAGTCGAGGATGTAGTAGGGTTGTTGGCAAAAAAAGAAAGGAAGAAGGACAGAGGGGGTATCCAAAGAGTGGTGCAAGTACCTAAAATTCAAGTACCCAATTCATGGTTGATGGTACCTATTGTTCAACTTTCAATAACTACGTCAAAGAAAGAAGATATGGAAATTGAAAAACTTATACATGGGATGTGGGATCTTCAAATTAAATTTATAAGGCTTGAGGAGAAGACTTCTGTAATAAATTCAAAATCTACTTTTAAGCAAGGATATGTGCAAAGATGCATCTGGTGTGATGATGATTTCCATTCTCGAAAGAATTGTGGTGAATTTAATGAAATGGTCCAATAAGGCATTATTTTTTGGAAAGATGGAAAGGTGGCATTGAAGGATACTAGTGATATTCTCCAAACCAACTTTGATAAGAGAGATATGAAAGCATTGGTTAAAGATTATTTGGTAGCAAATGGGGTTGCAGTAATGGAAATTGCAAATTATGGTACTAGGGTGGATGACAATGATAAGCAAGAATTTTTTGGAAATATTGAATCAAGTGGAATTTGGTCTTCTACTATTTCTATAATGCATAAAAAGAAGATGCCATGAGAAGCTTTATTAAGACTGCTAAAATAATTTGTAGAATTATGGGTTGGGAGGATTTTGTAGAAGCTTTATCAGTACATGCCTATATTGCTAAAAATCAACATGAAGCCTTGATAGAAGAAAAAAGAAGACAAGATTCTAATGATTTAAGAGAAGAAAATTCTTCAAAAAGACAAACTCGAGGAGATAAGGCTCGTGAGATGGAATTACAAGAATTATCCTTAAAAGATGCTTCAATATCTTCAAAAAAAAAATCAAAGGACTTAGGAAAAAAAGGTAAGTCAATGGCTTACAAACTTCTCTCTAATATTGAAGCAGCAATAGATTTAAAGGAGGTGCTTGAAGAACATGTTTTTAATGCTAAATTTGAATTCACATTGAAGGAAATATTTGGTATTACAAAGAAAGAATTTCATGATGTCATTATTGATAGTATTAAGTACAAGAGGCAAGTCATGGGTGAATCTAGATTAAATCATATTATTGATGTACATATATGTGAGGATGAAGAAGATGAAATTGGCAATTGTTATAAACAATCAACAAATGGAGAAAAGAGTTATAATCAAAAAGCCCATTTTGATGATCCAAATGATAAGCAGAAAGAAATTTTGAGTCATTATAGTCAAAAGCATTGAGCTAGAGCAACTACAGAGGCATTAGTAAAGATTGGAGATATCGTTGAGCCAATTGTTGCCTTGATTGACCATGATTTAGAAATAAATCTTATGTCTAACGATCTTTACATGAAACAAAAGTGGCCAATTGATATGGAGCATAGATGGCTAATACGGGCAGCTAATAATACACAAGGTGACTGTTCTTCCAATGAACGTAATCAAGATAGATTGAGAGAGAAACCATTGTCAAGAGTTGTTGAAGAATTTACGAATTTTTGAGGAGTACCACTGTAAAGTGGGATTATGGAGGTACAAAAGGAAAAGTACTCTCGCAAGATATATATACCTTTGATGCAGGATTTATTGGTATTTTTGAAAATGGGAGTGTTATGTATAAGAAGATTGAGGATCTAAAAAGAAGTGAAAGTAAAAGATTATGTGCTGTTGAAAGAGAATTATATGGCTTAAAAATATATTATTAGATGATGAAAAGATTATTGATATTTATAAAGAAAATGGATTGAAAGATCTTTTAGAATTGATTGCATCTATTGGATTAGGTGATGATGATAAAATTATATAGATTCATTTAAAAGAAGTTTATGATATGATTGAATCTTTTCAAATACCAGAGATTATGGTTGAAATAAAATATTAGACAATAAATAAAAAGATAAAATCTATTGTTGGACCTTTGCCAAAAGATTGTAAAGAATAGGTTGAAGGAGAATCAAAAGAAAAGAACTTGAGCGATGCAAGAAATATTGGGCATAAATTTATTAAAAAAACTTTTGAAGAATTAAAGATTGATTTTGATGGTTTTTTTATTGCTAGAGGAAATTGTGTTCTTCAAAGAAATGCTAGCAAAACGAGATAAATCATTTGCCTTTGAATCTCATGAAATTGAGTGTGTGGATCCAAATATTGTAACTCCTATGGTTATTTTCACTATACCACATATACCTTAGAATTTGAAGCCAATTCTAGTGCCAAGGGCACATTTATCAAGTTTGATAGAATTATTAAAAGAAAAGATAAAGATAAAGATTTTGGAACCTTCTTTTGCACCATATTCTAGCCGATGGTTTACAGTGCCTAAGAAAAATGGATCATTACAATTTATTCAAGATATACAGCCAATAAATGCAGTGACTATTAGAAATATAGGAATTGAATCAATAGTAGATAAATTTGTTGAAGCATTTGTAGGAAGGACAATTTATTCAATGGATGACCTGTATTCAAGCTATGACCATATTTAACTAGCAAAAGAAAGTAGAGACATGACAACAATGAGAATTCCACTTGGATTGATTAAAATGTGTATTCTTCCTCAAGGTGCTATTAATTCAGTTGCACATATGATGAGCAGCATGAATAAGGTATTGAGGGATTTTATTCCCAAGAAGACTATGTCTTTTCTAGATGATGTTCCTATTAAAGGGTGCAAAAAAGAAGACAAGGATAAACATGTGCCAACTTAGAGTGTACTACCTTGGAAAGATGGATTAACAAGAGAAGTGTTACTGGCTATTAGAATTTGACAACTTGAACAAAGATCAAAAGATGTGGAACTAGCATTAAAATGGTTACAAAAGGCAAGGCTAAAGAACAAGGCTTGGTTTGATAAATGACATTGATTGAGGTCTAAAGCAATTGAAGAAGGTGATTAGATACTTGTTTATGACAACAGTTTGAATAACCAATATAATATCTTATGGAAGCTTTCAAAACATTGGTTTGAATCTTATGTAGTGGTAACAATTCAAGACAATGCCACATATTTATTGAAGGAATTGGAAGATACAAGATTGAAGATATCTATTGCTGGGAAGCGAGTAAAGGTTTTCAGAAGACGAGATGGAAAAATAAATGTAGAAGATCATGTTGAAGATATCAATGACTTTGAAGAAGACAATTATATTGAAATAGATGATGAAGAAGAACTTGGTGCAGAAAATGAAGAGATGATATGACGCCAACTATGACATAAGCTTCATTTGGCGCATACCAGAGGATGCGCACATTCAGAGGAGATGGATGTCGTATTGCAGCACGTATATATAGTAAAAGGTATAGATAAGAGTAATTTATATTTAATACTTGATTATCTTAATTTAACGAGAACTTAGGATATTTAAAGAAAAGATTATGGAAGCCTCTTAGATTATTTTCTTGTTTTAATAGGTAACAAATAAAAATTAGTTGTTAAAGTTTTCTTCTAGGCTATACAAACTTTATTACTGATTTTGAAAAACCATAAAATAATTAAAATAGGATAGAAAAGAAAAATAGTTATTATGGTTGATACTAGGATTAAATTGAGGATAGGATTTACATACAGTGTGTATAAATATTATATATTTTATATTTATTATTATTACATGTGTGAGTAATAGAGGTTATTTTAGAAGATATTATAAGAAAAGAATTTATTTTAGCTACTTAGTTAGTGAATTAAGATGGCTATTTGTTTTGTTCCTACCTTATTTATATTCTAGAATAGACTCTTTTGTAATTAGAAGAAAGGTAAGGATTATTTTACCTTTTTTGTTGACTTTTAAGGTAGAATGGACCTTGTGAGGGATAAGACAGAAGAGCATGGAGTGAATAGGGCCTGTCCAATAGAATTTGGCTGCCCATGTGGGCGTATCATAGATTGATATGGAAGAAAAAGGGGATATACTCCTCTTGTTGGAGCTAGGAATTGGAAGTTTTTGAAGAGTAAATTTGGAGAAAGATAGCTCCAAGGATATAAAAGCATTTGTAATGAAAATTGAGATGTGTATTTTTTGACTTGTGAGGATTCTAAAACCTATTCATTTGCTTGTATTGGAATTATGAGCAAAAAGTTATGCTTGTTTTAGTAGAGTGAGGTCTTCTGCTATTCAAAAGTGACAGTAAAAACTTTGATCTACCAATGAAAGTCTGATTTCAAGTCTTTCTTAGTAAAATTTATAGAAAGTGTGGAAAATTGTGCTAGCTTTCTATCAAGACATTTGTTGTAGTATTTGGATTTGAAAAAAAAAAGTTGAGAGCTTGAGAATGGGAAAAGGTCTGCTGCCACCTGACAAAGAGAGGCAGAGACTTTGTTCAATCACCCAAGTTGGACAATCTCTTCAATCTTTTTGATATTATAGATTTTTATATAAGCTTATATAGGCTTTCCATGAAAACATAAATCAATACATTTGAAGCTTTTATGAAAGTTTTATGAGCCGTGAAGTGTCAAGAGGGAAAATTGTTGCTAGGGTTTGAAGAGTAGAATCAACTAGCTATAAAATCTGGAGGTTGAGAGGCATGCATGCGAAATTTTAGAATAAGTTAGATAATGGAGTGAGCTTTCTTAAAAGCTATTGCATGTCCAATTTGGAGAAGGAAAGTAATCACAACAAAGGCTGAAGTAAAGAAGAGCTTTGCTGCCCTTGCATTTGCTGGGAAATTTTAGTGCCTATTTCTTTTAGCCATAACTTTTAAACGGTAAGACATCTATTTGTGATATTTTGATATATTTTACAATGGATTATTAGATTTTTGTAGGCTATAAGCACGCTTAATTTGGACTTTGGATAGATTTTGAGTGATTTATTTAATTTCAGCTTATTGTATGACTTGTATTCCTCATATGCGATTGTATTTTGAGATATACTTGAGTATATATATACTTTTCTTATATTTATTATACAAGTATATATACTTATATTTATATCAAGTATTTATATAAGTATTCCATAAGTATTATATATAATATTTATACAAGTATTTGTATAAGTATTTATACAAGTATTATACTAAGGATTTTATACTATTTTATATAAGTATTTGTATGAGTATTATACCAAGGATTATATTCTATTTTATACTAAGATTATACTCTATTTTTGAATAAATATTATTCAAAGATTTATACTTTATATTTGTATAAGTTTTGTATAAATATAATACAAGTATAATTTGGAAGCTTGAATAAATATTGTGCAAGTATATAAGATACTTGTACAACTTCCTTTCATGTTCCTTGCTAATTCTAATAGCAGTCAAGAATCCGGCATTTTTCCGAGGCAAATTCTCTCTACCCAACAACGTGATCCAATATTTGATAAATTAGAGGCATTTTTAGCGGAATATTTATTAAGGACATACTTGTCAAAATCTTTTAGAATATTCTAAAAGATTCTTAGAGCTCTCTAAAACCTTCTAGAAGCTTTTAGCATCTTTCTAGTAGATAAAAATTACATGAGAAGTTTCCTAGTTGGTAAAAGTTGCTTGAGAAGATTCCTAAATAGGAGTATATATTAGAGTCAAGGCTGAAGAGTTCTTCAATCTCAACAACACATCTCTTGGAATTCTAGCTCATTTCTTTGATGTTGTTCTTGTACTTATCTGATTAACCTAATTATTGCCAATTCTTTTTGAATTTTTTGTTTAGACTTCTAATCTATAGTTTGCGTCTATAACAATTTGTCGAGGCTGTCTTTCTATCAATATCAGAGCTTAGTTCTTTGAGGTAGAGAGTGGACTATCCATCTCTTTGAAGATATTTGAGCATTCTAAGGATTGCGGATTTCTCTCCTTTGGATCGATATTGATTCCTTCTTCTTTATTTAATATGGCTAGTAGAAAAGACGTTAAAATAGTAGAATCTTTGGAGTCAAAGTTAGATGCAATCATAAATATTTTTAACCTTCTAGGGATTAAAACTGCTAAAATTGAAGGAAATTTTGCTAAACCTCCTGAAGCTACAAGAGTGGGAGTAACTTAGACTACAGTACAACCACCTCTAATTAGTGAAGTATTGCCATCTATAATTCACTGTGAGAATTTGATTATACCACAGTACAAAGAGCCTCAAGTCAATCTCCCAAAGAAGTTTGATGGTACCCAATCAAAATTTTGTGATTTTGTAAATCAAGTTCGATTAATAATATTCTTGCAATCAGAATCTTATTCAACCAAGGAGTCACGAGTTGGATTAGTGGGGACATTGCTTATTAGACAAGCTTTGTTTTGGTTTGCCTCTTTATTTGAGAAAAGATCTTCTATCTTAAATAATTTTGAGACCTTTCTAGAAGTATTCGAGGAAGCATTTGGAAAGCATGATAAGGCTTGATGGGCAGCCACCAAGATTCATTTTGTGCATCAAGGATCATGCTCTGCATTTGTTTACGTATTGGACTTTACACAACTTGCCTGTGATATCAACTAGAGAGAAGAAGTGCTAGTGAGTCAATTTTATTAGAGACTCAAAGATGACGTGAAGGATTTATTGCTATCTCTGTACAACCCTCAAATACTCAATGAAGCAATCAACCAAGCAGTGAAGTATAATAATTGGCTTTTTCAATGATGTCAAGACTATTATTCTAGAGCTACATTGTATCCACAAGGAATCTAGTTCTACTCGGCTGCTCTTATCAAGAGTATGGAAGCTCAATCTGAAACGGTGTCAAATTGTAATTGCTTATAATATGTAAAATCCATTCAAAATGTATAATATGTTTATAAATTTAGATATATATTAGAATGGTTAGTAAAGTAAATTAAAAGAGATTGATGTAAGAAAATTTATTTTAGATTTTTATTTAGTTTGGTTATGGGATTTAAAGTACATAGATCTAAATGTTTATTATGAAGCCTTGAGAAAAGGTGGGAGTCTAAGGATGAAAATTTAAGCTAGTAGGAGATTAATTGGGAGGAATGAAATCAAGGCATGGTCGGATGAAGGCAAGGAATGGAGAACTTCATCTCTATTGGTTGAATACCATGCCCAATGGGCTTTGAGGAGGCTGCCCGTGACCTTAATAAGGATTTTGGTCACTTTAAGGAGGCCATTTGAAAATCAAAGACTAAGACTAGAAAGCTTATTTTTTGGGCTACAATTTTGATATAAAAATTGAAGGATTTGGAATTTTAATAAGGGAGGAGTAGGCACTTGGATTTAGGGTGTACAAATTATATCTACTATCACTCTTTTGAAGATTGAAGGAGTTGTATGAGAGCTTTTGGAGATCGGTATTGTATGACTTGGCCTTCTATCTGAGAATACATTGGGTACCTAGCTATGGAGAGTTTATTTGAAACTTGATGGCAAAAATGCAACAGGTAATTTGTCCTTAATAAAAAAAGACAAATAATACAACAATCTCACAAAAGAGAAGTTGTATATATAAATCTTCTTATATTTAAGTAATTTTGTACAAAAAGTGTTCAAATTTCCACAAAAACCCTTCAAAGCTTTATTTACCTGCAAGGACTTATTTCTTGCTGAACTTTAGAGTCCAATAGCTCTTGATCAACCATTAAGTTTCTATAAAATTTAATTTAGAGTGTAGATAATGCTCTTAAATTTTATTATAAGAAAAAATCAACTATGAATTTGTTTCTGATCGTTTGATATCTCAAAATCCCTAGTAGGTGCTTAAAACCTTACCTCAAAGACACCCAAGCACTATTTTTCTTATATCTCACAAATCCAAAATCCTAATGCCATAAAATTTTTGCACATAATCTTGTGACATAAACATATACACTCTTGAAAATTTTGAGCTAATAATATATCAAATTGCATAAGATGTAGCTCAAAATGTAACCACTATGTAAGTGGATCACTTACTACCCTTAAGTCTATAAGCATTGATTTCAACTCCTAATATCTCCTTCATCCTAGCTTGGATTTTATCACATCTTATTTTATCCATGCTGTACAAGAAAAATGTACTCAAAAAAGTGCTCTCTCCAACCCCAATCGTTAATCCTTAATTGCTCTCTATATGCGCGAGTTATACCCAAAATAGTGACAGTAGGTCTAAAATCAACACCTTAACTTTGGGCGCCTATAACTTCTTCATAAAAAGTGCAAATCACACAAATTTTGCACCTAAACCAGATCCACAAACCTAAACCTTATGATCCTAGCCTCTGATGTTCGACTCTTCTCCAAAAACAAACCCTAATTCCTAATAAACCCTCGAGCAGCCTCCTTGAAGCCCATTGGGCATGATTTTTGGCCAATTAGAATAGAGATTTCTGTCATCCACCTCTATTCATCCACATGGATGGCCAAACTACCCTTTTTACACTAAAAACCTTTGTCTAATCCTTCTTCTTATAAGATTTACATACTTGGTACTTTAAGTACCAAATAAAAGAAGTAAATAAGATCTTGAGGATCACCAATGTCTAACATAGGTGACTTAAGATATATACAAGTTACTATCAATATAAAATGAATTTCAAAAATCACTATCAAAAAAAAAATAAGGTTATATAAATCTTAATAATAATCCTTTAATAAATTCCTTCTAAACTAACAACATAATCACATTCTATAATCAATAAAAATCCACTGATATGACTTTCATTTAGATATATAATAAATTACATATTAAATATACATATACAATTTTTTCACATAGTAGCCAAATCACAATACGACATCAGGAGGTGCTGCTAGGTAGGAGATTTCAAGCTCTACACTTGATGTGGAAGAATTACTACCTTTGGAATTTTGAAGAAGGAGATATTGGGAATCAGTGACAACAAATCAAATTCCAAGGTAGTAAGTATACCGTTTTGTTGATAGTGATGGGATTTTCTATATCTTGAGTTTTTAGATGAATTTTTGTCTCAAACTTTTCAAGAAGGTGTATTATTATGTTAAAAAGCTATATATCAAAATTTCATAGCATTTGGACTTTAAATTTGTGAGATATAAAGAATTTAGTACATAGGTGTTTGTAAATAAGGGTTTGAAGCTACTGTTAGGATTTTGGCGATATCTAAAGATTGATAATGAATCAACAATTGAAATTTGTGGTAATAGTTGTGAAAGTATTAATATATTTTCCAAATTTATGTGAAGCAAATTCTTTCTACCATAATAACGGAAGACATGCAAATCAATACAATACATTTTAAGCCCCTCTCAACTGAAAAAAGAAGCAATGATTTGATCAAAATTTATACTTATATTGTGAAAAGGCAGGCTATAGAGTCAAAAATTGTCCTAGAAAATAGACGCTTTGAATAACAAGACTCAGGAGCACAAGCGTGCAAGAAAATAAGGACAATGTCGTGTTGTGGTTCGACTACTATGTGAAAAAATTGTACATGTATATTTAATGTATAATTTATTATATAGCTAAATGAAAGTCATATCAGTAGATTTTTATTGATTATAGAATGTGATTATGTTGCTAGTTTAGAAGGAATCTATTAAAAAGATTATTATTAAGATTTATATAACCTTATTTTTTTTTTGATAATGACTTTTGAAATTCATTTTATATTGATAGTAACTTGTATATATCTTATGTCACCTATGTTAGACATTGGTGATCCTTAAGATCTTATTTACTTTTTTTATTTGGTGCTTAAAGTACCAAGTATGTAAATCTTATAAGAAGAAAGGTTAGACAAAGGTTTTTAGTGTAAAAAGGATAGTTTGGCCATCCATGTGGATGAATAGAGGTGGATGATAGAAATCTCTATTCTAATTGGCCAAAAATCATGCCCAATGGGCTTCAAGGAGGCTGCCCGAGGAATTATTAGGAGTTAGGGTTTGTTTTTGGAGAAGAGTCAAACATCAAAGGCTAGGATCATAAGGTTTAGGTTTGTGGATCTGATTTAGGTGCAAATTTTGTGTGATTTGCACTTTTTATGAAGAAGTTATAGGCGCCCAAAATTAAGGTGTTGATTTTGGACCTACTGTCACTCTTTTGGATATAACTCGCGCATACACAGAGCAATCAAGGATCGGCAACTAAGATTGCAGAGAGCACTATCACGGCTACACTTTTTATATATGGTTTGATAAAATCCAAGCTATGGTGAAGGAGATATTGGTAGTTGAAGTCAATGCTTACAAACTTAAGGGTAGTAAGTAACCTGCTTATATAGTGGTTATATTTTGAGCTATATCTTAGACAATTTCATAGATTTTTGGCTCAAAATTTTCAAGAGTGTATATAGTTATGTCACAAAACTATGTGCAAAAATTTTAAGGCATTAGGATTTTGGATTTGTGAGATATAAGGAAAATAGTGCTCAGGTGTCTTTGAGCTAGGGTTTTAAGTACCTGCAAGGGATTCTGAGATATCAGACGATCAGAAATGAATTTATAATTGATTCTTTCTTGTGGTAAAATTTAAGAGAATCATCTACACTTTGAACTAAATTTTATAGAAATTTAATAGTTGGATCAAGAGTTATTGGACTCTAAAGTTCAATAAGAAATAAGTTCTTGCAGGTGAATAAAGTTTTGAAGGATTTTGTGGAAATTTGAACCCTTTTGTACAAACTTACTTGAATACAAGAGGGTTTATATATATAACTTTTCTTTTGTGAGATTTTTGTAATATTTGTCCTTTTTATTGAGAACAAATCACCTATTGGATTTTTGCCATCAAGTTTCAAATAAATTCTCCATAGCCAGGTACCCAGTGTATTTCCAAATAGAAGGCCACATCATACGGGAATGCCCAGCCACAATAGGGACCGTTGTCGCATGGCGTGAACTTCTATCTAGGAATACACTGGGTACCTAGCTGTAGAGAATTTTACTTAATATTTATTGGGTAAACTCTAATGAGTTATTTGTCCTTAATAAGAAAGACAAATACACACGATAATATAAGAAAAAGGTTTTGTATGATTAAAACCTCTTATTTTTAAGTAGGTTTGTACATAAGTTTTTTCTATGATATGTAGAAAATCCTTAAAAACCTTTTAAAGACTCATCTATATATCAAAATCATATCATGGCTCTATACATCCACCTTTTACACTTCCATAAAGTCTTGGCTCCCAAAAACACTGCCTTTAGCTTACAAGCACTAACTTCAACGTGCAATATCTCCTTGATCCTAGCTTGGATTTTATTGAGCTGTATGTGAAAAGTGTAGCCAAGAAAGTGCGCTTTCCAACCCCAATCGCCGATCTTCAATTGCTCTTTGTATACGCAAGATATACCCAAAAGAGTGACAGTAGGTCCAAAATCGACACTCTAACTTTGAGCGCCTATAACTTCTTCATTAAAAGTCCAAATCATGCAAGATTTGCACCTAAACCATACCTAAAAACCTCAATTTGATGACCCTAGCCTTTGATGTTCGATTCCCCTCCAAAAACAAATCCTAACTCCTAATAAACCCTCGGGCAGCCTCCTTGAAGCCGATTGGGTATGATTTTTGGCCAATTAGAATAGAGATTTTTATCATCCACCTCTATTCATCCACATGGATGGCCAAACTACCCTTTTTACACTAAAAACTCTTTTCTAATCCTTTTTTTCATAAGATTTACATACTTTGTGCCTTAAGCACCAAATAAAAGAAGTAAACTAAAATTTTAAAGGTCACCAATGTCTAACAAGGGTGACTTAAAGTATATAGAAATTATTATCAAGATAAAATTAACCTCAAAATCACTATCAAAGAAGAAATCAAAGTTGTATAAATCTCTATAATAGCCTTTTAAATATTTTTCTTCTAAACTAACAATCTAACCATACTTTGTAACTAATAAAATCCATTGATATGGCTCTCGTTTAACAGTGAAGTAAATTGTACATTAAATATATATGTACAGTATTTTCACATGGTAGCCAAACCACAACACGACACCGTGTGGCTCGATATTTCAATATTCTAAATTAATCAAGGTTCTTTTCTCTCAATTCAACCTTCTCGTTGCTTTATAGTATCTTTATTTTTTGGTATTCAAAAATTACAAACCAATGCTCTATTAGACTCAGGTGCATCTGCTTGCTTTTTAGATGAAGAGCTTGCCAAGCTTTACAAATTTTTTCTTGTGAAGAAACCAAAGCCTATCCATATAGAAGTCATAGACGGTGGACCTTTGTCTTCTGGCGATATTACTTATGAAACTAAACCATTGAAGGTACATCTTAAAAATCATGAAAGTAACATTGTAATAATGTCCAATCATTTTGGGACTATCTTGGCTTGATAAATATAATCCATTGATAGATAGGAGGTTGCAAAAAGTGATATTTTCAACAAAATCCTTGAAAGTGGAACCTGCCAAAATAATGTCTAGAAACAAACCCTTGTTCATAGATGCGAGGGCCTTTATGAATGAAGCCAAGCATAATACACCTCTTGTCATCTTTGTAATGCTAGCTCGAGAAGATACAATTCTAACTTTGGTTATTCCAGAACAATATGAAGAATTCAAGGATGTCTTTGAAAAGAAGAATGTTGACATGCTACCAGAGCATCAATCATATGATTGTGCTATAGATCTCTAAGAGAGAGCACAATGACCATTTGGTCCAATCTATAATTTATCACAAGACGAGCTCTCAGCATTAAAGGATTACATTGAAGAGAATCTTGCAAAAAACTTCATTCGGCATTCTAAATCTCCAACAGATACACCTATCTTTTTTGTGAAGAAGAAAGATGGCTCATTAAGAATGTGAAATGATGAAACCAAAATATACACCAAGATAGATCTTTGTGGAGCTTATAATCTTGTATGAATAAAGGCAGGAGATAAATGGAAGACAATATTTCGAACGAGGTATGGATATTTTGAATACAATGTCATGCCTTTCGGATTGACCAATGTATCAGATATATTTCAATATTTGATGAATGATGTTTTTCGAGAGTATTTGGATAATTTTTTTGTTTGTTACCTTGATGACTTTCTGATCTATTCCAAGAATGTTCAAGAATATAAGGGTCATGTGAAGTTAGTCTTACAAAAACTTTGGAATGCAGGATTATATGCCAAATTAGAAAAATACATATTCGACCAACTCAAGGTGGAATTTTTTGGTTATATTATTTTGAACAAAGGATTGTTGATAGATTAGAAGAAGGTTCAAGGAATAACAAATTGGACAATATCAAAGACGGTATGGGATATATAATATTTTCTTGATTTTGTCAATTTCTATTGTATTTTCATCAAAAACTACTTACAAATTGTAGCCCCATTAATGCGGTTGACATCAAAGGGCAAGCTCAAGTGGAGTATCTAAGTACAAGAGGCTTTTCAAGAATTAAAGTTGGCGTTTATCACAGCTTCTATTTTCATACATCCCAACTTTATAAAGGCCTTCTATTTGGAAACATATACTTTTGACTTTGCACTAGAAGCTGTATTATCACAAATGGAGAAGGATGATAAATTTTACCCGGTTGCGTTCTACTCAAGGAAATTTTTGACAATAGAAATTAACTATGAAATTTATAATAAAGAGTTGCTTACGATAGTTGATTCTTTTTAAGAACAGCATCATTTATTAGTGGATGCTGCACATCTAGTGACTGTATATACAGATCATAAGAATTTAGAGTATTTCACAATAGCTCAAGTTTTGAATCGTCACCAAGCTTGATAGAATATGTCATTATCTTGATTCGACTTCATCATCATATATCGGCCAAGAAGACAATAAGGATTATTGGATGCATTATCAAAGATATCATATCTAGCATTCAAGGCTAGATATGCAACATTTGATCAATAGTGTACAACTTTGCTACAACTAGAACGGTTTTGTCTCTGCACCACCACTATGATCATACCAATTAATGTTGATTTTTTAAAATAAGTCCATAGAGCATCAACTGTGGACTCATTAGTCTTGGATGTGAAGCAGCGCTTTGACAAAGACAAGTTCAAGATTGAGAATGGGTTATCATATTTTGAAGATCGACTATACATTCCAAAAGGACCAATTTGATTTTGTATTCTTCAATCTTGACATGATTTTTCGGCCGCAGGTCACTTTGGATTCAACAAAACAATGGAGCTTATTTCTTGAGACTTTTAGTGGCATCAAATGTGGAAGGTAGTGAAGAACTTTGTGCTGTCATGTGATCTTTGTTTAAAATCAAAGAATCCTCGACATCGCCCTTACGAGCTTTTATAACCTCTACCAATTCCAAAGTGACCGTGGTCTTTAGTATCTATGGACTTCATCATAGATTTGCCACCTTTTGCAACATTTGATGCTATCTACGTGGTGGTGGATCAGTTTACAAAGATGACACATTTTGTTCTATACAAAAAGATAACTTCTAGTGAAGAAACAGCAAGATTGTTTATTGGCAATATATATTGATATCATGGTTTATTGGATGACATTATTTCGGATCAAGGGCTTCAATTTATATCAAAGTTTTGGAGGTCACTTTTTGATATATTGAAGATAGATATCAAACTCTCTTTTGCCTTCCATCCTCACACCGATGGTCAAACAGAGCGAGTCAACGAAGTCTTAGAGTAATATCTATAATGTGCAATCAACTATCAACAAGATGATTGGACTACATATCTACTATTGGTAGAGTTTGTGTACAATAATTTGATCCATGTCTAGATCCAACAAACACCTTTCTTTGTAAATTATGGATATTATCCAAAATTTGATTTATTGGATAAATCCAAAGATGAAAATTGAGTAGCTAAAGACCTTGTAAAGCATTTAATGGAGATCCAGACCACCTTGAAGCTTTAGTTACAAGTAGCTCAAGACTCGTACAAAGTTTTTACAAACAAATTTTGGAAGGATTTTTTTGCTTTTCAAATTAGAAATAAGGTTTGGCTCTTGCAACAAAACATCAAGACCACTCGATCTTGAGATAAGTTGGATTACAAGAAGTTGGAACCATTTTGTATTCAAGAGCAAATCAATCCGATGGCTTATCGATTGAAACTATCTACATCTATGAAGGTACATCTAGTCTTTCATATTTTTCTTCTAGAAGCTTATACCGAATCAACTTTATCAGGATAAATACAGCCACCACTACTTTATATTGAAATATAAGTCGATATGAGGACCACGTGGAATATGAGGTGGAACAAGTCCTTGATTTGCAATGGAGGCTAGGAAAGTTGGAGTATTAAATTCACTGGCATAGTTATGATGTAAATGAGCAAACTTGGGAGCCAGCTGAAAATATAATAAATGTGTCACAAAAAGTATAGAGATTTCATCAACAATAATTTGATAAATCAAAAGTCATCCACTAACGAAACATGAAGATGAAGCCTTCTCCAAAGGAATATATATAAGCAGGATCCAAGTCTTATCAAAATATAACTTGTTGTGTTTTGCTTTCTTGTAGTATCAAGATATCTAATCTCAGGGTGTATTTAAAAATGGCTAATAAGAATGAGAATACTATACTAGTGATGCCATCCCAACCAAGTAACTCACGGCATTGACCTCAAGATGAAGAATTAGAAGAACCAAGAAGCTGTCAAAGAATACCAAGTAGCAGATCACTTGTGATTGTCTTTAAAGTTGAATCAACTCATGAAGGTAGTAGCAAAACGATATTTTCAAGCCACTTCTACAATAAAGATACAGAAACTTAGGCATGGTCTCAAATTAAAGGTGTTAATTATTATTAGTGGCTACAAGGATCTATGAATCATCTGCCTCGTGAATAAAAATTAAAGTATATTGCAAAGACTATGCGCCAAATCTTTGATTTCTTATATTTGTGAGTATATATCTCAAATGACTTCTTGGAGACCTCAAAGCTAGAGGAGGAGGTGAGATCAAGGACATACTTGTCAAAACCTTCTAGAACATTCTAGAAGATGTTTAAAACTCTCTAGAATCTTTTAAAACCTTCTAATATCTTCCAAGTAGATAGATGTTATTTGAAAAGTTTCCTAGTTGGTGGAAGTTGCTTGAGAAGCTTCTTAAGTTGGAGTATATATTGGAGTCAAGGCTGAAGAGTTCTTCAGTCTTGACAACATATCTCTAAAAGCTCTAGCTCACCTCTTCAGTGTTGTTCTTGTACTCATTTGATTAACCTAATTATTGTATCACTTCTTGAATTTCTTGTGTAGACTTCTAGTCTATAGTTTGTGTCCGTGACAATTTTGATGTATGTATGGAAAATATGATGTAATCCGTGTTGCAATGAATAAGATTTGCATCCTATGATAAGACAGTCGATTATTATCATTATATATTTTACAATTCCAACAACTTGCGACTAATATCAAGTGGGATGATATCATACTCATCAGCTAATTTCTCTACTAATTATAATATGAGATAAAAAAAATTAAAGCTCAATTTTTTCAATCCTCAAATATTGAGTCAAGCAATTGATTTTGCTGTGAAGTATGACAATCGACTTTTTGAGTTTCGATCCGAGAGTTGTACAAGAGAGCCCATATAATATTATTCAATAACAACATCAATGTCCTTACAAAATGTACATTCAAAAGTAGAAGACGTGCAAATTGATGTAGTACGTTTTAAACCTATTACTGAACAAAAAAAGATTTGACGTTGTCATATTGCATTTACGTGAAAAGTATAAAAATAATAAATATCTTATATCTATTGTTATTACATGTGTGAGTGCTAGAGGTTATTTTAGAAGATATTATAAGGAGAGGATTTATTATAGCCACTTAGTTAGTGAATTAAGATGGCTATTTGTTTTGTTCTTACCTTACTTATATCCTAGAATAAACTCTTTTGTAATTAGAAGAAAGGTAAAGGTTGTTTTACCTTTCTTGTTGACTTTTGAAATAGAATAGGCCTTGTGAGGAATAAGAAAGAAGAGCATGGGGTGAATAAGGCCTATCCAATAGGATTTGGTTGCCCATGTGGGCGTGTCATAGTCTAATATAGAAAGAAAGGGAGATATACTCCTCTTGCAAGACCTAAAGGGAGAGAGTTTTTTAAATAGTGAACTTTGGAGAAAGATAGCTCCGAGGATATAGACGTGTTTGTAATGAAAATTGGTGGGTGTGTTCTTCGTGTTGTGAGGATTCTAGAACCTACTCTTTTTCTTGTATTAGAATTGTGAGCAAAAATTTATGCTTGTTTTAGTAGAGTGAGGGTTTGCTGCCACCTGACGAAGAGGGGCAGGGATTTTGTTCAACCACCTAAGTCAGACAGACTCTTCAATCTTTTTGATATTTTAGGTGCTTATAGTAGCCTATGTAAGCTTACCACAAAAACAAAAATCAATACATTTGGAGCTTTGATGAAAGTTTTATGAGCCGTGAAGTATCAAGAGGGCAAATTGTTGCTAGGGTTTGAAGAGCAAAATCAACTAGCTATAAAATCTGGAGTTTGAGAGGCATGCATGCAAAATTTTAGAAAAAGTTAGATGATGGAGTGAGCTTTCTAAAAAGCTATTGCATGCCCAATTTGGAGAAGGGAAGTAATCACAACAAAGGCTGAAGTGAAGAGGAGCTTTGCTGCCTTTGCATTTGCTGGGAAATTTTAGTGCCTATTTCTTTTAGCCATAACTTTTAAATGGTAAGTCATCTATTTGTGAAATTTTGATATGTTTTACAATGGATTATTGGCTTTTCATAGGCTATAAGCATGCTTGATTTTAACTTTGGATGGATTTTTAGTGATTTATTTAGTTCCAGCTTATTGTATAACTTGTATTCCTCATATGCGGTTGTATTTTGAGGTGTACTTGAGTATATACACACTTAGTTCATACCTATTATACAAGTATATATACTTGTATTTATATTGAGTATTTTTACAAGTATTTTATAAGTATTATACATAATATTTATATAAGTATTTATACAAGTATTTATACAAGTATTATATCAAGTATTATACCAAATATTATATAAGTATTATTCAAGGACTTATACTTTATAATTATACAACTTTTTGTACAAATATTATATTAAGTATTATATAAGTATTTATACTTTATACTTGTACAAATCTTATACAAGTATAATATAAGTATTATTTGAAAGCTTGAACAAGTATTGTGCAAATATAGAAGATACTTGCACGGCTTCCTCTCATGTTCCCTGCTAGTTCTAGTAGCAGCTAGGAACCCGGCATTTTTCCAAGGCAAATTCTCTCTACCCGACATAATTTGGTGCTTCCACTGAGAGCTGCTTTGGAGCTACTAGTTTTGGCTAAGGTAATATGGAGGATACTGGAGGGACTTCTTTTGGAGCCCAATCAAACATGGACACCATTCTAGGAGCTTTGGCAATATTTATGGATCAATATAAAATTCAAGCTGGAGGCAATAGAGCCACCAAGGCTTTGAAGGGTGTTGTTGATAAGATTGGAAGATTTGACAGGAAGGACATTACTAGATTTTTGAAGATTTATGTTTGTGAGATGGAGGTGCAACAGGTACCTGAGGCTCAAATGATACAAACTTTCACACTAGCTGTTGTGCCTGAGATTCGTGAGAAAGTGGAAGAAATTCAAAGGGATGCAAATGTAACTACTTGGATGACATTTGAAGAGAGATTGCATGATGAATACTTTGAAGAAGATTCGAAGAGGATGACCAAAAGGTCTTTTATTGATTGGATTGAACAGTGGCCTGGAAATACTATGGGTCCAAATGAATTACTGTGAGATTTTGAAAAGAAATACAACCAATTTTCTTTAGCAAAAAGGCATCTTTTTGATACTAGGAAGGCTGAGTTGTTCTTGCAAGCAGCAGATGATATTTTGGAAGATAGACTCTTTTTGCTTTTAGGTGATCGAACCATCGAAGGAGGTTTTACAAATGATTGGAGGAGAGTGGAGGAAGCAGTTGCTCTTGTGGCAAAGCAACGGAGAATGAAATCCAGAAGTGTGACAACCCAGATGGATATAGCACCGAAGCTTGCTACAAAAGCTTCTAAGGTATCATTTGCTCCAACCTCTTCAACAACATCTCCTAAGATGGTCAAGACAATTGAAGAAAAAACTTTAGATGAGCTCATAAAGGGTATTAGGGATTTGAAGGTGGAAATGAGTGAGTTGAAAAAATCTCGAGACCCTCAAACATCTGAAGGTGCAAGATCATTTGTGAGGAGATGTGTTTATTGTGATGGAGAGAATAGTCACAATCTTCGAAGTTGCAAATCATGTGATGAAGCTATTAAAGCAGGCATTATTGTCTTCAAAGATAGTAAGATTCATGATACATCTACTAACTTGCCTGTGAGTACCAACTTTAGTAAGGGAGGGATGAAAAAGCTTATGGAAGAGAAGATGGGAAGGTCTAATTGTTTACATGGATAAGGTGCTGAGACATTCCATATAGGAGTGGAACAACATACAATTAAGATTTTAGAAGCTCCATATGTTGAAATTTTGCGCAGAGGGGCTCAAGCCATTCGAAATGTCACTGGTTGGAATGACCCTCTTGAAACAGCTAGCATCAAAGTCTTTTTAGGGCAAATTCAAGACAATAGTAAAGATTACAATGTCTTTGTTGAAGAAAAGAGGGGACGAACCTTTGAGAATGATGATGCAGAGGAGCCAGTATCTAAGAAAAAATCCCAGGAGCTCAAAAAAGGTGAAAAGGTAGAAGGTCCTGCTACTCATACACGGCAAAGACCTGGGAGGTCCTCTATCTTTGATCATCCAGGAGAAGGGCCACTTCTAAAGGAAAAATGGGAGGAGAGGATGGACAATGCCAAAGAAAAGGAAAAAGAAGCTGATTCTAAAAGAAAAGGTAAGGAACTTGCCTATAAGCTTCAATCTGGCATTGAATCTTCCATTGATATGAAGAGGGTGTTGGAAGAAAGAATCTTGGATGCCAAGATTGAATTTACATTAAGGAAGGCTCTTGGCATTGCTAAGAAAGACTTTCATGAATTGATCATTGATATCATTAAGAGGAAGAGACAGATGACAGCTGAAACAATCATGATGAAGGCTTTGGACACACATATGACCAAAGATGAGGAATTTGAAATCGGACAAGTATTTGCTTTGATGTGTGATCCAATAGCTATGGAAGAAAAAGCTAATAATGGTCAAATGATTAAAGAACAAAATGACTATTTGAGTAATGAGGAGGAAGATATGATCTTACAAATGTTTGCACAAACCTGTGTGGTCAGCAATAAGAATGATATAATCAAAGACAAAGATTTTGTGGGATGTGAGAAGATGGTGGAAAATAACAAAGAGGGGGTGAGAGGCTATGACATAAAGGACCAGGCCTTACAAACTCAAGAAGGGAAAGAAAAAGCAGTAGATAGAATAATATCTGTGGCAGCACATGGAAGAAATACTGAGGTAGAAGTGAGGACCTTTGATTGTGCAATTGTGCATAGAGTTGATAGGGAAGACAAGCAAAGAATGGATTGTATTCAACCATTTTGGGCTAGAGCTACCACAGAGACAAGGGTCAAACTTAGAAGATTAGATGAATCAGTTTTGGCTCTTGTGGACCATGGCTCAGAGATAAACATTATGTCTCAAAATATTTATGAGAAAAATAAATGGCCAATTGATACTAATCATGGATGGGTTATGAGAGCTGCAAATTGTGGGTGAACACAATTATTTGGAGCTTGTCCGGCAATTGTGACAAAGATTGGAGATGTGGAAGTAGAACAAAACTTTTTTGTTCAAAATGATGGTGCTTATCCCGTGATATTGGGACAATCTTACATCACTGCATCAAGAATGGAAACCAAGGTGTTAGATGATGGATCTCATTATGCACAAATTCGGAGCTGTGATGGCAAGAAATCTATACAATTCTTGACAGTGAAGTCTGAATATGAGAGGCATCGAGTTTGTCTTAGGGATGGGCCTCTGCCTAATTCTTTACACTTTTTGGATTTTTGAATTGCACTCGTGGAGAATGGGGATCCACGGGTTCAAAAAGACCAAATACTTTTGAGCTCTCCAATATAAATGGCATTGAAAGTGGATTTACTAGAATGACTAAGTGTGGATTTGTGAGTTTTACGGATGTGAAAAATCTAGACCCTATAAATAAAAAGATCATTAAAAAGATAGAAAAAAATCTAAAAAAAGTGAAGGCTCTTTTAAATGGTGAGTTTATTTCTGGAATATATGAGGAAAAAGGCATTGGAGATGATATATTGCAAGTTTTATACAACTTATAGATTAAAGAAGAGAAAAGTAATGGTGCAGATATTATGATTGAAATTCACTCAAGAGCATTGTATCAAGAAATAATAGATGCAATAGAGAGCAAGGATTTATGCCAAAATTATAAGTTGGATCTAGAAGCCATAGTAAATACAAAATATAAAACAGTGGCCAAAAAGTTGAAGCCTATAGCAACTCAACTTCCGATGGATACTGATGAGCATATCAGACAAGCAGAGAAATAGCCAAGTTTAAGAAAAGCTAGGAAAATTGGACACAAGTTTATTAAAGAAACATTAGCAAACTTGAAGATTGGAGGGAGTGAATTCTTGTTAAATCAAGAAGAGAAGATGTTTCAAGAGATGCTCTCAAAACATGGAAAGGCCTTTGCCTCTTCACCAAATGAGATTGGATGTGTGTGACCAGGTTTAGTAGCATCCATGGTTATTTTTATAATACCACATGTGCCATGGGATTTGAAGCCAATACCAAATCTACGAGCATTACTTCCCAAATTGGTTGACTTATTGAAAGAAAAATTACATATGGGAATACTTGAGCCTTGAATGGCTCTATATTCTAATCGTTGGTTTACTGTTCCTAAGAAGTCTGGAGCATTATGATTCATCCAAGATATGCAACCAGCTAATCAGGTTACCATTAGGAACATAGGTTCAGGACCAATTGTGGATGAAGTAGCAAAAGCGTTTGCTAGACATGCCATATATTCCATTGGAGATCTATATTCTGATTATGATCAATTTCAATTGGCCATCAAAAGCAGAGACTTGACGACCATGAAGACTCCATTAGGATTGGTTCAAATGTGCACATTGCCTTAAGGTGCTACAAACTCAATGGCACATATACAAAATGTAATGAATCAAATCTTGAGAGAGTTTGTACCAGAAAAGACTATATCCTTTGTAGATGACATTCCTATCAAAAGGTGTAAAGAAGAATATAAAGACTCCATTTTAGATGATGATGGTTGCAAAGCATTTGTAAGAACGCATATTAAAGATATTGATAAGATTTTATACAAGATTGAAGAAGCAAATTTGACCCTTTCAATTGAGAAGTCTAAATTTGGTTTTGAAGAAATTTTGGTAGTTGGACATCTTTGTGGACGGTATGGAAGAAGGCCTAATCCTAAGAAAATTGATGCTATTGCAAAAATGATGGCTTGCAATAACATCACTGAAAAAAAAAAAATTTCTAGGAGCATGTATCTTCTATCAGATATGGATACTTCATTTTGCTCACATATTAGAGCTTCTTTACAAATTATTAAGAAAGAGAATTAAATTTCTTTGAAAACAAGAGCAAGATTTGGCCATGGAAGACTTGAAAGGAATTTTAAAGTCACCTCCAGTTTTAAAATAAGTTGAATATGAGAACGGAAGACCGGTGATTGTTACAATAGACACAAGTCCAATAGCCATAGGATGGACTGTTGGCCAGGATGATATGAAGGGAAATAGATTTGCTATTCGTTTTGGAGCAAGGATTCTTATAGAACGCCAGAGAGCATATCCTCAAGTAAAAAGAGAGCTTTGGGGTGCACTTACTGCACTAACAGCTGAAAGAAATTACTTGATTGGAGCAAATGTTGTATTGGAAACTGATTGCTTATCTCTTCTTGGTATGATTGCCAATTGTTCTTCACCAAATATTGCCATGCTTTGATGGATAGCATATATCAAGTCATTAAATCCAATTTTGGTGCACATTGCTAGAAAAATGAATCCTGTGGCGGATATGTTATCAAGAGCCAAGTATTTTCATGAAGAAAAAATGATGGCTCGTGAAGAGAGTGAAGACTTTTTGGAAGAGAGATATGTATTGATTGTTCATAGAAAAAATTCAACCAAAGACATCTTGCCATTTAAAGCAAAATTATATAAGGGGAGACTACAAGATATTAGACTTTATTTGAGCACTTTGAAGAAGCAAGAGGGGTGGATGGATAAGACTTTCAAAGATATTAGACATCAATCATATGGATATCTGTTGAGAGATGGACTTCTTTGGAAGAGGGCAAAAAGAGCTGATGAATTACCTTTGAGAGTAGTAGATGATCTTGAAATCAAAATCCTCGTGCTTAAAGAATTTCATGATGCACTTTGAGCTGGTCACAGAGGAGTTTGGGCCATTTATACAAAAATTAAGGAATGATATTGGTGGAAGCATTTATATAATGATGTTGAAGAATTTGTGGCTTTATGTGTCGTATGTCAACTTCAATCTAAGGCCCAATACAATGATGAATTACATCCCACTTATCTTCTTTCAATTCATTTTCAATGGATGATTGACTTGGTTGCAATGCCACCAGGAATTTGGAGAATGAAGTATCTTGTTTTGGCGAGGGAAGAGCTCTCAAACTTTGTTGAAGGAAGAGCTCTTCGAACCTAGACTACAGAAAGAATTTGCAGATTCATTCTTGAAGATATTTTTAGCAAATATGGAAGTATTGGAAGAATGAGAGCTGATAGAGGTGAATTAGATGCAGCTAAAGCAAGATCATTTTTTCAGAGATATGGTGTACAGCTAAGGTTAACAACTGCTTACAATCGTGAAGCTAATGGCAAAATAAAGAGGGGTCACCCTCCTATCATTCATGCTTTAGTTAAGGCTTATAAAAAAAAGCCTAATCTTTGGCCTAGGCTATTGCCATTAGCATTGTGGGCTGATAGAATCACCCATAGCACTATCACTGGATATATGTCAATAGAACTTATGCATGGACATAAGACTATTATGCCTGGAGAAGAATCAATTCCAACTTGGATATTTTTGTCTTGGAAAGATGATATTACAAGAGAAAGGCTATTAGAACTTTGCATTTAGCAGCTTCAAAGATTACCTGAAGATATGCAAATTGCATCAAAAAGACTTAAGGCTGCTAGATTGAGCAATAAAGAGAGATTTGACAAAATCCATAGATTGAGGTCTAAGAAAATTGAAGAAGGTGATTGGATGTTGGTGTTTGATAGCTCATTAGAACATCAGCATAGCACAATGAGGAAGTTTACACAAAGATGGTTTGGACCATATGTGGTGGTTAAAGTGCATATCAATGCCACCTATTCATTGCGAGAGTTGGATGGAACTTTATTGAAGATCCCAATAGCAGGCAAAAGAATTAAAACATATAGAAGAAGGGATGGAAAGTTTCACACCAATGATCTTCAAGAAATCTTAACTCCATCAGAAAATAAAAAAATGCCAGAAGACAAGGTAGAGATTGAGATGGAGGATAAAGAGGATTAAACTTGGCACATACCGGAGGATGTGCAGGTTTAGAGGGGGTGCATGTCATACTGCATTTACATGAAATGTATAAAAATAATAAATATCTTATATCTATTGTTATTACATGTGTGAGTGCTAGAGATTATTTTAGAAGATATTATAAGGAGAGGATTTATTATAGCCACTTAGTTAGTGAATTAAGATGGCTATTTGTTTCATTCTTACCTTACTTATATCCTAGAATAAACTCTTTTGTAATTAGAAGAAAGGTAAAGGTTGTTTTACCTTTCTTGTTGACTTTTGAGGTAGAATGGGCCTTGTGAGGGATAAGAAAGAAGAGCATGGGGTGAATAAGGCCTATTCAATAGGATTTGGTTGCCCATGTGGGCGTGTCATAGTCTAATATAGAAAGAAAGGGAGATATACTCCTCTTGCTAGACCTAAAGGGAGAGAGTTTTTTGAGCAGTGAACTTTGGAGAGAGATAGCTCCGAGGATATAGAAGTGTTTGTAATGAAAATTGGTAGGTGTATTTTTCGTATTGTGAGGATTCTAGAACCTACTCACTTGCTTGTATTAGAGTTGTGAGCAAAAAGTTATACTTGTTTTAGTAGAGTGAGGGTTTGCTGCCACCCGATGAAGAGGGGTAGAAACTTCGATCTTCTACTGCAAGTTTGATTTCGAGTCTTTCATAGTGAAACTTATTGAAAGTGTGGAAAATCGTGCTAGCTTTCTATCAAGACATCTCTTGTAGCATTTGGAGTTGGAGAGAAAAAGTTGTAAGCTTGAGAGTGGGAAAGGGTTTGCTGCCATCCGACAAAGAGAGGCAGAGATTTTGTTCAACCACCTAAGTCGGACAGACTCTTCAATCTTTTTGATATTTTAGGTGCTTATAGTAGCCTATGTAAGCTTTCCATGAAAACAAAAATCAATACATTTGGAGCTTTGATGAAAGTTTTATGAGCCGTGAAGTATCAAGAGGGCAAATTGTTGCTAGGGTTTGAAGAGTAGAATCAACTAGCTATAAAATCTGGAGTTTGAGAGGCATGCATGCAAAATTTTAGAAAAAGTTAGATGATGGAGTGAGCTTTCTAAAGCTTTCTTGCATGCCCAATTTGGAGAAGGGAAGTAATCACAACAAAGGCTGAAGTGAAGAGGAGCTTTGCTGCCTTTGCATTTGCGGGGAAATTTTAGTACCTATTTCTTTTAGCCATAACTTTTAAATGGTAAGTCATCTATTTGTGAAATTTTGATATGTTTTACAATGGATTATTGGCTTTCCATAGGCTATAAGCACGCTTGATTTTAACTTTGGATGGATTTTTAGTGATTTATTTAGTTCCAGCTTATTGTATAACTTGTATTCCTCATATGTGGTTGTATTTTGAGGTGTACTTGAGTATATATACACTTAGTTCATACTTATTATACAAGTATATATACTTGTATTTATATTGAGTATTTATACAAGTATTTTACAAGTATTATACATAATATTTATATAAGTATTTATACAAGTATTTATACAAGTATTATATCAAGTATTATACAAGTATTTATACAAGTATTATTCAAGGACTTATATTTTATAATTATATAAGTTTTTGTACAAATATATCAAGTATTATATAAGTATTTATACTTTATACTTGTATAAGTTTTATACAAGTATAATATAAGTATTATTTGAAAGCTTGAACAAGTATTGTGCAAGTATAGAAGATACTTGCACGGCTTCCTCTCATGTTCCCTGCTAGTTCTAGTAGCAGCTAGGAACACGACATTTTTCCAAGGCGAATTCTCTCTACCTGACAGCGTATGAAAAAAGTACCCAATGGAGTACTCAATTCTTCTGTGCTCTATTCTCATTCCATTAATGGGCTCAAGAGATTCATTGGACTATTCACGGAGTTACTCGCCAATGCTTTTGGTAATTTCTTTAATGATATATATGTCTGAAATATCAAAGATCTTTCATATTCTAGATATTCTCAAATGTGCCAACAGGCATGCAACCATGGTTTAATCCAACTCTGTCGACGCTTCCTTTTTAGCTTCCATTCTTGCTTGTTCTGCAACAAATTTTTTACTTGTACTCTCTCTTGTCTTTCTTTCGACTGACGTATTTTTTTCAGAGCAATGTTCTCATTCTTATTAACCATAATCTTTCATCATTTATTATTGACATTGCTTTCCATCACTAATTTAACTACTCATTTGGCAGTTAATTCCTAATACTCAATACTATTGTCAATCCCCAACAATAGTGTTAAAATATTATTTTTCTTCATCTCACTTACTCTATCAATATTGTCTAGAGTAAATCTAAAAAAGGAGATTCGAATACAGGGAAAGACTATCCGCATTGAGTTAAACTGTTAGGGTCACACAATTAACCACCTTCTGAACATTAGAGTCCAATGCACATGTACACGCTTAATAAAATAATGCCATCCATTCTATTGGTTCCTCTATTTTACAACTAAAGATAAACTTTGTGACATAGTCCTCTACCAATTCTCCTACTATAAACTTCTATCTTCTTCCATACTCATAATAACAATCGGCAATGTTACACCATTTTTATAGATTGTATACATCCGCTTCTCTCTCCAATCACTGGAAATAATTCTTCACCTAGAACGTCTCTCTGAACAAATCATTTCTCCAATATTCTCCACCGTTCATTTCTCACAGTCAATACGGCATGACAATCTCATCCACAATCAAACTTTATTGACATATCTGGTCTTCAACATCCAAATCACTACAAAAGAATTCACGCATCAAACAATTATAATTTCTTTGTCCTCCATATATATAAAATTTCTTGTTTTATTATTATATTTTATCATTGACATGTTATAATCCTTAGGAATAAAATCCGGGTCCTTCCTTACGGCTTAACAAAAGAAGAGAGGTAGCACCAAGCTTATCTTGGCTCAGGACTATCACAGTTTGGCCCCGACTCCTACTTCTTGAATCAATTTATACTTACCCTAATCTGTATTAACTGCTACACAATCAACAATAACCACTTTTTCTAACTTCCTCATCCATGTTGCCTTCTAAACTGGCCATTCATCGGCTTCCTGCCTACTCTTAATCCTATAAACTATGTATTGTAAATCCTAAAATTCCTACCTATTTTACAATGCTACACATAGTAGAAGCAAGAATAGATTTATAACTATTACAGATCTTTATGAGTTTGTCAACACTCTTAGGATAGAAAGTTCATGGATCACTAATACTAATTATGGAAGCACTATCCTTAAAGAAGTATTTATGGCCTTATTTGGAGAAAGCAATTGAAAAAAGTTAACAGAGACCAAGCTCTTATCTTTACAATAAGGATCATGGTCAGCCACAACATATGCTGTAAAATTCCAAAACCTTTCTTGTGATATGGAGTAGAATGACAAAGTCCTTATCAATCAATTTTTTTATGAGGTGAACAATAACATCAAAAACTTATTGTTAACAATGCCAAAAGAAAATTTGACTATTATTTATTGACTTATAATTAATAATGCCAAAAGTAAATTTGATTGTTATTTATTGACTTATTATTAATAATGCCAAAAATAAATTTGATTGAAATGAGTCAATTAATGACAATAATTCCTAAGTTTTTAGAATTTTTTTTGATTAAGCCAAATCTAATGCAAATTGATGCGATATATTTTAAATCTCTTACCAAACAAAAAAAGACTCAATATTGTTAAGAAGGTTTGTATTTATATTATAAAGAAGCAAAGCACATTACTTAACATTGCCTAAAAAAATAACGCAATCATAAAATAAGGAGTATGGTTATTAAAGAAGATAATATGTTGAAAAGTAAGTTTTTCCAACTATAATAAGGACCGTGCGACTAGAATCATGTACAATACCTTATAAAGGTCTTATTTTCTCTTGAGATCTTTCATCTTATTTTATAATAGATATATTTTTAGAGCCTAAAAATTACAAAATTCTTACCTTATTAGATTCAAGAGCCTCAACTTGTCTCATAGATGAAGACTTTGTCAAAAAAATAAAAAGTATCTCTAGTCAAGAAAATTAAATTTGTATACGTAGAAATCATAGATGATCATTTGTTATCTTTTGGAGATATTATCTATGAGACTATATTTTTAAATATAGCAATTAAGGGATATAATAGTGTAATAATATTTAAAAAAATTAGATCTTCTTTTAATCCAATTATTTTAGGATTATCATGGATAGAAAAGTATAATCTTCAAATAGATTGGATTTCTTATAATCTTGATTTTTCTTGTAGTTTAATCCAAAAATCCATTAGCGAAGTAGACATATATAATTTTACTACATCCAAATTCTTATTAATAAGTATAAAAGTTTTTATATATGCGGCAAAAGAAGGATCATCTTTTGATATATATGTTACATTTATTTCAGATGCTAAAAAGACTACATGTGGTATTCTTCTCGAGTATCTAGACTTTCAAGATATTTTTGAAAAGAAGAACATAAATATTTTTCTAAAACATCAATCTTATGATTATTCGATTGATCTTCAAGAGGAAGCTCAACTACCATTTGGAAAAATCTATAATTTATCATAGAATGAGTTGACTGTATATATTGATGAAAACTTGGATAAAACCTTCATACGCCATTCAAAATCTCTAATAAGAGCTCCTATTATATTTATAAAAAAAAAACAAATTGTTGCAAATGTGCATAGATTATCCAAGACTTAACAAGATTACCATCAAAAATAGGCATCTATTATGTTTAATTTTAGGACTTTTTGATCAACTCAATCAAGCAAAGATCTATACAAAAATAGATTTGTAAAGAGCATATAACTTAGTTTACAACAAAGAAGGTGATAAATAAAATATTTCATTTCAAACTAGGTATGGACATTTTGAATATAATGTCATGCCTGTTGGACTTATAAATATACTAATTTCTTTTTAATATCTTATGAATGAAATTTTTTGTGAATTTCTTGATGATTTTATTGTCTGCTATTTAAACAATATTGTAATCTATTCTAAGAAAATAAAAGAACATGAACTTCATATTTTTTGTATGTTAAAAAAATTTAGAAATACAAGGCTAAATGTTAAGATGAAAAAGTATATATTTTATAATATTTAAGTTGACTTTTTAGGATACATCATCTCAAATAATGGTCTCAAAATGGATCTTAAGAAAGTCTAAAAAATCATGAATTAGAATATTTTAAAAATAATAAAAAATATGTATTATTTTTTAAAATTTCCCAATTACTATCAAATCTAAATCAAGGATTTTTTTCACGTTGCAACTCCACTTATATGCATAACTTGTAAGGAGAAACTTGAGTGGAGCTAAGAAGCAAAAGTATTATTTGAAGCTTTGAAGATAGCTTTTACTTTTGCACCAATCTTATATCACGTTGTCGGGTAGAGAAAATTTGCCTTGGAAAAACGTCAATTCCTAGCTACTACTAGAACTAGCAGGGAACATGAGATGAAGTCGTGCAAGTATCTTATATACTTGTATAATATTTGTTCAAGCTTCCAAATTATATTTGTATTATACTTACATAAAACTTATACAAATATAGAATATAAACCTTTGAATAATACTTGTACAAAAATAGAATATAATCCTTATACAAAATAGAGTAAAATCCTTAATATAATACTTGTATGAATTCCTCTATAAAATAGTATATAATTCTTGGTATAATACTCATATAGATACTTATATAAAATAGTATAAAATCCTTAGTATAATACTCATATAAATACTTGTACAAAATAATATATAATCCTTGATATAATACTTGTATAAATATTTATACAAATATTACATATAATACTTATAGAATACTTATATAAATACTTGATATAAATACAAGTATATATATTTGTATAATAAGTATAAGCAAAGTGTGTATATATTCAAGTATACCTCAAAATACAATTGCATATGAGGAATACAAGTCATACAACAAGCTGAAACTAAATAAATCACTCAAAATCTATCCAAAGTCCAAATTATGCGTGCTTATAGCCTATAAAAAGCTAATAATCCATTGTAAAAAATGTCAAAATATCACAAATAGATGTCTTATTGTTTAAAAGTTATGACTAAAAGAAATAGGCACTAAAATTTCCCAGCAAATGCAAAGGCAACAAAGCTCCTTTTTACTTCAGCCTTTGTTGTAATTACTTCCCTTCTTGAAATTAGACATGCAATAGCTTTTAAGAAAGCTCACTCCATCATCTAACTTATTCTAAAATTTTGCATGCATGCCTCTCAAAATCCAGATTTTATAGCTAGTTGATTCTATTCTTCAAACCCTAGCAACAATTTGCCCTCTTGACACTTCACGGCTCATAAAACTTTCATAAAAGCTCCAAATTTATTGATTTTTGTTTTCATGGAAAGCCAACATAAGCTACTATAAGAATCTATAATATCAAAAATATTGAAGAGATTTTCCAACTTGGGTGGTTGAACAAAGTCTCTACCTCTCTTCATCAGGTGGCAGCAGACCCTTTTCCACTCTCAAGCTTTCAACTTTTTCTTTCCAAGTCCAAATGCTACAAGAGATGTCTTGATAGAAAGCTAGCATGATTTTCTACAATCTCTATAAATTTCACTAAGAAAGACTTGAAATCAAACTTGCAGTGGCAGATCAAAGTTTCTTCCATCACTTTTGAATAGCAGCAGACCTCACTCTACTAAAACAAGTATAATTTTTTGCTCACAACTCCAATACAAGCAAGTAAATAGGTTCTAGAATCCTCACAACTTACAAAATACACATCTCAATTTTTATTACAAATGCTATCGTAATACCTACGATTTTGCTCAAGAATGCTTCAAGCACTTGGCTGTGGAAGATAAAAGGGAAATATACAACAATAAGATCCTAACAACTCTAATAGAATCCAAAACAATTTCTATTACACCTTAATAGTATTAATCAAATATTGATTCAATCTTAAAGAAATTACAAAAGAAGAATAAATGAATCATATATTAATTATAAAAAAAATAATATATAAAATATTAAATTTAGAAAATACTAAAAATAAAAATTTTAAAATCCTAAATCATACCTTGTTCAAATCTTAGGTCAAACCTTGGTCAAAATCTAAGTCAAATCCTAAGTCAAATCCTAAGTCAATCCCTGATCAAAACCTAAATCAAATCCTAAGTCAAATCTTGGTCAAATCCTAGTCAAATTTTAGTCAAAACCTAGTCAAAATCTAAGTCAAATCCTAATCAAAACCTAGTCAAATCTAAGTCAAATCCTAAGTCAAATCCTAGTCAAATCCTAAATCAAATCCTAAGACAAATCTTAGTCAAACCCTGGTCAAATCCTAAATCAATCTCTGGTCAAAATTTAAATCAAATCCTAAGTTAAATCCTAAGTGAAATCTTAGTCAAAACCTAAGTCAAATCCTAAATCCTAAACCAAATCCTAAACAAATCCTAAATTCTAAACCAAATCCTAAACAAATCCTAAATCCTAAACCAAACCCTAACAAAATCTTAAACCAAATTCTAACCAATTCAAATCAATCCTAGGAAAAATAGAACCTCAATATCTGTTGATTAGACCATTGATCTTACTTAAAACTTTGTACACCTTTCAATCTCTTAGTCAACAATAAGCATAGCAAATTTGAAGGAAATTGAACTTACCAAATGGAAGAAAAATCCTAAAAACTTCTTGGATATTGGCCGGCCTCCTTCCCCAACATTGATACTGATCTTCCAGTGTTGATTTTTCCCTTCTTCACCATTCAATCAGTCTCAAATTACTCTTGTGTATAGAAAAACAAGTCTACTATCTACATCAGTAAAAATTATTTCAATCTAATTGGCAAATTGCTCAAGATCTTAAAAACCCTAACTGACCTTTAAAACTTAATTTCCAAAATCTTGACCTACTTAAATCCCAATTACATACAACTAAAGTGTTAGATTTAGCTAAAATTCATAGTACACATTAACAACAACAATATCTAAAAATCTACAAATTTTTAGCTATGGATCTATAGCAAAACTTCTGAAATTGCCTAAAATATCAACCCTATTTTATTTCACAAAAATCCCAAGTTGCCCAAAACAAGCCTAAATTTGTAAAGCTATTACAAAGTCATTTTCTATCCAAATCACTCAAAATCAACTCCTATACCAAATCCTTTAAGTCTACTGCCTAATTCCAATCTTCAATTTGCAAAAGCCACTAGATCCGCCGTAGGCACATGGTTATATGCCTCGGGGTCTGATTTTGACCCCAGCTCATAACCGGTCCTTTTCAGATATCTATTTCAAGATTTTTGTGATAAATTTTTTTAAAACCTCTTTTTAACTCTCTCTTATATATGCCTATATTGATTTATTTCTCAATCTACTTTGTTTTGCCTTATGGCCCTACAAAGTAAATAGAAGCTCATTTGTAAAAAGGGCAACATTAATACTTATTAGTTTTACTCTCTATTTACTATTATCTATTTTTTTAAGCTAATTTTCTATAATATTTTGAACTAAGATCTTCTATAATATACTATTTCTACACTCTTTTACCTAATAGTCATGTCACATCATGACATCCACCTCCCATGAACCTATGTATCCTCCGATATGCGCCATTGGTTTTTCAATAGATCAATGTATGATACTCTTCACCTTGGTCAAATTCTTGATCTTTAATTTCTTCCTCCTCTTCTATTTCAATACCCCTCAGTAGACTTTGTTCTTTATCAAAATATATATATATTCTTTTTTGTCTGAATAACTTGACTCGCTTGCCTGCTATAGGTGTCTTCAATTGTATTCCATCAAGTTTCCGTAACAAATATATTCCATTGTCATAGACTTCTATCACAACATATGATCCAAATCAACGCTTAGAAAATTTTCATAATGTACTATGTTTGTTATCCAAACTATTGTCATAGACTAATACCCAATCACCTTTTTCTATTTTCTTAGGTCGTAGTCAATGCGTTTTATCAAATCTTTCTTTATTTCTTTTCCTTGCTTCTTTCAACCTTCCTATTGCCACTTCAATGTCTTCAGGTCTTCTTTCCAATTGTTGAATCCGTAATGCTAAAAGTTCCTCTCTGTTAAGATCATCCTTTCAAGGTAATATTCTCTATATATGCACTATTTCTTCTATTGGCATGATTGGCTTTTGTCCATACATTAATTCAGAAGGCATATAACTAGTCATTGTACTATGAGTTGTATGATTTGTCCATAATGCAAATGGTAGTAGCTTTGGCCATTGATATACTTTGCCATTGCATACTTTTAATAATGCCTTAATAATAGGTGAATGTCCACGCTCACTCTTCCCATTACCTTCTAGATTATATGCTATTGTCAAAGAAAGTTTGATTTCCATTCTATCAAAGAGTTCTCTCATTTCTTTTGCATCCATATCACCTCTATCTGCCGTGATTTTTTCTATATAATCATAGCGGCAAATAATGTCTTCTAAAAAAAATCGACATACACTTTTAATATTCTTTGTTCTTAATGCTCTTCCTTCAACCATATTTGATAAATCTTCACGCGCGAGTATCAAATATTTCATTTGTCCAAGTCCCATAGGCATTACCACTAAATCCACTACCCACTTATAATGTAGTACTAGAGGATAAGTTGGATGTAATTCATCTCGATGTCGAATGTTAGAATAAAATTGACAAATTTCACATGATCCTACAAAATCAACCATATCTTTATATATGCCTTTCTACCAATATTTTTCCTTCAATTTAGTAAAAGTTGCCCATATTCCTCTATGTCCTACCCACAAACTCTCGTGAAACTCCTTGATAATCTTTTGTTGAGCTTCTAAATCACATATCATCCATTGTGATACTTCTCCTCTTCTCTTTGCATACTTCCATAAATATCCATCATGTAAAAAATATCCATATGCTTTCTTACAAATTTTTTAAATTTTTTGATCTGTCCAACTTTCTTGTCACTTTAAAGTACTTAGATACTTTTCAATATCTTCCCATTCACCTTCATATGAATCTCTTAAAAATAATTCCAATGGTATAGTCAAACATGCACCTTCTTCTTTTGATAATATATCAGTATAAAAATTTGCACCCACATCATCTTCCATATCAATCATATCTTCTTTATCATAATACCTTGCTCTTGATAATATATCTGCAACTGAATTATCCCTCCCTGCAATGTGTTTAAACTCTGGATTCAAAGATTTGATATATGCTATCCACCTTAACATAGCAATATCAGGAGTTAAACAACTTGTAATTGTGCCTAGTAAAGGCAAATAATCTATTTCTATAACTACCGATGCACCAATCAAATACTCTTTTTCATTTTTCATTGCAGTTACTACACTTCATAGTTCTCTTTTAATTTGTGCATATGTTCTTTGTCTAATATTCAAAACCTTTGTTCCAAATCGTACTACATATCTATTCTCTTGTTCATCATCTTGTCCAATTGCCCAACCTATTTCAATTGGACTTGCATCAACTATTGATATTATTAGTCTTCCACATTTACAATTTATTTTCTTCAAAGTTGGAGGTGAAGAAAGAAGTTCTTTCAATTTTTTCATAGCTTTTCTTTGTTCTTCTTTCCATTGAAATCTTTTATTCTTCCTTAACAATTCATATAATGGATTTGTCACATGTGCAAAATGAGGTATCCATATATGATAGAAAATGCACGCTCCTAAAAATCTTCTCACTTCCGTAGTATTTGCACATTCTTTCATCTTTTTAATAATATCAATCTTTTTAATACTCGGCTTATGTCCATATGATCCACACATGTGTCCAACAACTAGTATTTCATTTATCCCAAACATAGACTTTGTACTTGATAAGGTCAAGTGTACCTCTTCCAATCATGTTAAAATCTTTTCACAATCACTAATATGATTTGCAACAAATCTTCTACAACCTTTTTGATCCAATGTTTCATCTTTTTTTTCTTCTACACATCTTTTAATTAAAACATCATCTAAGAATGGCATAGTCTTTTCAGGTATAAATTCCCTCAACACTTTATTCATTCCATTCATCATATGAGCTACTGAATTAGTAGCCCCTTGAGGCAATGTATACATTCTTACCAAATCCAATGGAGTCTTCATAGTAGTTAAATCTCTACTTTGGAATGCCAATTGAAATTGATCATATCCTGAGTAAAGATCACCTATTGAATAGATTTCTCTTCCTGCAAATGCTTCTGCAAATTCATCCATAATTGGACTTGAATCCATATTTCTAATGGTTATTTTATTTATAGGTTGCATGTCTTGTATAAATCTCATTGTTCCATTTTTCTTTGGTACTGTAAACCATTGATTTGAATAAAGCACTATAGACAGTTCTAAAATCCCCATTTCAATCTTTTCATTGAGTAAATTTATTAACTTGGATAAATGTGCTCTTGGTACTGGAATCGGTTGTAAATTCCATGGTTCATGAGGAATAATAAAAATAACCATAGGTGCTACAATATTTGGATCAACACATCTAATTTTATATGCTTCAAATACAAAAGCCTTTCCATGTCGTGAAAGCATATTTCTAAAGCATTTTTCTTCATATTTTGTCAAAAATCCTTCACATCCAACCTTTAATCCATCTAATGTAGCATCCATAAATTTATGCCCTACCTTCCTAGGATCTCTCAAATTTGGTTGTGTAGATGCTCCTCTTACCTTTTCTTCACAATTTGATGGTAGTGGCAAAGCCATTGGTTTAACCTTTTTTGCCACTGACTTATACTTAGTTTCAACACATATCTCTTGGCGACTTAAATTTTTCATAAAGTTTTGAATTTCATCATAATATTCTTTAGAACATACATTGATAATTTTATTACTTCCTTATAATCTATATTGTAATAAATAATTTAATTCTCCCATAGTATCCGCAAATCCAACTTCTTCAAATGATCCTGATATAAATTCATTTTTAATCAATTTTCCATTTTCTTTCAAAGTTTTTTCTATATTTTTAATATAACTTCTCATTACCTTTATACCTTGTATATTTGATATTATAGTATCACCAATAGATTGTCATTTTTTTTTTATTGTATTTATAATAACTTCATGAAATTCTCTTTTTGCAATTCCTAAAATCTCACCAATTGTAAATTCAACCTTTCCACTTAAAATCCGCTCCTCCAATACCTTCTTTAAATCGCTAGCAGCTTCAATATCTAATTGTAATTTATAAGTAGGGGCCTTTTCCTTCTCTTTTACAAAATCTCTTTCTTTTATAAGAACATTCTCTATTGTCTCTTAATGCATAGGATTTTTTTGTTGTCGTGCTTTTTCTCCTCTTGTAGTCTTTTTTGATGGCCCTTCATTATTCTCATCTCTTCTTCTCTTTTCTTCTATTAATGCATCATATTAATTCCTTGCAATATGAGCATGTACCGATAATCCATCTACAGGATCATTCCATCTAGTATTTTGTCGAATGTCATTTCCAACATGTTTTAAATCATCTTTGGTAAATTTTCTTCTATCAGCATAATTCATTGCACTTGTCCATAAAGAACTAGATTCTCTTGGAAGTTCAAGATTTATGCTTAAACACTTGCCTCGATTTGCTTCCACCCAATATGTTGATGCTTCATTGCTTGAGATTTTAAATGATTCTCTTACAAGTGCCTTCATTCCTCCTTTATCAAAATTTGTCTTTAATTTTTCTTCACTTTCTTTTAAATGTATCATACCATCTTTGAAAAAAATAACTCTTTTGCGTAGAGCCTCTGTAAAATCTTCACACTCCCTTCTTGAATGATCCATGCTATCACACCACATGCACCTATGTATTATACCATTCATTTGTCCAAATTTTTGTCTTGTTGATACCTTTGATGATTGGCCCTTTTTTTCAAGTTTTATAAATTTTATTTGCAAATCTCTCATCCCTCATATAATTTCATCAATGTCCATTTCTTCTTTCTTTGATATTGCCATTGAAGATTGAATCATAGGTGTAGGATGGTTTTTACGTAATTTTACCTTAGAAGCTTACAATGGTCTTTGAATACCCATCCTATCTTTTCTCCTTTCTCTTTTTGTAAGTATTTCTTCTTGCTTCTTCCACTTCCTTCCAATTTGTAATATTCTTTCCTTCAAACTAGTCAATCTTATCTACAACTGGTAATGTCTTATTTGCCATACCTTCCTTGTAATCTTTCACTTGTTGTTGTTGCATAAATAAAGCAAATGCTTCAAACATGCTTGCAGAGTTCGGATCAAAATACATATCTTGTCCTCCTTTGCTACCTCCACTTGTTTCTCCACGTGTACTTCCACTAGAAGTTTTAATTGATGCACTATCTATAATTCCTCCTTCAACCTTCTTGCCTTCTTTCTCCATAAATCAAATAAATCCAAAAAAATTCTAATAATCTTCCACCTCAAGCTTTTCACGTCGGATTCATCAAATTATGTCGTAATATGTGCAACTTTGCTCGAAAATACTCCGAGCATCTGGCTGTGGAAGATAAAAGGGAAATACACAACAAGATCCTAACAACTCTAATAGAATCCTAAACAATTTCTATTACACCTTAACAGTATTAATCAAACATTGATCTAATTTTAAAGAAATTATAAAAGAAGAGTAAATGAATCATATATTAATCATAAAAAAAATAATATATAAAATACTAAATTTAGAAAATACTAAAAATAGAAATCTTAAAATCCTAAATTATATCTTGTTCAAACCCTAGATCAAATCCTGATCAAAACCTAAGTCAAATCCTAAGTAAAACCTTGGTCAAATCCTAGTCAAAACCTAGTCAAAATCTAAGTCAAATCCTAAGTCAAACCCTAATCAAATCTTGGTCAAATCCTAAGTCAAATCTTAAGTCAAACCCTGGTCAAACCCTAGTCAAGTCCTAAGTCAATCTCTAATCAAAACCTAAATCAAATCCTAAATCCTAAACCAAATCCTAAACAAATCCTAAATCCTAAATCAAATCCTAAATAAATCTTAAATCCTAAATCAAACCCTAATCAAATCTTAAACCAAATTTTAACCAATTTAAATCAATCGTAGGAAAAATTAGAACTTCAATATCTATTGATTAGACCGTTGATCTTATTTAAAACTTTGTACACCTTTCAACCTTTTAGTCAACAACAAGCACAACAAATTTGAAAGAAATTGAACTTATCAAATGGAAGAAAAATCCTAAAAACTTCTCGGATGTTGGCCGGTCTCCTTCTCCAACCTTGATGCTGATCTTCCAGTGTTGATTTTTCCCTTCTTCACCATTCAATCAATTTCAAATTACTCATGTGTATAGGAAAACAAGTCTACTTTCTACATAAATAAAAATTACTCCAATCCAACTAGCAAATTGCTCAAGATCTGAAAAATCCTAACTGACCCTCAAAACTTAATTTCTGAGACCTTGATCCACTTAAATCCCAATTACATACAACTAAACTATTAGATTCAGCTCAAATTCATGGTACACATTAAAAACAACAATATCCAAAAAACCCATAAACTTTCAGCCATGGATCTGCTGCAAAACTTTTGAAATTGCCTAAAGCATCAACCCTATTTTAATTCACAAAAATCCCAAGTTGCTTAAAATAAGCTTGACTTTGCAAAGCTATTACAAAGTCATTTCCTATCCAAATCACTCAAAATCAACTCCTATACCAAATCCTTTAAGTCCACTACCTAATTCTAATCTTTGATCTGAAAAAACCTCTCGGATCCACTGTACGCACGTGGTTTTGTACCTCAGGGTCTGATTTCAACCCCAGCTCATAACCGGTCCTTTTCGAGTATCTATTTCAAGATTTTTGTAGTAAATTTTTCTAAAATCTCTTCTTAACTCCCTCTTATATATGCCTATATTGATTTATTTCTCAATCTACTTTGTTTTGCCTTACTTATGGCCCTACAAAGTAAATAGAAGCTCATTTATAAAAAGGGCAACATTAACACTTATTAATTTTACTCCTTTTTTATTATTATCTATTTTTCTAAGATAATTTACTACAATATTTTGAACTAAGATCTTCTATAATATACTATTTTTATACTCTTTTATCTAATAGTCACGTCACATCACAACAATGCTTCTATATCCTTGGAGCTATCTTTCTCTAAATTTACTCTTCAAAAACTTCTAAATCCTAGGTCCAACAAGACGAATATATCCCCCTTTCCTTCCATATCAATCTATGATATGTCCACATGGGTAGCCAAATCCTATAGGATAGGCCCTATTCACTCCATGCTCTTCTTTTTTATCCCTCACAAGGTCCATTCTACCTTAAAAGTCAACAAGAAAAATAAAACAATCCTTACCTTTCTTCCAATTACAAAAGAGTCTATTCTAGAATATAAGTAAGGTAGGAACAAAACAAATAGCCATCTTAATTCACTAACTAAGTAGCTAAAATAAATCCTTTTTTTATAATATCTTCTAAAATAATCTCTAGTACTCACACATGTAATAATAATAAATATAAAATATATAATATTTATACACACTACATATAAATGCAGTATGACATGCACCCCTTCTAAACCTACACATCCTCTGGTATGTGCCAAATTTAATTCTCTTCATCCTGCATTCCAATCCCTTCATTACCTTCTCGTATTTCTTTGTTTTCTGATGGAGTTAAGAATTCTTCAAGATCATTGGTGTGAAACTTTCCATCCCTTCTTCTATATGTTTTAATTCTTTTGCCTGCTATTGAGATCTTTAATGAATGTTCGATCCAACTCTTGGAGCAAATAGGTGGTATTGGTATGTACTTTAACTACTACATATGGTCTAAACCATCTTCGTGCAAATTTTCTCATTGTGCTATGCTGATATTCTAATGAATTGTGAAAGACCAACATCTAATCACCTTCTTCAATTTTCTTAGACCTTAATCTATGGGTTTTATCAAATCTCTCTTTATTGCTCAATTTAGTAGTCATAAGCCTTTCTAATGCTATTTGCATATCTTCAAGCAATCTTTCAAGCTGTTAAATGCAAAGTTTTAATAGCCTTTTTCTTGTAATATCATCTTTCCAAGACAAAAATATCCAAGTTGGAACTGATTCTTCTCTAGGCATAATAGGCTTATGTCTATGCATAAGTTCTATTGGCATATATCTAGTGACAATGCTTTGGGTGGTTCTATCAGCCCACAATACAAATAGCAATAGTCTAGGTTAAAGATTAAGCTTCCCTTTACAAGCCTTAACCAAGGCATGAATGATAGGAGGGTGCCCCTTCTCTATTTTGTCATTAGCTTCAAGATTGTAAGCAGTTGTTAATCTTAGCTGAACACCATATCTCTGAACAAAACGATCTTACTTTAGCTGCATCTAATTCACCCCTATCAGCTCCCATTCTTCCAATACTACCATATCTGTTAAAAATATCTTCAAGAATGAATCTGCAAATTCCTTCTATAGTCTTGGTTCAAAGAATTCTTCCTTCAACAAAGTTTGAGAGCTCTTTCCTTGCAAAAACAAGATACTTCATTCTCCAAATTCCAAATGGCATTGCAATCGAATCAATCATCCATTGGAAATGAATCAAAAGAAGATAAGTAGGATATACTTCATCCCTATATTGGACCTTAGATTGAAGTTGACATTCAACACATAAAGCCACAAATTCTTTAACATCCTTATATAAATCCTTCTACCAATATTGTTCCTTAATTTTTGTATAAGTGTCCCAAATTCCTCAATGACCAATCCAAAGTGCATCATGAAATTCTCTAAGCACGTGGATTTTGGTATCAAGATTATCCACTACTCTTAAAGATAATTCATCAGCTCTCTTTGCCCTCTTCTAAAAATATCTATCTTTCAACAAATATCCATATGATTGATGTCTAATATCTTTGAAAGTCTTCTCCATCCACCTCTCTTGGTTCTTCAAAGTGCTCGAATAGAGTCCAATATCTTTTAATCTTTTCTTATATAACTATGCTTTGAATAGCAAGATGTCATTGGTTGAATTTTTTCTCTGAATAACCAATACATATCTCTCTTCCAAAAAATCTTCACTCTCCTTATGAGCCATCATTTCTTCTTTATGAAAATACTTGGCCCTTGATAACATATTTGCTACATGATTCATTTTTCCAACAATGTGCACCAAAATTAGATTTAATGACTTAATATATGCTATCCATCAAAGCATGGTAATATCTAGTGAAGAATAATTAGCAATCATATCAAAAAGAGGTAAGCAATCAGTTTCCAATACAACATTTGCTCCAATCAAGTAATTTCTTTTAGCTATTAGAGCAGTAAGTGCACCCCAAAGCTCTCTCTTTACTTGACGATATGCTCTCTAGCATACTGTAAGAAGACTTGCTCCAAAACGAATAGCAAATCTATTTTCTTTTACATCATCCTCGTCAACAGTCCATCCTATGGCTATTGGACTCGTGTCAACTGTAACAATCACCGGTCTTCTGCTCTCATATTCAACTTGTTTTAAAATTAGAGGTGGCTTTAAAATTCTTTTTAAGTCTTCTATTGCCAAATCTTGCTCCTGTTTCCAAACAAATTAAATTCCCTTCCTTAATAATTTGTAAAGAGGTTCTAAAATGTGAGCAAAATGAGGTATCCATATCTGATAGAAGATACATGCTCCTAGAAACCTTCTCACTTCAATAATGTTACTGTAAACCATCATTTTTGCAATAGCATCAATTTTCTCAAGATTAGGCCTTCTTCCATATCGTCCATAAAGATGTCCAACTACCAAAAATTTTCCAAAACCAAATTTAGACTTTTCAATTGAAAGGATCAAATTTACTTTTTCAATCTTGTCTAAAATCTTATCAACATCTTTAATGTGCGTTCTTACAAATGCTTTGCAATCATCATCTTCCAAAGTAGAGTCTTTATATTCTTCTTTATATCCTTTGATAGGAATGTCATCTACAAAGGATATAGTCTTTTCTTATATAAACTCTCTCAAGATTTGATTCATTGTATTTTGCATATGTGCCACTGAATTTGTAGCACCTTGAAACAATGTGCACATTCAAATCAATCCTAATAGAGTCTTCATGGTTGTTAAGTCTCTGCTTTTGATGGCCAATTGAAATTGATCATAATCAGAGTATAGATCTCTAATGAAATATATAGTATGTCCAACAAACGCTTCTGCTACTTCATCTACAATTAGTCCTGATCCTTTGTTCCTAATGGTAATCTGGTTAGCTGGTTGCATATCTTGGATGAATTGTAATGCTCTAAACTTCTTAGGAATAGTAAATCAATGATTAGAATATGGAGCCATTGAAGGCTCAAGTATTCTCATGTGCATTTTTTCCTTCAATAAGTCAACCAATTTGAGAAGGTATTGCTCGTGGAACTGATATTGGCTTCAAATTCCATGGCACATGTGGTACTGTAAAAATAACCATGGATGCTACTAAATCTGGTCGCATATATTTAATCTCATCTAGTCAAGAGGCAAAGACCTTTCCATGTTTTGAGGGCATCTCTTGAAACATCTTCTCTTCTTGATCTAATAAGAATTCACTCCCTCCAATCTTTAAGTTTGCTAATGTTTCTTTAGTAAATTTGTGTCCAATCTTCCTAGCTTCTCTTAAACTTGGCTCCTTTTTTGTTTATCTGACATTCTCATCAGTATCCAACGGAAATTGAATTGCTATAGGCTTAACCTTTTTGGCCATTGTTTTGTATTTTGTATTTACTATGATTTTAAGATTCAATTTATAACTTTGGCATAAATCCTTGCTCTCCATTGCGTCTATTATTTCTTGATACAATGCTCTCGTGTGAATTTCAACCATAATATTTGTACCATTACTTTCCTCTTCTTCAATCTCTAAGTTGTATAAAACTTATAATATATCATTTCCAATGCCTTTCTTCTCATATACTTCAAAAATATACTCACCATTCAAAAGAGTCTTTACTCTTTTTAGATTTTTTTCCATCTTTTTAATGATCTTCTTATTTATAGGATCCAGATCTTTCACATCTATAAAACTCACAAATCCACACTTAATTATTCTAACAAATCTACTTTCAATGTTATGTATATTAGAGAGCTCAAAAGTATTTGGTCCTTCTGCACCCGTGGATTTACATTCTCCACGAGTGTAATTCAAAAACCCTAAAAGTATAAAGAATTGAATAGAGGCCCATCCTTAAGACAAACTGGATGCCTTTCTTGCTCAGACTTCACTATTAAGAATTGTACAAATTTCTTGCCATCACAGCTCTAAATTTGTACATAATGAGATCCATCATCCAATGCCTTGGTTTCTATTCTTGATGTAGTGATATAAGGCTGTCCTAATATCACGAGATAAGCACCATCATTTTGAACAAAAAAAAATTTGTTTTACTTTCACATCTCCAATCTTTGTCGCAATTGTTGGACAAGTTTCAAATAATTGTATTCATCTATAATTTGCAAGCCTCATAATCCATCCATGATTAGTATCAATTGGCCATTTATCTTTCTCATAAATATTTCGAGACATAATATTTATCTCTGAGCAATGGTCCACAAGAGCAAAAACTGATTCATCTAATCTTCTAAGTTTGACCCTTATTTTTGTGGTAGCTCTAGCCCAAAATGGTTGAATATAATCCATTCTTACCTTGTCTTCCCTATCAATGCCATGCACAATTGCACAATCAAAGGTCCTCACTTCTATCTGAATATTTCTTCCATGTGCTGCCTTAAATATTATTTCATCCACCACTTTTTCATTCTCTTCTTGAATTTATAAGGCTTGGATCTTTATGTCATAGCCTCTCGCCTCTTGTTCATTCTTTTCTACCATCTTTTCACATTCCACAAAATTTTTATCTTTGGCTACATTACTCTTGTTGTTGGCCACACAGATTTGTGCAAATATTTATAAGATCTTATCTTCCTCTTCATTAATCAAATAGTCATTTTCTTCTTTAATCATTTGACCATCACTAAGCTTCTCTTCTATAGCTATTGCATCATAAATCAAAGCAAATACTTGTCTAATTTTAAACTCCTCATCTTTGATCATATGCGTATCCAAAGCCTTCGTCATGATTGTTTCAACTGTTATCTGTCTCTTCTTCTTAATGACATCAATGATCAATTCATGAAAATCTTTTTTAGCAATGCCAAGATTCAATGTCATTGAAGCTTATAGGTAGGTCCCTTATCTTTTCTTTTAGAATCAACTTTCTTTTCTTTTTTCTTGGCAATTTCTGCTCTCTCTTCCCATTTTTTCTTTAGAAATAGCCCTTTCTCCTAGATGATCAAAGACACAGGACCTTCCAGATTTTTTGCCGTGTATGAGCAACAGGACCTTCTACCTTTTTACCTTTTTTGAGCTTCTGGATTTTTCTCTTAGATACTAGCTCCTCTGTATCATCATTCTTAGATGTTCACCTCCTCTTCTTTTCAACAAAGACATCATAATCTTTACTATTATCTTGAATTTCACCTAAAAAGACTTTGATGCTAGATGTTTCAACAGGGTCATCTCAACTAGTGACATTTCGAATGGCTTAAGTTCCTCTGCGTAAAGTTTCAATAGATAGAGCTTCTAAAGCCTTAATTGTGTATTGTTCCACTCCTATATAGAATGTCTCAACACCTTGTCTATGCAAATAATTAAACCTTCTCATTTTCTCTTCCATAAGCTTCTTCATCCCTCCCCTATCAAAGTTGGTATTCAAAGGCAAGTTAGTAGATGCATCATGAATCTTATCATCTTTGAAGACAATAATGCCTACTTTAATAGCTTCATCACATGATTTACAACTTTGAAGATTGTGACTGTCTTCTCTATCACAATAAACGCATCTCCTCACAAATGATCTTGCACCTTCAGATGATTGAGAGCCTTGGAGTTTTTTCAATTCACTCATTTCTACCTTCAAATCCCTAATATCCTTTATAAATTCATCTAAAGTTTTTTCATCAACTATCTTTATCATCTTAGGAGATGTTATTGAAGAGGTTGGAGCAAATGATACCTTGGAAGCTTTTGTAGTAGGCTTTGGTGATACATCCATTTGAGTTATTACACTTTTGGATTTCATTCTCCATTGCTTTGCCACAAGAGTGACGTATTCCTCCACTCTCCTCCAATCATTTGTAAAACCTCCTTTGGTGGTTCAATCATCTAAAAGCAAAAAGAGTCTATCTTCCAAAACATCATCTGCTGCTTGCAAGAACAACTCAGCCTTCCTAGTATCAAAAAGATATCTTTCTGCTTAAGGCAATTGGTTGTATTTCTTTTCAAAATCTCGTAGCAATTCATTTGGACCTATAGTATTTCCAAGCTGCTGTTCAATCCAATCAATAAAAGACCTCTTCGTCATCTTCTCTAAGTCTTCTTCAATGTACTCATCACGCAATCTCTCTTCAAATATCATCCAAGTAGTTTTATTTGCAACCCTTTGAATTTCTTCCACTTTCTTACGAATCTCAAGCACAATAGCTAGTGTGAAAGTTTGTATCATTCGAGCCTCATGTACTTCTTGCACCTCCATCTCACAAACATAAACCTTCAAAAATCTAGTGATGCCTTTCCATCAAATCTCCCAATCTTGTCAACAATATCCTTCAAAGCCTTGGTAGTTCTATTGCCTCCAACTTCAATTCTATATTGTTCCACAAACATTGCCACAGCTTCTAAAATGGTGTCCATGTTTGATTGGGCTCCAAAAAAAGCCCCTCTAGTATCCTCCATATTGCCTTAGTCAAAATTAATAGCCCCAAAGCATCTCTTAATGGAAATATCAAATATGTCGGATAAAAATAGTTTGCTTTAAAAAAATGTTGGGTTCCTAGCTGCTATTTAAACAAGCACAGAACATAAGAGGAAGTTGTGTAAGTATCTTATGTACTTGCACAATATTTATTCAAGCTTCCAAATTATATTTGCATTATACTTATACAAAACTTGTACAAATATAAAATACAAACCTTTGAATAATATTTGTACAAAAATAGAATATAATCCTTGTACAAAATAGAATAAAATCCTTGATAAAATACTAGTATGAATACTTCAATAAAATAGTATATAATTCTTGGTATAATACTTATATAGATACTTATATAAAATAGTGTAAAATCCTTAATATAATACTCATACAAATACTTGTACAAAATAATATATAATCCTTGATATAATACTTGTACAAATACTTGTATAAATATTATATATAATACTTATAGAATATTATATAAATACTTGATATAAATACAAGTATATATACTTATATAATAAGTATAAGCAAAGTATGTATATATTCAAGTATACCTCAAAATACAACCGCATATGAGGAATACAAGTCATACAATAAGTTGAAACTAAATAAATCACTCAAAATCTATCCAAAGTCCAAATTATGCGTGCTTATAACCTACAAAAATTTAATAATCCATTGTAAAATATATCAAAATATCACAAATAGATGTCTCACCGTTTAAAAATTATGGCTAAAAGAAATAGGCACTAAAATTTCCCAGCAAATGCAAGGGCAGCAAAGCTCTTCTTTACTTCAGCCTTTGTTGTGATTACTTCCCTTCTCCAAATTGGACATGCAATAGCTTTTAAGAAAGCTCACTCCATTATCTAACTTATTCTAAAATTTTGCATGCATGCCTCTCAAAATCCAGATTTTATAGCTAGTTGATTCTACTCTTCAAACCCTAGCAACAATTTGCCCTCTTGATACTTCACGGCTCATAAACTTTCATAAAAGCTTCAATGTATTGATTTTTGTTTTCATGGAAAGCCTACATAAGCTACTATAAGAATCTATAATATCAAAAAGATTGAAGAGATTGTCCAACTTGGGTGATTTAACAAAGTCTTTGCCTCTCTTCGTTAGGTGGCAGCAGATCCTTTCCCACTTTCAAGCTCTCAACTTTTTTTTTCCAAATCCAAATGCTACAAGAAATGTCTAGATAGAAATCTAGCACAATTTTCCACACTTTCTATAAATTTCACTAAGAAAGACTTGAAATCAGACTTTCATTGGTAGATCAAAGTTTTTGCCGTCACTTTTGAATAGCAGCAAACCTCACTCTATCAAAACAAGTATAAATTTTTACTCACAATTCCAATACAAGCAAGTGAATAGGTTCTAGAATCCTCATAAGTCAAAACACACACCTCAATTTTCATTACAAATGCTTCTATATCCTTGGAGCTATCTTTTTCCAAATTTACTCTTCAAAAACTTCCAAATCCTAGCTCCAGCAAGAGGAGTATATCTCCTTTTTCTTCCATATCAATCTATGATACGCCCACATGGGCAGCCAAATCCTATTGGACAGGCCCTATTCACCCCATGCTCTTCTTTCTTATCCCTCACAAGGTCCATTCTATCTTAAAAGTCAACAAGAAAGGTAAAATAATCCTTATCTTTCTTCTAATTACAAAAGAGTCTATTCTAGAATATAAGTAAGGTAGGAACAAAACAAATAGTCATCTTAATTTATTAACTAAGTGGCTAAAATAAATCCTTTCCTTATAATATCTTCTAAAATAACCTCTAGCACTCACACATGTAATAACAATAAATACAAGATATATAATATTTTTATACACTGCATGAAAATGCAGTATGACAACGTAAATTAGAATTTGATGTTTCATCTTTACACATCCCCATTGATGAAAGATTAAATACTTCTGAATCTTTCAAAGAATAATAAAAATATTTAAAAAGATTAAACGAGAAGCAAAGATTTGCAGCCCAACATATAGAGACTTCTCAAAGAAGAGGAAGGAGATCTTTGATAGAAAAATTAAAAGACATCTACTTACTTTGGGAATGTGGGTGATGATTCAAGATGCTAGGAAATTAGATTTTTTAGCTAAGTTTGATGCACTTTGGACATGACCATATATTATCAAAGAAGTCTTTAATAATAACTCAATCAAATTTAAAATTTTAGATGGGAAAGACTTTCTCATGCTTTATCTACCTATTAAGTAATATTTATAGGTTTTTAATGAGTAATATATGTAGTTAGAAGGCCAATATAGGCATTGGTCTTAATAACTAATTTTAAATACTTAATAATAAGTAAAAATACTAAACCAATTAAAATAATTACCTCCAAGACTTATTAAGACTCCATTTTTGTAACTATTCTTCTAATAAGACTTTCATATTTATAAATATTTCTAAATTCTAATAAATGCTTAAATTTAAGAAAGACTTTGATTTAAAAAGCGTTGGACTTTTGGCTGCCACTAATTATTCAATCAAGATTCAAAATAACAAAATTCTAAATTTATATAAAATTCTTTTTCATAGGACAATTACATCCAATACATAAGTCTTATTTTACAAAATATTCAAAATATAATAAAATATTCTAAACTCTCATTCACTTATAGAAAAAGAATTTTTTTTGAATTCCAATAATCCATAATTTTTAATCCATCTATTCAAATTCAATCAAAATTTATAAAAAGTATTGATGTCTTCTTAAAAACTACTATCACAAATTTCAATTGTTGATTCATTACTAATTTATAAATATCATCAAAATCCTAATAATAATTTCAAATCCTTGTTTATAAATATTCATATACTAAATTCTTCATATCTCACAAATTAAAAGTCCAAATGCTATGAAAATTTGATGTATAGCTTTTTAATATAATAATACACCTTCTTAAAAAAATTTAGACAAAAATTTATCTAACAGCTTAAGATATGGTAAAAACCATCACTATCAATAAAATAGCCTACTTACTGCCTTGGAATTCAATCTGCTATCTTTGACTCCCAATATCTCCTTCTTTGATATTTCAAATGTAGCAACTCTTCTATATCAAGTGTAGATCTTGAAATCACCTCTCTAGCTACACCTCCTAATCTCCAAAAGCTCTCATACAATCCCTTATATCTTCAAAAGAGTGACAATAGATATAATTTGTATATCTTTAATTTAAAGCGTCTACTTCTCCCTCATAAAAATTCCAAATTTCTTGAATCTTATACCAAAATTATAATACATAAAACAAATTTTTTAATCCTAGTCTTTAAGTTTCAAATACTCTTCTTAAAATTGCCAAAATTCTTATTCTCTTCATGGACAGCCTCCTTAAAGCCTATTGGACATGACCATTGACCAATAGGAATAAAAAATTTCACCCATTGTCTTCATTTATCCACAATTTATTTTCATCCTTCCAAATAAGTCTCTTAGTAATTTAATTTTTCTTTTTTAGATCCCAATTGCTTCTTAAGGCTTTATATTAAATATTTAGGTCCTATATAATTCAAATGCCATAACCAAATTAAGTAAAAATTTAAAATAAAGTTTCTTATATCAACTCCCTTTAATTTATTTTTTTAATTATTCTAATACATATTAAAATTTATAAACATATTATATATTTTGACTATATTTTATATACTATAAGTAATTCTAATATAAAAAAAAATATGATATTAATAAACTTACATAGGAACCATCCAAGAATCTAGCAAATACATTAGCAAAAGTCAATGCATTTCATTGATGACATCCAACCTTTACATTGACTTTTGCATTTTATCGATGAAATGTATTGGTTATCACAACCTTTAAGATGACAAAATACAGATGAAGATATTGAAGAATGACATGTTCTTCATTGGATTGATGGCAAAATATAGCATTGTCATGTGGTGTGATTTTCTATCTAGGAATATACTGGATATTTGGTTGTAGATAATTTACTTAAAACTTATTGACAAGACTCCAATAAGCAATTTTTTTTAATAAAAAAATAAATAATATAAAAATATTATAAAAGAAAAGTTATATGGATAAATTTTCTTATATTTAAATAGGTTTGTATAAAAAGGTTCAAATTGCCACAAAAACCTTCTAAAATCTTATTTATTCACAAGGATTTATTTCTTTCCAAATTTTAGAGTTCATTAATTCTTGATTTGACTATTTATTTTCTATAAAATTTTCTCCATAGTCTAGGTAATATTCTTGAATTTAATCATAAAAAAAAATCAACTATATATTCACTTTTGATCATCTAATATCTTAAAAATCCTAGTAGGTGCTTAAAATCTTAGCTCAGAGACACCTAAGTACTATTTTCTTCATATCTCACAAGCTTAAAATTTTAATGCCATAAATTTTTTGCACATAATCTTGTGATATAAACATATATATTTTTAAAAATTTTAAGCCAAATTTTTTTCAAAATGCTAAAGATATAATTCAAAATATTACCACTAGTTAAGTAGGGTCACTTATTGCTCTTAGCTTACAAGCATTGACTTCAACTCTCAATATCTCCTTCATCTTAGCTTCGAATTCATCAACTTATATATAAAAAGTGTAGACAAAAAAGTTTTCTTTCTAATCCCAATTGTTGATTTTCTATTGTTTTTTTTACATACAAGTTATATCCAAATGAATTATAGTACATACAATTTTAATACCTTAACTTTGAGTGCCTATATCTCCTTCATAAAAAATCCAAATGACAAAAAATTTGCACCAAAATCATATCCAAAAGCTCAAACTTATTGATTCTTATCTTTGATGTTCAATTCTCTTCAAAAAATTAACTCTAATTCCTAATAAGCCCTCGAGCAGCCTCCTTGAAGCCTATTGCATATGATTTGTGGCCAATAGGAATAGAGACTTCTATTATCCATCTCCATTCATCCACATGGATGGCCTAACTATTCCTTATCATACTAAAAATTCTTTTTTAATCCTTTTTTTAATAAGATTTACATAATATGTATTCTAAACACCAAATAAAAGAAGTAAACAAGATCTTAAGAATCACCAATATCTAACAAAGGTGATTTAAGATATATAAAAGTTATTATCAATATAAAATCAATCTCAAAATTACTATTAAAAAAACATTATATAAACCTCAATAATAGTCCTTTTAATGGATCCCTTCTAAATTAACAACCTAATTTCACCTTGTAACCAATAAAATCTACTACTATGACTTTTACTTATTTGTATAATAAATTGTATATTAAACATTTATAAATATTTATAATTTTTTCACATGGTAGCCAAATCACAACATGACAATGTATTTGGTATTATAATCTTAGAAGAGACTTCGAGTGTTTGGTGATACTTTTAGAGATAGAAACACCTCTTGATAGCGTTTCAAATATTTTATTTAAAAAAAGTTATAAAGGCTTCAACAATGATCAAATAATATGGTGGTTCTTATGCCCTAGTATGAGACACTATCGATAGTTGAGAAGACCTATTAATTACCTTCAAAAAGAACAAAGATCAAAGTATGTAGCAAATATAATTTGGTGCATCTTAGACTTTCTCAACAAGTAATCACTGCTCCTTGTAGAATTCGTCTCTAAAAAAGGAGATAATGTCACTGACATAAGATTTATCTCAATAATTATCTAATTAATATGGATAGATAGAAGTATATAAAAATAGATTAATTTGATAATATCTTAGAATGAAGCTTTTTAGAAGCTTCATAGATGTAGATTCACTTTTATACATAAATATGGATATTTGATAGATTAGAAACTTAGCTAATAATCTAACCATATGTCGCATATGTTGGTAGCTTATAAAACAAGTTAGCCACATATCGCACATGTTGATAGCTTATAGAATAAATTAAATATATGGCATATATATAAAAAACTTGTCTTGTAAATTTGACATGTGTCTTACAAATTGGACACATGTTAGTGGTTCTACGGAATGTGTCAAGGAAACCAAAGTACAGAACAAGAGACTTGAACTAGGATAAGATTTCCAGAAGAAAACCAACAAGAATTTAAATTAAATAGATGAGTACACAAACAATATCAAAAAAGGTGAATTAGAATTCCAAAAGATACATTGTTAAGATTGAAGAACTCTTCAGCTTTGATTCTTATATATAATCCTGTTTAGGATGCTTCTGGAGCAACTACCATCAAACTAAGAAGCTTCTCAAGCAGCTTCTATCAATTGGGAAGCTTCTTGAGCTCCTTCCACTAACTAGGAAGCCTCTTGAGTTCCTTCCACTAATTAGGAAACTTCTCAACCGACTTTCACCAACTAGGAAGCTTATCAACCGACTTTCATTACCTCAAGAAGCTTTTAGAATATTCTAGAAGGTTCTATGAACCTCTAAAGTGTATATCTTTAACATCACCTCCTTCTCTAGCGATGAGTTCTAAGAGGAGCTCAATCTTATTATATATATAAGAAATCAAGAATATGCTATATTAATGAGGCTATGTATTTTATTCTCTATTCTTGGACAATAGATTCTACTAGTCCTCGAAGAAATTGCCTATGGCCTTGAGCTAATATCTCTGTTGTTGAAATATTCCATCCATTGATTTGATTTTCATTACGATGTCATATTGTAATTGCTTATAGTATATAAAATCCATTCAAAATGTATAATATGTTTATAGATTTAGATATGTGTTAGAATGGTTGATAAAGTAAATTAAAGAGATTGATAGAATAAACTTTATTTTATTTTTATTTATTTTGATTATGATATTTAAAAATTATAAGATCTAAATGATTAGTATGAAGCCTTGAGAGAAGGTGGGAGCCTAAGGGTGAAAATATAAGCTATTAGGAGGCTAATTGGAAGGGATGAAATGAAGGCATGGTCAGATAAAGGCAAGGAATGGGGAACTTCATCCCTATTGGTCGAATACCATGCCCAATGGGCTTTGAGGAGGCTTCTTGCGACCTTAACAAGGGTTTTGATGACTTTAACGAAGGCATTAGGAAATCAAAAGCTAGGGTTGTAAAGTTTAGGATTTTAAGTACAATTTGTGTACAAAAATTAGAGGATTTGGAATTAGGGTAAAGAAGTTATAGCCATTTGAAGTTAAGGTATTAATTTGAGACATACTGTCACTATTTTGAAGATTGAAGGAGTTGTATGAGAGTTTTTGGAGATCGGGAGGTGCGGCTAGAGAGGTGATTTCAAGCTCTAAACTTAATGTGGAAGAATTTCTATATTTGGAGTTTAAAAGAAGGAGATATTGGGAATCAAAGACAGCAGATCAAACTCCAATGCAATAAGTAGGCCGTTTTGTTGATAGTAATGAGATTTGCCATATCTTGAGTTTCTAGATGATCTTTTGTCTCAAACTTTTTAAAAAGATGTATTATTATGCTAAAAAGATATATATCAAATTTTCTTAATATTTAGACTTTTAGATTGTGAGATATGAAGAATTTAGTACATGGGTGTTTGTAAACAAGGGTTTGAAGCTACTGATAGGGTTTTGGCAATATCTAAAGATTGGTACAAAATCGACGGTTGAAATTTGTGGTGGTATTTGTAAAGACTACATTAATACTTTATGTAAACTTGGAGTAAATTTGAATGGTTGGATCAATAATTATAGATTATTGAAGTTTGGAAAAAATTCCCTCCTTACGGGAGAATGAAGGTTTTAGAGTATTTCTTATGTTTTGAGTGGTTTGATGAAATAAGACTTGTATATTGGATGTAATAGCCCTATGGAGGAGACTTTATATAAATTTGAGGGTTTTTACTATACTTGGATCTTGGTTGAGGAATTCGTGGCAACCAAAAGCCCAACGCTTTCTTGAGGCAAATTCTCTCTACCTCGACAATGACCTTTAAAACATCTTCTAAATAAAATCTCAAAACTAAAAGGATTCACCTTTCCAAGTTGAAGCAATATCACTAAAGCTTGAGTATTGGAATCGAGACTTCCATGGTTGGATCTTGCTTCTAATGGCTCCAACTAAGGTCATACTTGACTTTGAAATGTGTTGTCCTCACTTAGCTCAATTGAAGGTTGTGAAAACTGCACTGGTTTATTTGAAGCTTGTGTGGCAAAAAAATCTCCTGAGTCTTATTTTCTTGATACTTGGAAGTTTGACATGGTGACTAACTTGCTTCTATTGCTCTATTCTATCTTGGAACAAATGACTACATCTTGATGAAGGCTTTAGTGTAACTCTTCCCTTCTTTTTGAATATTCCTTGAAATTAATCTTCAATAAGAAATTATCATTGAATACGTTTGGATTTGTAGGAATCCTATACCTTTTGAGGCATAACTTTGCAAATCCTTCAGCTGCTAAATTATTGTTCTATGGCGTACTTCACAAATCAAACTTTGGATGATATTCATAATTAGAGTAAAATAGTGTTTGTTGAATTAAAGCATGAACAATATTATTATATGCAAATTCTACTAATGATAGATATAAGATCCAATCATCTTGTTGATATTTAATACTGCATCATAAATACTACTCCAAAATCTAGTTAATTTGTTATGTTTGATCGTCAGTTTGAAGATGGAAAGCCATAGAAAGTTTAATATCTATTTTTGATATTTCAAAAAGATATTTCTAGAACTTAGATATGAATTGGGATCCTCGATCAGATACAATATTATCTGATAGGCGATGATATTGATATATATTGTTAAGAAAAAGTCTTGCTATTTCTTCACTAGATGTAGTCTTTTTACAAAGGATGAATGAATCATTTTTGTAAGTCAATCAAACACTATAAAAATGTTGTCCAATGAATTGCATGGTAGTAGATCTGTGATGAAATCCATTGAGATAGAGGACCATGACTGTCTTGGAACAGGCAAGGATTGCAAGAATCCATATGGACAATATCAAAGATTTTTGGACCTTGAACAGATATCGCAAGAGAGCACAAAGTCCTTCACTTCCTTCCACATTTGAGGCCACCAAAAATCTCAAGAAATAAATTCCAAAGTCTTGTTAAATCCAAAGTGATCCACAATTAGAAATTCATGGTGAAATTAAAGAATGTGTAATTGTATTGATCCTTTTGGAATATACAAACGTTCTTCAAAGTATAGAAGGTCTTCCACAAATTTGATCTTATCAATATTTTTTCACAAGCAATGTTGTCATGTTGTGGTTTGGCTATCATATGAAAAAATTATATATATATATATTCAATGTATAATTTACTATACAATTAAATGAAAGCCATATCAATAGATTTTATTAGTTACAAGATGTGATTAGATTATTAATTTAAAAGATATCTATTAAAAGAATTATTATTGAGATTTATACAACCTTATTTCTTCTTTTGATAATAATTTTGATGTTGATTTTATATTGATAATAACTTTTATATATCTTAAGTCATCTTTGTTAGACATTAGTCATCTTTAAGATATTATTTATTTCTTTTATTTGGTATTTAGAATTCATATTATGTAAATCTTATAACAAAAAGGATTAGAAAGGGGTTTTTTGTATAAAAGTTAGGCCATCTATGTGAATGAATGGAGATGGATGATAGAAGTCTCTATTCCTCTTAGCCAAAAATTATGCCCACTGGGCTTCAAGGAGGCTGCCCAAGGGTTTATTAGGGATTAGGATTTGTCTTTTGAAGGGAGTTGAACATCATAGGCTAGGATCAGCAAGTTTGGATTTTTGAATATGGTTTTGGTGCAAATCTTCTATGATTTGGACTTTTTATAAAAGAGATATAGGCAATCAAAGTTAGGATATTAAAATTGTATCTATTATGACCATTTTGGACATAACTCGCGCGTAATGAGAGCAATAGATGATCGGCAATTAAGATTGGAAAGAAAACTTTCTTGGCTATATTTTTTATATATAGCTTGATGAAATCTAAGCTAAGGTAAAGAAGATATTGGAAGTTGAAGTCAAGGCTTGTAAGCTAAGGGCACAATGTGACCCTATTTAACTAGTGGTTACATTTTGAGTTATATCTAATGCAATTTCATAGATAGTTGACTCAAAATTTTTAAGAATATATATATTTATATTACAAGACTATGTGCAAAAATTAAGTGGCATTAAAATTTTGAATTTATAAGATATAAAAAAAATAGTGGTCAAGTGTCCTTGAGCTAGGATTTTAAGTACCTATTAGGGATTTTGAAATATCAGACAATTGAAAACAAATTTATGCTTGATTTTTTTTTTGATCAAACTTAAAAAGATTTTTTTCATTGTGAAGAAAATTTTATAGAACTTGAATAGTTGAATCAAGAGCTATTGGATTCTAAACATCAAGAAGAAATAAGTCTTTATGGGTGAATAAAGTTTTGAAAGATTTTGGTAGAAATTTGAACCTTTTTTATACAAACTTATTTGAATACAAGATAATTTATCTATATAACTTTTTTTTTATAATATTGTTATATTGTTTGTCTTTTTTATTTAGAAAAAATCACTTATTGGAGTTTAGCCAATAAATTTCAAGTAAATTCTCCATAGCTAAGTACCTATTATATTTCTAAATAGAAATTCATATCATATGACAACGCTTGGCATCAACAACCAAAGCATCATTAATAGTTGCAATATGCACCTCATTTAGGAAACTAGGACCAATAGGTGCTGATATAATGGTGGTACAAAGATAAAATTGCTCCTATTTCAACAAGGTTGTATATTGTTGATTAAATGCTACCTCCCCTATCCTGGTGCAAGATATGATCTTCTCAATAGAGCATTAGACAATCTTTGTTGTTTTTTTGGACGATAGGTGATAACAAAGTTAAATTGAGATAGCAACATATTCCATCAAGCTTAGCGGCGATTGAAAATCTGAGCTGACATAAAATATTCTAAGTTCTTATGATTTGTATATATACTCACATGGTGTATTGCGCCTTCAAGAAAATGACGCCATTCTTCAAAATAATTGATTATTATATTTTACAGCTTGACTAATGGCTTTATTAAGCAATTGAGGGTCCAAGAATAACAATAACAAATCCTTCATATCATCTCTTAATCTCCAATAAAATTGGTTCATTACAGCTTCTTCATTTCAATTGATGTTATACATTAATTATTTAAAATCGGATATATAGACTAATACAAAGCATATCCCTTAATATAATGCCAAGATCTTAGCTATTGTCTAATGATTCTTATCATGTTCTTCAAATGCTTTTGCAAATGCTTTTATGAAAACTTCAAAGTTGCTCAAAATTGGCAATTTTTTATCAAACAAAGATATAAACCATGATAGTACTTGCCCCGTAAGCAAGGTGTCAACCAATCTAATCCATGATTCTTTTGTTGGATAAATATTAGATTATAGAATTATTATCAATTAAATATGATTGACAAATCCTTTAACTATAAATACGTAGCATCATATTTTTTCAAAAGATTAACTTGAGGCTCTTTATATTGTTGAACAGGCGGATTTTCCTAGTATAGTATGGATAGTATTGCATTATCTAGTATAGAAGTTGGAAGAGGGTGCAATCTAAATTGTGATACTTCAGATGTTACATCATTATGAATTTTTGTAATAACTCCTTCAATTTTCGCAATCCTAGCAGATAAAGTAATAAGAGTACTTATAATTGCATCTAACTTAGACTTGGAAGATTCAGTTATATTAATGTCTTGGCTTCCAATCATTTTAATACAAAGAAGAAATGACTTTGTCAGAAAATAATATTAGTTTAGAGGAGGGTAATCCGCAACTTCTACAATGCTTTAAGACCTTCAAGAAGAGGGGTGATCCACTCTCTCACAAGAACAAAAAAGCTCTAATATTGTGATGAAGAAAATATCAATTTAGAGGAAAGTAATCTATGTGAATCCCACCAATGGATCTCAATTGGTGGATTGGTTAAAAATATAGTCTTAAGTCATTTAGTTATATAAATAATATGGTTAGAGAGATTTTTTTTATTATTTAAGTATTTATTAGAATTTAGAAGTATTTATAAATATGAAAGTCTTATTAGAAGGAAAGTTACAAAAATAGAGTCTTAATAAATCTTGGAGGCAATTATCTTAGTTGGTTTAATATTTTTATTTATTATTAAATATTAGGAGTTAGTTATCAAAACCAATGTCTACATTGGCCTTCTAACTACATGTATTATTCATTAAAAACCTATAAATGTTACTTAGTAGGTAGAAAAAGCATGAGAAAGAAAACTCATGTCTTTTTATTTATCTTTGTAGAAAATAGGATTTTGAGTTGATTTTTATTGATTTTATTATTATAAAAAATTTCCAAGGTAGAATAAAATAGCCTTAAATTGATATTATCATTTTAGAAATATTATAGAGAATTTTAGAATTTATTTAGAATTTATTAAGAATTTTTAGAGCAATTTTAAATACTTTGGTAAAAATTAGTTTTACCACCTTGGGAGCCATTATGAAGGAATGGAGCAAAATTTGAAGGCCATACAAGGTTCCTAGGCTACTAGGGTATTTATAAACACTATGGTGAAGTCAAAAATACAAAATTATTAGTTCTACTAGTAAAAAATAAGAGGATTAGCAGCTAGTGTAGTCCTTGTAGGAAAAGAGGTGCACAAGTTCCATATGGGTTGTCGCACCTTAAATGTAGGTAGGAGGATAATACTAAGGCCTCATGGCCTCTCTAGGACACCTATATATACTACTTATGAGCCTTGGTGAGGTTCAAACCCATGATCTTGTAACAAGTTTTCCTTGAAGTAAAAATTATTCACTTAACTTTTTTTATTATTTATATTTTAACTTTGAATTATCATAAATTACTAATAATAGCTTAGATTTATATATTTTTTACATCATTGGAAAGATAAAAAAATTATCTACTTGAAAATATAATTTTTAATTTTTACTTTTATTTTTTATTAGGTGAAAATCTAGTGAACAAATTGTGACTAGTTTTGTAGTGTGCAATTACTTAATTGCATATATTTTACTTGTTTTGTATTGTTCTTCTCCTTTATTATTGTTTATTGCTCCTTATACTTCACACCACAATTTATAAGCAACTCTCAATTGAGGCTACTTTATAACTTGGGTTGAAGAGTGAATTATATCCTCACATAAATGATATATTTGCTGGGAAGTGGTGCTTCTAATTGTGTGTGTGAATGTCAAGTTAGTATGTTGTAATTCACATTTTGCTTGGTCTTTTTGAGTGAGAAGTTCAAAGTTAATCTTCATTATTGATAAGATTTCTACATCTCTTCTTTATAGGTGTATACAAAACTTGTCAAGTTCTCAATTCATAAGGTATTCAAAAAATTTCATTATTGAGTGCTTGTTGATTTGCTCTCAAGTTTCCATCAATCAATTTTTTTATTATATATTTTAAGTTAAAAATTTCTACATTAGTGTATCTTGATGTTGGCTTTCTAATAAGCTATTGCACATTCAATTTAGACCTAATTTGAATTTTTAGTGAATTTTAGACCAGGAAATAGTTCACTACCTTTGCAGTTTCATATACCTCATATTTGGAAACGCATTTCTTAGTGTGTGGTGACTATTTAATAGTGGAATTTTTGGTGTATAAGCACTTTGAAGTCAAGATTGTAATAGTACAAATTTCAATGCTATTGAATAAGAAGTTAATTTTTGGAAATTTTTGGAGTGGAGAGAGGTTATTGCCTTGAGTGGAATATAATTGAGGTTAGTGATTTCTATCTCTTCAATCATTTACATTGTTGATTTTATATTATACTTTTAATTGTTGTGTTTTAAATCTTATCTTAATTATATTAAACTATAATATAAATAAATTAAAATAAAATAAAAAACAAATAATAAAAATAAAAAAATAAATTAAAAATTATTATTATTATTATTATTATTATATAAAAAAAATATATATATAATAAAATAAAAAATAATATCATTAAATTAAAATAATTATTTTATAATTATTTTATAATTATATTAACTTTTATTATATTTATTATATTTATTATATTATATTTTATTTTTATTTATCTTTTTATCTTTATCTTTTTTATTTAATGATTACTATTATTTTTATATATTAATATTTTTTTTTCTTTTATTTTTTTAAATACATAATAAATTTTTTATATTGATATAAATTTAATATATTTTTATTTATGTATTAATTTATTTTTATATCATATTTTTACTTCTAACTTGAAATACTATTTGATTAGTTTAGTATTAGTATAGTATTATTTGGTGATTCTCTTTAGATTGGTTGTCACTTTGGAAGCATAAAGAGTGGAGTTCAAATACAATTTGAAATCTAAGACTAATCTTGGTAAGTTCCAAATCTTAGCTTTTCAATTATTTAAAATTTTAGATAAAAGCAAGGAAAGAGCACGGTGTCATATTGTATTTACATGTAGTGTGTAAAAATATTATATATCTTATATCTATTGTTATTATATGTGTGAGTGCTAGAGATTATTTTAGAAGATATTATAAGGAGAGGATTTATTATAGCCACTTAGTTAGTGAATTAAGATGGCTATTTGTTTTGTTCTTACCTTACTTATATCCTAGAATAAACTCTTTTGTAATTAGAAGAAAGATAAAGGTTGTTTTACCTTTCTTGTTGACTTTTGAGGTAGAATGGGCCTTGTGAGGGATAAGAAAGAAGAGCATGGGGTGAATAAGGCCTATCCAATAGGATTTGGTTGCCCATGTGGGCGTGTCATAGTCTAATATAGAAAGAAAGGGAGATATACTCCTCTTGCTGGACCTAAGGAGGGAGAATTTTTGAGCAGTGAACTTTGGAGAGAGATAGCTCTAAGGATATAGGAGTGTTTGTAATGAAAATTGGTGGGTGTGTTCTCCGTATTGTGAGGATTTTAGAACCTACTCACTTGCTTATATTAGAATTGTAAGCAAAAAGTTATACTTATTTTAGTAGAGTGAGGGTTTGCTGCCACCCGATGAAGAGGGGTAGAAACTTCGATCTGCTACTGCAAGTTTGATTTCGAGTCTTTCATAGTGAAACTTATTGAAAGTGTGGAAAATCGTGCTAACTTTCTATCAAGACATCTCTTGTAGCATTTGGAGTTGGAGAGAAAAAGTTGTAAGCTTGAGAGTGGGAAAGGGTTTGCTGCCACCCGACAAAGAGAGGCAGAGATTTTGTTCAACCACCTAAGTCGGACAGACTCTTCAATCTTTTTGATATTTTAGGTGCTTATAGTAGCCTATGTAAGCTTTCCATGAAAACAAAAATCAATACATTTGAAGCTTTGATGAAAGTTTTATGAGTCGTGAAGTGTCAAGAGGGCAAATTGTTGCTAGGGTTTGAAGAGTAGAATCAACTAGCTATAAAATCTGGAGTTTGAGAGGCATGCATGCAAAATTTTAGAACAAGTTAGATGATGGAGTGAGCTTTCTAAAAAGCTATTGCATGCCCAATTTGGAGAAGGAAAGTAATCACAACAAAGGCTGAAGTGAAGAAGAGCTTTGCTGCCTTTGCATTTGCTAAGAAGTTTTAGTGCCTATTTCTTTTAGTCATCACTTTTAAATGGTAAGTCATCTATTTGTGAAATTTTGATATGTTTTACAATGGATTATTGGCTTTCCATAGGCTATAAGCACGCTTGATTTGAACTTTGGATGGATTTTTAGTGATTTATTTAGTTCTAGCTTATTGTATAACTTGTATTCCTCATATGCGGTTGTATTTTGAGGTGTACTTGAGTATATACACACTTAGTTTATACTTATTATACAAGTATATATACTTGTATTTATATTGAATACTTATACAAGTATTTTACAAGTATTATATATAATATTTATATAAGTATTTATATAAGTATTTATATAAGTATTATACCAAGTATTATATAAGTATTATTCAAGGACTTATATTTTATAATTATACAAGTTTTTATACAAATATTATATCAAGTATTATACAAGTATTTATACTTTATACTTATACAAGTCTTATACAAGTATAATATAAGTATTATTTGAAAGCTTAAACAAGTATTGTGCAAGTATAGAAGATACTTGCACGGCTTCCTCTCATGTTCCCTGCTAGTTCTAATAGCAGCTAGGAACCCGGCGTTTTCCTAAGGCAAATTCTCTCTATCCGACAACGGCTAGGAGAAACTTGATGGATTTTAAACCTTAGCTTTTTAATTTATTTGAACTTTTAGACAAAAATATGGAAGAAGCACACCTAGGAGAAACTTGGTGGGTTTCAAACCTTAGCTTTTAAAATTTTAAACAAAAGCAAGAAAGGAGCACGGCTAGGAGAAACTTGGAGGATTTCAAATCTTGGTTCTTTCTTTTATTTGAAATTTTAGATATATTTAAGAAGAAGCACGCCAAGACTTGCTATCCTATAGGTAACATCTTAACCATTCTATCACCTTGTACTCTAACTGAATATTAAAACATTCAATTATATGCACCAAGAATTTTTCTAATCTATCTCTTTTGTTAAGAGAACCTAATTGTGTTTGTGATAGATGCTTCAATTTTTAGATATTATATATGGAAGTGAAGTTGGATTGATGATCGGCATGACTTCTTTTTGGCATTAAATCTGTACTTGTGAAAAGTAATGATCTTCATGAGACATAGTTAATTGTTGCAAGTTGCCCTACAGGTTGCCTTTTATCCAATCCATCTGATTTTTGTGATATTCACGTGTTAAAATTTTTAAATTACTTGTACTATCTTTGGCCTTATTTTTTAATCTCTAAATTGTGAATTAAGTCCAACTAACAAGTGATTTTGCCATATTAAGATCGGCATGAGATCTTAACTTGGTATTTAGTTGAACCTCATACATCACTTGTATGAAAAGTTTAATTATTGGATGATATCACTAATTTGAGATCAGCACGAGATTTCATCTTGGTATATAATTAAACCACATGCCTTATAAATAGATAAGAAGAAAAAGGATTTTATGTTAATTCTCAAAATAAAAATAAAAATAATTTAAAGTCTACTTGTTTTGCTTTAAATCACCTACTAGGTCTTTTTTCATAAGGAAGTTATATAAAAATCATATACTTAGTTGTATGCCACCTAGGATTAAATTTAAGATAGTTCATCTTCTTATTGGCCTTATTTTGCGATCTTGACATGTTTTACAATCTGAAATACATATTGAGCCTATAGTTTTAGAAACCCACGTATTAGAAGAAATTTGCGACAAGATGTTACAAGCTTCTATGTCAATATAGGCCTATGATTGGCCAACAACAAGCCCTTTCAGCCGTGACATACATTAGACAAGGTCCTTCAGAAGATATTACCTCTTATGTCAAGTGATTGCAGATAGTATGTACTCAATATATTGATAATTTGTTAAACAAGGATACCAAAAGGCACTACTTTATCCAAGGTTTTGCCATGTCTTCTACAATTTGGAATATTTTAAATAAGAGACCTAAAGATTTAGAAGGAGTCATTTAAGTTGCTTTAAAATTAGAGGTTATTGATAAAAAAAAATGATCGCATGCTTAGAAGGATAGAAGAACAATTATCCGCCTTTATACCTTTACAACATGGACCTATAGAATTCCATCAACTTATAGCTTTAAGCTACTCACAACCTTCTATATTTTTTTTGCTAATTAGCAATCTAATACCTTTAGCTATACAACCTTCACATAATTAAGCTCAATCTAAAATCTTTCATGATAATAGATTGGAAAAATTTAAAAGTGAAATATGACAAACCAATGAGGTATTTAAAAATGAGATGATGAATACTATGAAAGTTATTAGTGAACAAATGTCTTACCTTATCAAAAATCAAACTCCAACTATAGAGCCTAAATATCATAAATTGGAAATTCATACCTCTGAATTATAATGTACAAATTATAGATAAGTGAACCATACGGCACAATTTTGTCCACAATTCCTATAACAACTTAGAGAAAAAAACCAAGTCGAATTGTATAAGCCTCCTCATCAATTGAAACAAATAGGTTCTAATTTCTCTTCAATTCAAAGAAATAATATGATATCTTGTCCTACTTGTAGAAAGCCACATTGAATAGGTCAATGTTAGATTCAAAATGGAATTGTATGCTCTAATTGTGGAGGTTCTCTTCCTACGGATTGTTACAAAAGACTCAACCAAGTCATTCCCTCAACTTCTTTCTCAAGAAACTATAATAATGAAATTGGAAGAAATATATGAGTTAGAATTTATAGATCTTATTGTTACAAAAAGTCCATCAAATATGTATTATGATCCTTCAAGCAATGGTCAAAATCATCACCCTTCAATAATAATTCAAACCAATCATGGGATATTGCAAGGATCTGTAGCATATATCCAAAATCAAAACCAAAATCAACAGCCATAAGCTTCTCAAGATGTTAGATACCAGTAGTTCAACTTGATGTACCTTCTACATCAAATTTACCATCTCCTCAATGCCACTTGGTGCAACTAGACAATAAGGAGATCTTCAAGGATAATGCATATTTATCCTCTTTGATTGTAATCAAAAGTGTGAATGCCAAAAAACCAATAGATTTAGCACAACTTGAAGAAGATGAGGTATCTATAGATACTTCAGAAGAATCATCTAATTTTATAGAATTGTCAAAAATTACTCAAGAAATAACTAAAAAATTCCAAGACAAATAACCTTTTTCTGTAATTGAATCTGATGAAGAAGTATACTAATTTGTAGGCAAGGAAGGACCTTAGACTTCTAGTGCCTTTTTGAAACAACCAACAACTAATAAAACCTTCAATCCTATAGAATCTTACGACGTATGGCAAGATCTTTATAGAGCTAGAGCCAATATTTCTTTTAGACAATTGGTTCAAGTAGCACCAAATATCAAAAAAGACCTCAAGGAAGGAATAATATTATGAAGGAAAATAAAGAACATAGAAGAAATAGTTCAAGTTGAAGTTGATGATCTAGAAGAGAATATCACCTTGGAAGAAAAGAATGACAATAGAGAATATGGACCTGTTGAGATAGATGTAGAAATTGTAGATAAAATAATTTCTAAGGTCATAGTAGATGATAGAAGTAGCGACAATATCATGCTTGAATCCACTATGAACAAATTGGGATTAAAAATCACTCACAAGGCAATTATGAAGGTCAGATTAGCTGATCAAAGACCTTTTCAACCTCTAGGTCAAATCCGTGACTTCCATATGTGAGCAAGAGGTGTAGATTATATAGTATCATTTTATGTGATACGGTTATATGAAGAAGTGGATAATTATCTTCTCTTGTTAGGAAGAGGATGATTGAGCTCAATTAGAGCCTTTAAAAAAAATTAGTGGAAATCAAGGATTTGTAGCCCAATATATAGAAACTACTCAAAGGAGAAGAAAAGAGATTTTTGATTAAAAATAATAATTTCTTACTCTAGGGATGTGGATAATAGTTGAAGTTGCTAGAAAATTAAATTTTTTAGCTAAGTTGATGTACTTTGGATAAGACTGTATATTATCAAAGAGGTCTTTGATATTAACTCAGTCAAACTTAAAACATTAAATGGGAAAGGCTTTCCTACATGAACTAATGGAAGTTATTATAAATAATACAAGGTATGAATATTGGTTAAAATACCAATGTACTTTATTATTTAGATAGTGATTTTAAGTCCAATCTTAATAGAATATAGATATGGAATTAGTAACTAAGTAAGACACTATTGTATGTAGAACCATATCAAGTTAGAAACAACCAATTGCCTTTTTGTTCTAAGTCAAAGTCTTAATATTTTTTTCTCCTTAATTCTACTTTTTTTAATAGATTATATTATCCAAGTTTACAATGGCCTTCTAACTACATGTATTACAGTGGTTTATTGTTTTATTTATTCTATCAATACTACCTAGAGTAAACCTATAAAGAAGGATTCAAACATAGGAAAAGACTAACCGCATTGAGTTAAACTGTTAAGGTCACACAACTAACCACCTTCTGATTATACTAAAATATCCCAATTCTATTATAATATCTCCCACATATTAATAATAACTTTGTTAATAAATAAAATATCGCAAGCAATAATCCAACTTAAGTAATCACTGCCTCTTTTCTTTTCTTTATTTATGACAATAATATATAATATTACGATATCTCAAAAAAATATAATATATAATTATTTCATATTCCAAATATAAGAATGTTTCAAAATTGAATATCACTCCCAATAAGTTATTTCACACAATTTAGACTCCACAAACTTCCTCTCATGGATCACCCTCAATTCAATACTCAATGTATTATGATTTTCTCATATTCATAGTCATTCTTCACAAAACATCTCCAATTTTCCACTTTCAATTTTCTACTTATATTTTTCCACTGATATTTCAACATACTAGTACATCCTCAATCTTTTATTATAAATCAATTCTTTCTTTTATCACAAAATTACTCTTTATAATATTCAAAATCTATCTATTATCCTTCTCCTACAAAAGAAACAAGAAGAGATAGCACCAAGCTTACCTTGGCTCAGCACTATCACAATTTGGCTGCAACTTTTATATATTCAATTAAATTATATTTACCTCGACGATGTTAACTACTATACAACCAATGATAACTATTTTTTCTAACTTCCTCATCCATTCTATCTTCTAAACTGGCCATTCATTGATTTATTATTTATTTTTAATCCTAAAAATTATATATTATAAATCATAAAATTCCTATCCATTCTACATAGCTCTACTTCTAATTATGTAGTGCCCTCGCAACCACAGAATTGGTAAAAAGAACTTTTAATTATGAAATTGGCTCTTTGAAATGGGATGCTCCTCGATTCTCCATAGGAGGTTCCTGTGCTTCTAGCTCTAATAGTAAATCCTCATCCTCCTCTAGACAAATCCACATAGTTGCTCTTCAATTGGATTGATAAATCTTTGTTATCCACTCCTAATTCTCAAACTTGAGCCTCCAAATGTAAAATTTTGCCATCTTTGGCCTCTAATTGGCACTCTTGTTGCTTCATCTTCTCGTCCAGCTCACTAATATTTAAAATTAGTAGAACAGATACCTGTAGCTAAATAATATTGGCCAAATTGCCCCCCAATTTTGCCACTTCATCCTTTAAGGTACTAATTTTTGCCTACAACTTATCCATTCTAATTTTATGTTGGTCTCTCAATTTCACCTTTTTTTGTTGTAATTTTATTATTTTTTCACGTTCTACTTGCAACTAACACTTCAATGCCTCCCTTTCCAAATCCCATGTCCTGCAATTCTCTACTAGTTCTTGTTTTTGGCCATTTAAGATTCTTTGAGTGTGATCTTTATCATTCGTCTAATTTTTCTTTTCTTTTGCTAATTTCTGCTCCAATGTTAGCTTAGATTCCATCTTTGCTTTAATAAGGTGACATTGTTCTATAATTTGGTAACTTTTCTCTATTATCTCTTTTCTGCTCGACTCCAATTGTTGCCTTAAATTTTCTTGCAACTGATTCACGATAAGCTGCAATTGTTGCCTTAATATTTTCTTCCAATATTCTAGTGTTTAAAATTGGAGCCTCAGTCGCCCTCTCAATAACTACATGAATTAGAATCTGCCCTGGTATAGTCACTAGGATAGCCTCCTGTTCCCGTGATCTACTTGATTCCCCAATTTTGTGCACCACTATCTTTAGACTAATTAATAAATTCCGCATACCTTATTACAGCACTAGGGAAGGTATATTTTTTTCCATTGCTAATTAACTTAACATATATGCAATAATAGAGTGTACATAATTGGAGCATAGCAAAGATATAAATTTATCCATTTTTCACTTGGCTCCCATCTCTGCATAAATGCAGGTTGCTATAAAGGCTGCCCAATTAAACATCATGCCTTCAAGTGTTCTGATCATAGCAAACAATAAGCGTTTGGACATGTATATGGTATGCCTATTCAAACCTAACCACTTCTAAACAAATTGCATCCATTCCATAAGCTCTGATATAAGTACCTCCGCCACTTTTCAGCCTTGATTCTTTTCAAATGACGACATGTTTCTTTTAAAGTAGCTTCATAGTCTAAAGTTATTGGACACTTCAACGCCTACCGCAAGCTCACCTATTGATAGATGTAATATCTTCTGTGAGATACTCTCATCAATCCCAATTATTCTCTCCTTTATTATACTCAAACCATCCTCTAAGTCGTAATTTTTTATGTACTTTACCACAAATTCTACATTAATTAGTGGCAAGTTATCTGATCCTCGCAAAAACACATACACTTGTGCATTTCTAAAATCTCTCTGCCTTTGCGGGGACCAACACATTTCCAATTTCATTAGCTCCATGTTGGTGATTACTACTAGGAATGACGATTGCAAGTTATTCTTACTTCTCATGTTTCAGATATTTTCCTCTATGTCTGCAACTCTCTTCAACCTTTCCATTGACATTGTCTAATGCTTATTACGCACTCCTTGCTTATACTAACAATATTCTTTGACTACAAAAAATTCTACTCTCTAATAAGCATATACTCAAACAATCAAGTTTAGAATGCTAATAAAAACTTCTACTAAGTGCCCCGCTCCTAATCTTTTACTCAAGATCTAAATTAATAATCTTTAATCCAATGTACCAGATCATCACTTTTGATTTTTTTGACTAATCTATATTAGGATCCAAAATTGACTATCAGCTATCTTTTCATGTACCTTCAATATAGGTAATCTATCATAAATAGGTACACCTCCTTCTCTCCCAATTTTTAAAATCCGTCCCAAATTTACGTAAAATAAAAACGTAATCAATTTTTATTAATTTGGATAGTAAATTGAATACTAATAAAATCTTCTAATTGAACTGAATCATTAGGAAAGGCTTTAATTACTCAATACGGTCCATGCCAACGGATTTGGAATTTCTTCAAAAAATTGTAAAAGCAGCTATCATAAAGAAGCACTAGATCATTTGACATAAAAGATTTAAGATGTAATTTGCTATCATAATAACTCTTATGATAGTATTATATAGCTTCCATAGTTAAAAGAGCCATAGCCATAATTTCATCTAATTTTTTCAATTGTGCTAACCGATATTCAAGGGACTCCTTGTCACCAAGACATTCATCCAATGTAATTTTTAAACTCAAAACTTCCAATTTAATTGATAATATTATTTCTTGTCTGTACACTAATTAGAACAGTGTAGAACTGGTAGTCATTTTATATGTAATACAATATGCACACAAAGCTGCAAACAATTTTGTACCCTAATTCGTTCCTATACCAGACACCATCTTAGTTAAAATTTTACACAAAATACCATTGGTCTTTTCAATCTGCCCATTCACTCGAGGATGATATGGAGTTGTCTTTCAATGTTTAACGTCATATTTAGTTGTCAAAGCAGCAATTGTAGAATTAATAAAATGGATTTCGCAATCACTAACCAATTCTTTGGAACATCCAAATCAAGTAATAATATTCTCATATAAAAATGTGGCTATTGTATTAGCATTATCATTTTTCATTATCACCGCTTCAGCCCATTTTGTTACATAATTGGTCGCTACCAAAATATATCTTTTATGGCCATTTTGTGAGGTTAGTGTAATTGGTCCTACAAAATCAATATTCCATTTTTTAAATGGTGCTTGAATCAAAATTGGTACCAACGGCATAGCAGAAGTTCCAGTAGGTCTATCAATATGCTGACAAGGATCACAATATTGAACATATTGGTGTACATTCGAAAATATTGTTGGCCACCAATATCAAACCATTAAAGCTTTGCAAGTAATACTGTCACCGACAAAATGTCCTCTACAACTATCCAAATGGAATCCTTCTAATATGGTACATACTTCACTTTGAAAAATACAACGGCATAAAATTCCATCTTGCCCTTATTTATACAAGGCATCTTCAATCATCATATACAGCGCACTTTTTAAAATTAAGTATTTCTTAAATTTTTTACTATATATAGATAGAAATATCTAAAATATTAAATACTAGATCAATTCACTATATTTTAGGATGATCACGTCGACGGCAAATAATTTTCCATCAAGAAGTGCATCATTGATAGATTTATTATCTAAAAAATTGAACAAGCGGAATAAATGATTTGCATTGGCATGTTTCTTTCCTGATCGAATATTAGTAATAAATTTAAATTTTTGAAGGAGTAACATCCATCGAACAATGCATCCATTCAATTGAAGTTTATTAATTATATACTTAAGAGCACTATGATTGACATGAAACACAAATAGGTAACCAAGCAAATAATGCCAAAATTTCTAGATAGAATAGATCATGTCCAAGGCTTCCCATTTAGTCATAGTGTAATTTTATTCCGCAGCAACAAATTGTCGACTAGTATAATAGATGAGATCATCCAAATTCTTTTCATCTTTTTGGCTTAACACAGATTCAATAGCAACATTCAAGGCATCAACATAAACATGAAATGGTTTTGTCCAACAAGGTGTAACAAGTATTGGTGTTGACACCAATTTTTGTTTTAATTCCTCGAACACAATTGTATATTCCTCATTCTAAATTGGATTAATTATATCCAATAGTGGTTTCTTTAAGAGATTCATTAACGATTGACATATTATTGCAAATAAATAAATGAATCATCGATAATAACTGACATAGCCTACGAAACCACAAACATTTGACATTATTTTTGGCTTTGATAAAACCAATATATAAATAACTTTATTTGAGTCAGTAGCAATATCATCCAAAAAAACAATGTGTTCTAAAAGCTTTTCCAATGGTATGCCAAATTGACACTTCTCAGAATTCAAAGATATCCCATATTTATCACATTGGTCCAAATATTTATCAAGACTTTCCAAATAATTTGCTATTGTAATGAATATGCAAAAATCATCTAAAAATATCTCCATCAATAATTATAAATAATATTGAAATGCTTACATCATTATTCTTTGAAATGTGGCCGGGGCGTTTTATAACCCAAATGGCATCACTTTATAAAAAAATGTGCCCCAATCTGTAGTAAAAGTGGTCTTCAATTAATCTTCTTCTGCAATTTTTATTTGATTATAATCCAAAAATCCATCCAAAAAATAATAACATTCATGCCCAGCTACTACGTCCAATATATTATACGTAAAAGATAAAAGAAAATAATCCTTCTTGATAGCCGCATTTAATTTATAAAAATCTTGACAGATTTGGATTTTCCATTCTTCTTTGGCACCATCACAATTGGTGAAACCTATTCATTATATGGAACTAGATATATGAAGTCCACATCTAAAAGTTTATCTACTTCCTCCTTGACCATGAGAGAATATTTTGGATTTAGGCGATGTGATCTTTGATACATTAGTATAGCATCCTCCTCTAAGGTAATTCGATGCTCACAAACTTTGATATGAATATCTTTTAAATCTACATATGACCAAGCAAAAGTAGATTTATAACTAAAAAAGAATTCTTTTCAATTTCTTAGCTCTATATTCCTAATATCGATATATATTTTGATAATCTGGAGTGTTTCATTGGAGCCCAAGTTAATAGATTAGCACACAAGTTCCTCATCAACCTCCAGTTTGAATTACCTCTCTTGCTCTGAATCTTTCAAATGATTTGATAAATTAGAACTACTTGATTCCAATATACTAACTTCATTATTTGTATAATTATTCATTCAATCTGCAATGACATCATCAAAATTTGCTGCATCCTCTTAATATAATAAATATTCTCTGCATCCTCCATACTGGTATAACATGCCTTGCTTCTGTATGTGAATTGGGTCCTTACCAACTTGCATTGTATTGTTAACTTTATCATATTCTGTCTCAGATTGGCCCTCATCATCAAATGTTGCTTCTAAGTCCATCATTTGAGACTCCTCATGATATTAAACTAGATACATTTATAAAACGATCTCGTCACTATCCTTTCTAATAGTTAACGTTCCTCGGCCCTAATCATTCCTAGCTTTGGTTTGATATAGCCACAATCGACCCAATAAAATTGAATATGATAAAGTGAAATTGTGTAATCAAAAAATAATATAATCAATTTTATACGTGATTCTTATGATTATAATGTCAATATTGCATAAGATATCTATTGATTTTACCCTACTATAATCTTCCATTCTCAATACCAATGTCGTGGATAATAATTGTTTTAAATCCAACTCCTCTATTGTATCGGTGTTCATTAAGGTCACATTAGAGCCACCATCCACTTAAACTCCAAGAATGAGAATACCATCAATTGATACATCGATAGTTGGTGCTCTCGGATCGGGATTCAAACTAATCTCATGAATTTTTTTATTACAAACTCTACATCCTATTAACAAGGAATTCAATATAGAACAATATTCTAGCGCGATTGCTAACAATTGCTTCATTCTAATAGAAGCTTTAATTTCATCCAAATCTTTCATAATATCATATGGTTTCATATTGGCAATGATTTCTAAGGCCCTCTTTCATTTCATTGATTTCAATTTAATTCCTTGAGATAAATTTCTTACAGAGTTTGAAATTAGAACTATTGAATGGACTTTGTCAAAATTCTTGTCTATGAGAAGATCTTTTAATGAATAAAATGGCTTCTGAAACTTTGTACATATCGGTACTGATTTAGGTTGAACCAATATCTTGAGATTAGGAACATCTTTAAGTTGCACAAACAAATTGGATTTCAACATTGATAATATCTTCGATACTAGTGTTGGATTTAGAATACCATCCAATGAATTAAATTGGTCCGCCGCAACTGGTGTTCCTAATTTTTGAATTGGATCTTTTTCTTTTTGTTGGACCTAAGTAAGTACTGCATAGATGCATTCCACCCAATTTATCAAAGAATCTTATAGAACTCAAATATTATCTTCCATCTTACTTTACAGTTGGATATACTGATGTTGGTTATCAATATTAAATGGAGCATTGCACTACTAATAAGTGTGTCCAAGTTGCTTACAATTTCTATATGCTGGAGCATAATCATCACTAGTTCTTGGATTGGAACATTTAGTAGCATAATGTCCTATTTGTCTACAAAGATAACATTGAAGTGGTCTTCTTCTACCTCCATCAAGAATATTGGGCGTTTTTATTGGTATATAATGGCTAGGCTTATTCCAAGTTGGATGGATAAAGGATCCCAATGTCAGGGTAGAGAGAATTTGCCTCAAAAAAGCACTAGGCTTCTAGCTGCCATTAATTACTCAACCAAGATCCAAGTATAATAAAATTCTCAAATTTATATAAAATATTTTTTTATAGGGCTATTACATCTAATACATAAGCCTTATTTTTTCAAACCACTCAAAACATAACAAATACTTTAAAACCCTCATTCCCTCATAGGAAGGGAATTTATCCCAAACTTCAATAATCCATAACTATTATTCCAACCATCTAAATCCACTCCAAATTTATATGAAGTATTGATGTATTTTTCAAAACTACCACCATAAATTTCAATTGTTGATTCATTATCGATCTTTAAATATCGCCAAAATCCTAGCAGTAGCTTCAAACCCTTATTTACAAACACCCATGTATTAAATTCTCAATATCTCACAATCTAAAAGTCCAAATACTATGAAATTTTGATATATAGCTTCTTAGCATAATAATACACCTTTTTAAAAAGTTTGAGACAAAAATTCGTCCAAAAAGTAACTCTAGCTGCACCTCTTGATCTCCAAAAGATCTCATACAACTCCTCCAATCCTCAAAAGAGTGACAGTAGGTACAATTTGTACACTTTAACTTCAAGCGCCTACTTCTCCCTCATCAAAATTCCAAATCCCTCAATTTTTATACCAAAATTGTAGCCCAAAAAATAAGCTTTTTAATCCTAGTCTTTAATTTTCTAATGTTTTCTTTGAAGTCGCCAAAATCTTTGTTCTCCTCACGGGTAGCCTCCTCAAAACCTATTGGGCATGACCATTGATCAATAGGAATGAAGAACTTTACTCCTTATCTTCATTCATTCATTCTTTATCTTCATCCTTCCAAACAAGCCTCTTAGTAGTTTAATTATTCTTATTTGGACTCCATTTGCCTCTCAAGGCTTTATACTAAATATTTAGATTTTATATAATTTAAAAGCCATAATCAAATTAAATAAAAATCTAAAATAAAATTTCTTATATTATCTCTCTTTAATTTATTTTACTAATCATTCTAATACATATCTAAATCTATAAACAAATTATGCATTTTGAATGGATTTTACATATTATAAGCAATTACAGTACGATACTAGCCGACCAGTTGATACTATAGGATCTGAAATTGGATTTTGAATAGGTGGATATTGAGAGTGTCCTTGTTGATTTTACATAAAACCTTGAGAATTGGGGTCACCTTCTTGGTTATACTCAAAATTTTGAAAATTAAAGAAATTTCTATTTTATTTAATTGGACAATTTCTGTTCCAACCAAACATATTTTTTATCTAAACTTGATTAACATCCCACGAAGTTGGTTGAATCATGGTCTGATTACCAAACTGTTGTTGCTTTCTTAAATTCCAACAATTGGTGGTTATATGCTTACCTCCACAAAATATACATTATACAATCATTTGGAGTGGTGAAGAATATTTTGTTACTAAATAGCTTTGTCCCTTACAATTATTGCACCAAATATTGGGATGCATATTAATCGGTTTATGTCTCTTTTCCTTATCCTTTGTCAGATTAACAGCCAACTTGTCCATCTTCTTTATCAAAGTTAACAACAAAGTCTCATTTAGATCCTTTGATATTAGTTTATTAGATAGTTCTTTTATAGATATTGATTTTTTATATGAGAAGTATGGAGAATACGGAACTGTAGTTGTTTGTGGTACAGCCTGCAATGGAACACCATTCACTATCTCCTACAGATTAACACTAAGATTTGCACCATAATTAATTATTCTTGGATAACTGTCCATTGTTTCATTCCAAATTGGCATTTAATATCCTCTTTGAGATGGAATCATCGGAGCTCTTATGATTAAGAATTGGTTATAATGACATTCTTTTTATATCTTAGTTCGGTTAAGTGAGGCAACCACAGTCGCAGGTTGGACCTTCTTTGTAAACATCTTCAATTTTGGTGGATATAGTCCATTATGTAATATAGACATAACAAACAAATCCGGAATTTGGTTATTTAGCCATTTACAAAGGATATCTGCTACTTGGCCATAATATGATTGTACCGCTTTTTTTGATACCATTTTGCTATTCGTTAATCTTTTCCTAAGATGTTTTTCAAATCCTATTGGTCAAAAATGAATCAAAAATATATTTTTCAATGCCTCCCAAATAGAAAATTGTTCTACGGATTGGCGATTATACCATTCAAATACCATATCTTTCAAGGTCGCTGGCAACTATTTTAACCAAATATCTTCAGTTCTACCATTATTGGCTATACATACAATCAAGAATTGAAACAAGTGTTGATCTGGATCTACTCCTGGCAAACCCCTAAAGATAGGTAGTAGAACTACGCTAGTGGTGCGATCACCCACCGTACCCATTTGAACCGCAATTAGAATTGCTGGACCCCTCGCCACCATTAAAGGTGACAATATTTCACTCAATTCCTTATTAAAATAAATGTTGCTTCTTCCAATTATCTTTTTCACACTTCCAGGCCTGCGTAATTTGCTATTATTATTTGCAAATAATTTTATTGATTGAAGTTGAGGTAAAAATGACGGATTTTGAAACACACCAAATTGGTCCTTACTGAAAAATAAAACATGTCCTTTTGAAGAACTAGTCTTGCTAGAGTTGGCTGTATCCACTATTAAAAAAGTATCCAATAGAATATCCAATTCTTCTATATTCTGTTTTCTTTTCGTTAATGGACTCAAAAGATACGCTAAGCTATTCATCAAATTATCCACAAGTGCTCTTGACAATTTTTTTAATGGTATATATATCTAAAATATTATAGATCTTTCATATTTTAGATATGTTCAAATGTGCTGACATGCATGCAACCATGGTTTAATCCAACTATGTCAACGCTTCTTTTTTAGCTATCGTTCTTGCTCGTCCCGCAACAAATTTTTTGCTTGTGCTGTCCGAGTGAGAGTCTTAGCCCTAAAAAATACTGGATCTTTTGTACCTCTAATTAATCAAGTGTAAGATGAGATCCATAAAAGTTCATAAAATTGAATAATTTATATTACAAAAAACATACTTTATAAATCCTAATCTATTCTGCTTTTAGAGACCTACCCCCAATTTCAATCATAAATCCTAGGATATCACATCAATTGAAGAAAAATTTGGACACAAGGTACTTAAAAAAATAAGAAAGCAAATGCAAAATTATTTTGATCATAGCTATTGTGGTTAGGGAGAACTACGTCATCAAAGTTATCCCTTTTTGCGGCCTTCAATTCTAGACCTCCTTTGCTTCACTTCTTCATTGCTTTTCATTAAAGAAGAATTAAGTGCTGAAATTTCATAGGCTTCTAGCTTGTCTCATGTTGTAAACATCTTCTAGTTATTGCTCCAAAAGTCCTCTCCAAACTTGAGTTATAGGTTCCATCCTTCTTCTTTAATTTTGCCTTCTATCAGTTCTAGATCCGACCACAATTTTCCTCATAACTCCTCGAATATAATTCCAATGGCAATTAATCTTTTACACAACCTAAAAAATTTATATATCTATAAACTTCAAATTTATGTTTTTCAAAATACTATTCTAATTACAAAAATATGTTCCCTCAAACTTCACTAATTTGGAAATAGACCCTTATCTTTTTTGAAAGAGCATAACGTTTTATTTATAAAACAAATGAATGTCAAACTTGCACTTATCTCTTCTTTAACTTATATAGATTATGTCTACAAAATCTCACTCTCAAATTCATGTCTTAACTCTCTCTATATATCCTCCCTTATTCTCCTATACTTCTCTCTTCATATTCTATTTTTCTTTCCTTTTATATCTTCACTCCTACCTTATCATCTTTGCCTGGTCTTCCTTATCCTCTTGGTCAAAAAGACCTCTCATCCATGTCTTTCCACCTCTTCAATCTTTTTCTTTTGACTAACTTGAAAAAATTTCACTTTCCAAAGTGAATTTCCATTCTTCCTTCTTACTACTAATTTTCTACCAACTTTTCTTGTAATTTCAGCCCACAACATATAAATTTAGATCTAAGAAAGAAAAAAATAAAGGTAAAATAGATCTAAAATAAATAGAAGAAAATCTAACAAGTAAAAAAGAAACAACTAAGATTAGATTAGAGATAAAAAAGAATGAATCACAATCCCTTCATTTTTTCATCTTTTCTTCTTCTAATCTTAATCTTTTTATTTTAACACATTCTTTTATGTCTTTCACACTTTATTTTAATTTACAATGTGATAGTACTCTCTCCTATCTTCTTTTCAACTGACGTATTTTTTTCAAAGCAATGTTCTCATTCCTATTAAATATAATCTTTCATCATCTATTATTGATATTACTTTCCATTTCTAATTTAACTACACATTCAGTTTTACTTTCCAACCAAGACTAATTTTATAACTTTTTCATACAACATCCTCAACTACACGTTTAGTAGTTAATTCCTAACACTCAATACTATTGTCAATCCTCGGTAGCGGCGCCAAAATATGATTTAGCATTTTATTTACTCTACTAATATTGACTAAAATAAATTTGTAAAGAGGGATTTGAACATAAGAAAAGACTAACCGTATTGAGTTAAATTATTAAGGTTACACAACTAACCGCCTTCTGATTATACTAAAATATCCCAATTTTGTTACAATGTCTCCCACATATTAACAATAATTCTGTTAACAAATAAAATATCGCAAGCAATAATCCAACTTAAGTATTTACTAACTCTTGTCATTTTCTTACTTATGAAAACAATATGTAATATTGCAATATCTCAAAAAAACACAACATATAATTATCCCACATTTCAAATATAAGAATATTCTAAAATTGACTATCACTCCTAATAAGTCATTTCACACAATTCAGACTCCACGAACTTCTTCTCGTGGATCATCCTTGATTTAATATTCAATGTATTATAATTTCTCTACTAGTATTTCAACATACTAGTACACCCTCAATCTTTCATTATAAATCAATTCTTTCCTTCATTACAGAACTGTACTTTACAATATTCAGAACCTATCTATTATCCTTCTCTTACAAAAGAAACAACAAGAGGTAGCACCAAGCTTACCCCGGCTCAGCACTATCACAGTTTGGCTGTAACTCCTCCATATTCAATCAAGTTATACTTACCTCGATGATGTTAGCTGCTACACAATTGATGATAACTACTTTTTCTAACTTCCTCATCCATTCTACCTTCTAAATTGGCCATTCATTGATTTATTGCCTAGTTTTAATCCTACAAATTATATATTGTAAATCATAAAATTCCTATCCATTTTACAATTGCTCATTAAAAACCTATAAATATTATTTAATAGATAGATGAAGCATGAAAAAGAAATCTCATATCTTTTTAATTATTTTTATAGAAAGTAGGATTTTGAGTTAATTTTTATTGATTTTATTATTATAAAAAATTTCCAAGGTAGAATAAAATAGTCTTAAATTGGTATTATCATCTTAAAAATGTTATAGAAATTTTTAGAATTTATTTAGAATTTATTTAGAATTTATTAAGAATTTTTAGAGCAATTTTAAATACTTTGGTAAAAATGAGTTTTACTACCTTGGGAGCCATTATGAAGGAATGGAGCAAGATTTGCAGGCCATACAATGTTCTTAGGCTAATATGGTGTTTGTAAATTCCATGGTGAAGTCAAAAATATAAAATTATTAGTTCTACTAGTATAAAATAGGAGGACTAGTAACTAATATAATCCTTGTAAAAATGGAGGTATACAAGTTCCATATGGATTGTGGCACCTTGGATGTAGGTAGAAGGATAAGACTAAGGCCTCATGGCCTCTCTAGGATACCCATATACACTACTTGTGAGCCTTGGTGAGGTTCAAATCCATGATCTTTTAACAAGTTATCCTTGAGATAAAAATTACTCACTTAATTTTTTTTATTATTTACCTTTTAACTTTGAATTATCATAAATTACTCATAATAGCTTAAATTTATATGTTTTTTATATCATTGAAAAGATAAAAAAATTATCTACTTGAAAATATAATTTTTAATTTTTACTTTTATTTTTTATTAGGTGAAAATCTAATGAACAAACTATGACTAGTTTTGTAGTGTGCAATTACTTAATTGCACATATTTTATTTATTTTGTGTTGTTCTTTTCCTTCATTGTTGTAAGTTACTCTTTATATTTTACACCATAATTTATAAGCAACTCTTAATTAAGGCCACCTTATAACTTGGATTGAAGAGTAAATATTACTCTTACAATCCACAACCTCTAAAACATTGGTATACCTTTGAGTAAAGGGATAATCCACTCTCTAATAAATAGGATCTAGTTCTAATACTAAAAATGAGGTCAATCTCAATAAACTATCAAAGACACCAAAATACAGAATAAGAGACTTGAAGTAGGACAAGGTTTCCAGAAGAAAACCAATAAGAACTTAAATTAAATAGTTGAGTATATGAACAATATCAAAAAATGTGAGATAGAACTCTAAGAGATGCGTTGTCAAGATTGAAGAACTCTTCAACCTTAATCCTTATATATATTCATATCTAAGATGCTTCCTAAGTAGCTACTATCAAATTAAAAAGCTTCTCAAGCAACTTCTACCAACAAGGAAGCTTCTCGAGCTCCTTCCACTAACTATAAAACTTCTCAACCGACTTTCATCAATTAGAAAGCTTATCAACCGACTTTCACCAACTAGAAAGCTTATCAATTGACTTTCACTAATTCAAGAAGCTTCTAGAATATTTTAGAAGGTTGTGTGAACCTCTGAAGTGTATGTTCTTAACAAAAATTTTCCATGTAGCTCTTAGATAGATTGAATATATAAAGATAAGAGTGAAGCCTTTTTTATTCTTGTCAATACCTTTTTTATTTCTAATCTTGTTTCAAGAGTCTTTAATCTTCTTTTCTTTGACAATAGCCATTTTAATTTTAACACTATTCCATCTTTGAGTGATTTTGAATAATACAAGAGTATATTTTATTCTTTTATGATTCATATCCTTATCCTTGATAAGTGCTTGAAGAACATATATTTAATGCTAAGGTTGAATTTACATCAAAGGAGATTTTAAGAATTGCAAAGATGTAGGTGCCTTTAATACAAGTTTTATTGATGTTTTTGAAAATAAAAATATTACATATAAGAAATTTAAAGATTTAAAATATATATATATATAAAAATTAAAGATATTAAAAGATGATAAAGAGATTTCTAATGTTTATAAAAAAAAATGGATTGGAAGATTCTTTTAAATTAATTGAATCAATTGAATTAAAAAGTAATGATAAGGTTGTGCAAATTTATTTTAAAAAAAATTATTTTATATTTGAATCTTTTCAAGCATTATAAAATTTATTATAAAAACAAAACATAAGATAGTAGATAAGAAGGTGAATCCTATTGCAAGACCTTTGCCAAAGGATTCTAAAGAATAAATAGAAGAAGCATTAAAAAAAATAATTTAAGAAATTCAAAGAATATTAGATATTAATTCATTAAAAAAACTTTTGAAGAATTAAGGATTGGATTTCATGGTTCTTTATTATTGAAGGAAATCATATATTTCAAAGAAATATTTGTAAAATGAGGTAAATCATTCACTTTTGAACTTTATGAGATAGGATGTATAGATCCTAATATTATGGCTTCTATGGTTATTTTTACAATATTGCATGTATCTTCAAACTTAAAACCAATTCTAATGCTGAGGACTTACTTATTTAAATTAATAGACTTATTGAAAGAAAAAATATAAATAAAGATTTTAGAATCTTTTTTTGCTCCATATTCTAGTCATTGATTTATGGTGTTGTATTATAATTTGGCTACTATGTAAAAATATTATACATATATATATTTAATATATAATTTATTAAATAACTAAGTAAGAGTCATATCAATGGAATTTTATTAGTTATAAAATGTGATTAGGATGTTAGTTTAGAAAGAATTTATTTAAAAAGGCTAATATTAAGATTTATATAATCTTATTTTTTTATTGAAAGTAATTTTGAAGTTGATTTTATATTAGTAATAACTTTTATATATCTTGAGTCACCTTTATTAGACTTTGGTGATACTTGAGATCTTGTTTATTTCTTTTATTTGATGTTTAGAACACATGTTATATAAATCTTATTACAAAAAGATATTTTTAATATAAAAAAGAATAGTTAAGCCATCCATAGATGAATGGAGATGGATGATAGAAGTCTCTATTCCTATTGGCCAAAAATCATGCCCAATAGACTTTAAGGAGGTAGCCTAAGGGCTTATTAGGAATTAGGGTTTATTTTTTAAAGGAATTTTGAACATCAAAGGCTAAATTCAGCAAGTTTGGATTTTTGACTATGATTCTAGTGCAAAATTTGTGCTATAATTGATTAAAATGTGAGCTATGATCAATTTCAACTTACATATAGAAGTAGAAATATAATAATAATAAAAATATTACTTAGACTACTTAAAATATGTATTCTTCTATAAGGTACTACTGATTCAATTTTACATATGATGAATGGAATGAATAAGGTGTTGAAAATTTTCATTTCTAAAATAACTATATTTTTTTTAGATGATATTTTTATATAGAGATTTAAAGAAGAAAAAAAAGATGAGACTTTAGATAAAAGGAGGTATCACAAGTATATTATTGACATATACAAGATTGTGAAAAGACTTTAATTCAACTTAAAGAAATTTATTTTATACTATTTGGAGCAAAATCTACATTTGGAATATAAGAGATTATAATTGTTGGAGATTTAAATAGATTTTATAGAAAAAAAACCAATTCCAAGTACAATTGATGTAATTAGAAGGATAAAAGAGATATGTGACTTTTTAATAGAAACATATAGATTTTTGGATACATATGTATTTTAGTATATATAGATTTTTTATTATGTTCATAAAATAGATCCATTTAATGAAATAATATAAAAAGATTATCAATTTAAATAGGAGGAGAAATATACTAAAGTAATATAAAGGCTAAAAATATTATTGTTATCACCTCTGATTTTAAGAAAAGTTGATTATGAATATAATAGACAATTAATTCTTAATGTAGATACTAATCTTATTGGTATTAAGTGAGCTATAGGTCAAGACAATTTAAGTGTAAATAGATTGGTAGTTTGATTTGGAGCTAAGATTTTGAATATTTACCAACATGCATATTCACAGGTCAAAAGAGAACTACAGGGAGTTATTTTAGCAATGAAAGCAGAAAAAGATTATTTGATTGGTACAATAATAATAATTGAAACAAATTTTTTGTTATTACTTAGAATAATAATTAATTATATAATACCAAATATTGTGATGCTAAGATGGATTACTTATATCAAAATATTAAATCTAAAATTTAGGCATATTGCTGAAAAAAATAATTTAATAGCAGACATGTTATTTGAAATAAGATATGATAATAAGGATAAAATGATTGAAGACATTGATGATGTTAGAATAAAATTTTACTTGATTTTAAATCTTAATAAAAAAGACAAGTTATTTTTTGAAGAGCTTTGTAAAAGAGAATTATTGAATATTGATTATTATTTGAATACCTTAACTAAATAAGCAAATTAGTCTACAAAAAAATTTAAATAAATTTCAAAAAAAAGCATATAGATTTTTGTTTTAAGAAGGAATCTTATAGAAGAGACCAAAAAAAAAAATTAGGATGCTACAACAAGTGATTGGCAATAAAAAAAGACCAACAAAAATTATTTAAAAAATTCTACAATATGATATTGGAAAGGATATAACTTTAAATATAGCTTGACTTATTGTAAAAATCCTTGAAATTTTGATCTTGTTCCATCAAACTTATCAAGCATACTAAGCTTTGCCTCCTTCATGCTGGTAAAAGCAAGGCTTCTTGGATTTACTTGTGAGGCTGATTTACTTGCTTTCTTCAATTATATAATTTCTTAGCATAGGCTTTAGACTTCTTCTATAGATGTAAGAATAATGCTTCTATAATTCATATTAGTGATTCGTAAAATTTTCATCCTAAGAATATTAATAAGCTCTTAAAGATCTACAATAGTTATAAATTTATTCTTACTTTTGTAAAGTGTAGCATCCATGATCTTTCCGTTGATCTTAGACAGTTTAATAAGTCCACAATTTGAATTATAGGAAGATAATTTGCAATGTCTAATATCAAATAAAAATCTCTATAAAGAGAGATGATCTACTCTCTAATTAAAAAAAAAAATCAAAGTTAGAGAATAAAGAATATTAGTTTAAAGGTGGATAGTCTACAACCTTCTAATACAATAATAGAAGTGGAGTAATCCATTCACTTCTTAAATACAAAACAAGAATAATGAATCTTCACTCTTATCAAATTATTAAGGGCATAAATTATAAAAGAATAAAATATCAATATATCCTTGTATCACTTGAAATAATAGAAAATCTCTTAAAGATGGAATAATATTAAAATTAAAATGGCTATTGTCAAAAATCAAAAGACTAAAGACTCTTGAAATAAGACTAAAAACAAGAAAGGGATTGATAAGAATGAAGAAGGTTTTATTCTTGTCTCTATATATACTATCTATCTAAGAGCTACATAGCAACATTTTATAGGACCTTTAATACATGTCTAATTTATAAGATACATGTCAAACTTACAAAACAAGTTTCTTACATGTGCGCCATATACTTAGCTTGTTCTATAAGCTACCAATCATATACAATACGTGGCTAGCTTGTTAGTTAAGTTTCTATCCTATCAATTATCTATAGATATGTATAAAGGTGAATTTGTGGCTATAAAGCTTCTAGAAAGCCTCTCTATAAAATATTATCAAATTAAATTATTTTTATTTATTTCTACCTATCCATATTAATTAAATAATTATTGGAGTAAATCTTATATCCATGATATAGTCAAGATCCGAATATTACAACAAAGGATGTACTCTGTATCAATCTATACATCCAATTTTAGATAGTTAGTATGCGACAACAATTGGGATAAAAAAGCCTTCATAAATCAATTCTATTGGAGATTAAAAGACAATCTAAAGGATGTTTTATTATCACTTTTGGATCCACAATTGCTCAATGAAGCCATTAGCTAAGCCATGAAATGTGATAATCAATTATTTTAATATTGACAAGATCAACATTCATGGGCTTTAATAAGACAATACGCAATCTATTACACTCTTGTTACAGTGACAAGTAGTCTAAATTCATATTCAAAAGCAAAATATATATAGTTTTATATAGTATATATTAAACCTCTTAGTCCACAAGAAAAGAAATATTAGATGAAAGAAGATCTATGTTTATATTGTGGCAAAGGATACAAGGCTGGCAATTGTTTAAAAGAATTAAATCAATACATCACCAAAATTAGGTATACAATTGTTTAAGAAAACAAAGATGTTCAGCCACAATAGCGATTATGTAGTTGAACAATTTAACATTGCAAAATTATTCAGATTCCTCTCTTTTTGCTCAGCTTGTTTGTTATTCTATAATTCCTTTATATTTTAGCATTTAGAAGCTTCAAGAAATTACTTTGTTGGATTTAGGGGCGTCCACTTTTTTTTTTATTGAGGCATTTGTTAAGCTTCATAAAATTCTTCTAGTACATGTGACTTCTATGAATGAATCTTAATTGGTGGATTAATTAAAATCATAGTTTTAAATTATTTAAATATCAAAATATTAAGATTAGAGATTATATTTAATCATTTAATTATTAATTAAAATTTAAAAGAATTTATAAATTACAAGAATCCTATTAGAAAAAAATCATAAAATTGGAGTCTTAGTAAGTCTTAAAGTTAATTATTTTAGTTGATTTAATATTATTTTTTTAATTAAAAAAATTAGTATTTAGTTGTTAATTTCTACATTGGCCTTCTATCTACATGTATCACTTATTAGAAATATATAAATATTACTTACTAGGTAGAAGAAGTATGAGAAAAAAAAAATCTCATGTCTTTGTGTTAAGGACATAAACTAGAAAAAGATGCATAATCTAATGAAAACTGTATCAAAGAAAAGTCAAAAAATAGGAATAAGAAAATATGTATATTCAAAGAAAACTGGAATGGCTATTGCCAAAGGTTAGAAACATGAAGATTTTTGAAACTAGACTAGAATCAGGAAAGGAGTTGGTAAGAGTGAAGAGGGCTTCACTCTTGCCTCTATAAATACTATCTAATTAAGAGCTACGTGGCGGTATTCTATAAGACCTCATACACGTGTCTAATTTACAGGACACATATCAAACTTGCATGACAAGTTTCCCACATGTGTACCACATATTTGGCTTGTTCCGCAAGCTACCAACATGTGTGACACATGGCTAGTTTGTTCCACAAGCTACCAACATGTGCACCATGTGGCTAACTTGTTGACTAAGTTTTTAACCTATCAATCACCTATAGACATGTATAAAGGTGATTCCGTGTTTATGAGGCTTCTAGGAAGCTTCTCTATTAGATATTATCAAATCAACTTATTTTACCTACTTCTATTGATCTATATTACTTAGATAATTTACTTGGAGTAAGTCTTATGTCTGTGACATTATCCACCCTTTTAGGGACGAGTTCCACGAGGAGCGGTGATTATATGTTGAGGAAGTCTACAATGCGTCGAATTGTACTTGCTACATATTTTGATCTTTGTTCTCTTTGAAAGTAGTTGATAGGTCCTTTCAGCCATTGATAATGTCCCATACCAAGGTGAGAGGACCACCCTGTTATTTGATCATTGTTGAGGCCTTCATAACTTCCTTCAAAGAAAACATTAGGAACACCATCAAGAATAGTTCCTACGTCTAAAAGTAACACCAAATATTGAAAGTCTCTTCCAAGGTCGTGATACCAAACACGTTGTATTTTGCCATCAATCCCAGGAAAGACATGTCGTTCTTGAGGGTCTTCATCTATATTCCGTCGTCTTGAAGGTTGTGATAGTCGTAATATCTCGTCCGGTAAATCAGCAAATGATGGCTCTTTAATTGAATTTGTTCATTGTTGATCATCCTTCTCTTCAGTACAAACAAATCTAATGACAAACAATGATACAAGGTAGGATGAAACCTCTATAGAACCTGCTTTGTTTTATAGCAAAGATTTTCTTGAGTATTTATCTTGGTTTTGATGGATGTCGTCGATGAAATGCATTGACTTTTATTGATGTATTTGTTAGATTCTTTGATGGCTTCCATATGGATTCACTAATATCATATCCGTGCCAATGCACAAGATATTCCAATCAATTTTGGTGCCGCCTTGAATCTAAAATCTCTTCAACCTCAAATTCTTCATCATTGTCCACTTCTACAGAAGGCAATGGCATTTATATATCCATTGTCTTGTATGGCTCAAGTAGTGACACGTGGAATACATGATGGATCTTCATGGACTCCGGTAGGTGTAATCGATATGCAACTAGATTGATTTGTTCAGAAATAGGAAAAGGTCCAAGCCTGCAATAGTCCAACTTATCACAAGGACGAGTAGTCTTGATATTGCGACAAAGTAACCATACCTTGTCCCCCACGTTGAATTGTGGTTGTTCCTTACGATACGCATCTGCATTTGTTTTTTGTCATTCTTGAGCTTCTTTTAATTGCACCTTTATTATTGCATGTAGCTCTGACAAACGATTTGCCAAATCTTTTGCCACTAGATTATCAATTTTTAAAAAGTCAAAAACATCAAGTCATAGATGGTAATCATAATTGATAAAGAAAGGTGTTTGTTGCATAGAAGAATATATCATATTATTATAAATAAACTCTACCAATGGTAGAAGAGCTATCCAATCATCTTGTTGGTAGTTGATGGTACACCTTAAATATTGCTCCAAGATTTGGTTCACGCGCTCTGTTTGTCCATCAGTTTGAGGATGAAAAGCTGAAGATAATTTTATGTCCACTTTTAAGATCTTAAAAAGGGTTCTCCAAAATCTTGACACAAATTGAGTTCCCCTATCTGAAATAATATCTTTAGGTAACCCATGATAGCGATAGATATTATCAATGAAAAGCTTAGCTATTTCTTTACCTGTGATAGATTTTGTACATGGTACAAAATGTGCCATCTTAGTGAACCGATCTACTATCACAAATATAGAGTCATAAGATCTTGAGCTTGGAAGATTTGTGATGAAATCCATAGAAACAGAAGACCATGGTTGTTCTGGAATAGATAATGGCTGAAGAAGCGCAAAAGGTTGATGACGAGGAGTCTTTGATCTTGAGCAGATATCACATGATTGTACAAAGTCTTTAAGTGCCTTCCATATTTGAGGCCACCAAAAATCTCTCAATATAAATTTCAAAGTCTTGTTGTATCCTAAATATCCTGCCGCTCGAAAATCATGACGTGCTTGAAGAACACGTAAACGTGCTTCTCCTTCTAGAACATATAGACATCCTTCGAAATATAGTAGATTGTTCTTGAATTTGAATTTAGAAGAATCATGAGACTTCAAAGAATTATTCTTGATATCATAAACAAGAGGATTTGAGGACATACTTGACTGAATTTGCTTGAGAAAAGTTGAATCAATAGTCAATGTTGATTTCATTGCTCAAAGATGAAACTGCTCTAGTTTCAAGAGAATCGTTCTTTGTTGCTCAAAAGCTGCATCACCTTCTTTTGGTGCAAAATAAGAACGTCTAGAAAGGGCATCGGACAAACCTTGTTGTTTTCCTGGCCAATAAAGAATGATGAACTCAAATCTTGACAAAGACATATTCCAACAAACTTGACGACAATTCAATACGCGTGCCGACATGAAATACTCGAGGTTCTTGTAATCCGTATACACGGTGACTGGATTGGAAGCGCCTTCTAGATAATGACGCCATTCTTGAAAAGAATCCATGATTGCAAGAAGTTTTTTGTTGTAGATCTCGTAATTGATCTTGGTTGTTGAGAATTTTCTTGAATGAAAAGCTACTAGATGAAGTTTGTCATCTATTCCCATTTGTGACAAAATCGCACCCAAGGCAAATTCTGATGTATCTGTTTCCATAAAAAACACCTTGGAAAAATCTACACGATACAAGATTGGTGCAGAAACAAATGATGTCTTCAAAGCTTCAAATGCTGCTTCCGCTTCTTGATTCCATTGGAGTTTGTCTTTACAAGTCAAATGTGTAAGTGGAGCCGCAATTTGAGAGAAATCTTTGATGCAGATCCGATAATAATTGGCAAATCCCAAAAAGCATTGGACATCTCTTACCGTCTTTGGAATCTTCCAATTCATGATTGTCTAGACTTTCTTAGAATCTATCATGAGACCATCATTTGAAATGATGTATCCTAAGAAATCAACTTGAGTAGTATGAAATATACACTTTTTCATCTTGGCATACAATCTTGCATCTCTAAGTTTTTGTAATACTTGACGAACATGTACTTCATGTTCTTCTACGTTTTTAGAATAGATTAAAATATCATTTAGGTAGTAGACAACAAAATTATCTAAGAACTCATGAAAAATATCATTCATGAAATGTTGAAAAGTAGTTGGTGCATTCGTAAGTCCAAAAGGCATGACATTATATTCAAAATGTCCATACCTGGTTCGAAATGCAATTTTCCATTCATCTCTTTCTTTGATGCATACTAGATTGTATGCTCCTCTTAGATCTATTTTTGTATAGATCCTAGCTTGATTCAACTAATCAAGAAGTCCTGATATCAGAAGTAATGGATATCTATTCTTGATTGTGATCTTATTGAGTCCTCGATAATCAACACGCATCCATAATGATCCATCTTTTTTCTTCACAAATAGAATTAGAGCTTCTGCTGGAGATTTAGAATGGCGTATGAAATTCTTGGCCAAATTCTTATCAATATACGCCTTGAATTCAGCCAATTCATCTTATGATAAACTATAGATTGGTCCAAATGGTGGCTGAGTTTCTTCTTTAAGGTTAATTGATCAATCATATGGACAATGCTCCGGAAGAATATTTGTATTTTTTTTTTCAAAAACATCTTGATAATCTTGATACTGACTTAGAATGCTACTTGAAGTCTTTCCATCGTTGGAAATAAATATAGCATAAATGACAAAAGGTGATCCTTTTTTTATAACATGCAAGAAAGCTCTTACACCTACAAATGCAAGTTTAATTCTACTAGACTTATGATTTTTTACTTGATTAACTATATTGTTAGCTATAATTTTAGAAAAATTCAGAGTACGAGAAATCCAATCTATTCAAGGATTGTATTTTTTTAACCATGATAGACCTAGAATAATTGAAATAGAGAGAGATCTAATTATGTTAAAAATTACGCAACTATTATGGCTATTTACTACTACATCTAGAGGAAGTGTTTCATGAGTAATATCTCTAGAAGATAAAGGACAACCATCTATGACTTCTATGTGTACGGATTTAGATTTTTATACTATCTATATTCTATGGCTTTTAGCAAATTTTTCATCTAAAAAACAAGCTGAGGCTCCCAAATCTATTAAAGCAGAGGATTTATAATTATTAGGTCCTAAATATACATCTATTATAAAACAAAAAAATGGTTGTGAGGAGAGGATAGGACCTTCATTAGAAATTGTACAAGATCCCAGCCGCACGGTCCTTATTGTGGCTGGATAAATTCGTTTTCCGACATATTGTCTTCTTTGACAGTCGTACTTTTCATCTTGTGGTTGCGTCGCTCCTTTGGATAATTTTGAGCACTGTGTTTGGATTCTCCACAATACAAGCATAATCCTTCTTGATGATGTCGAGTCTTTTCTTGTTCAGTAAGCGGCTTAAAACGTATAGCATCAATTTGCATGTCCTCAACTTCTAAAGGTACATATTGAGAAGACATTGGTGCTGCCATTGAATTATAATATCGCTAAGGTTCTCTTGTACGACTTTCAGATCAAAATTCAAAAAGCCGATTATCACACTTTATTGCAAAGTCTATTGCTTGACTCAATGTTTGAGGATCGGGTAAATTCAACATCAATTTTTTCACTTCATATTGTAATCCGTAGAAAAATTGACTGATGAGTGTAGCATCGTCCCACTTGATATCGATTGCTAGTTGTCAAAATTGTGAAGCATATAATATCACTGATCAATTGTCTTGTCGTAGGATACGAAGCTTCTTGGTTGCAACACGAGTTGCATCATGTTCTCCATATATAGATCAAAATTCTGCTAAGAAAGCTTTTAAATTATCCAATATTGGATCACGTCATTCCAAAAAAGATGAAAACCAAGATAAGGCAGAAACTGAAAGTAGTGTACCAATAAATCTGACTTGCGATCCTGGAGTTGGAAAACTTTGCAGTTGCAATTCAATCACCAATTGGACTTGGTTGATGAATCCTCAAAATTTGGATCTTCTGCCATCAAACTTCTCAAGCAGACCAATTTTTGGTTCTCTGATATTTGGACGATGTTTCAATGGAGGAGGAATTATATGACTTGGTGTAGATGTTGAAGCAGCTCCAACCATATCTATATCTTCATTATTTGATAACCTTGTTGCTCCTTGTGAAGGTACAGTGAGTTGATGCATTACAAGCATCAATTCTCTCATTTGCTCTTACATTTGTGCCATTGCACTCTTCATTTCGGCAAGCTCTGCCATAATAACACTTCAAAAAAATATCTAACACTACTCGAGATAAGTAGAAGGGAGAATAAAGAAAATACTAAGAATAATATCAGTTTAGAAGAGGGTAATCCGTAACTTCTAATATGCTTATGTCTTATCGAGAGAAAGGGGTAATCCACTTTAAATCAAGATAAGACAAAGCTATGATATTATAAATATACTCTTCTCAATCTGTCAAGGACATAAATTAGAAAAAGATGCATAATCCAATAGAAACTGTATCAAAGAAAAGTCACAAAATAGGAATAAGAAAATATATATATTCAAAGAAAACTGGAATGGCTATTGCCAAAGATTAGAAATATGAAGATTCTTGAAACTAGACTAGAATCAGAAAAGGAGTTGGTAAGAGTGAAGAGGGCTTCACTCTTCCCTCTATAAATACTATCTAATTAAGAGCTACGTGGCGGTATTCTATAAGACCTCATACACGTGTCTAATTTGCAAGACACATATCAAACTTGCATGATAAGTTTTCCACATGTGTGCCACGTACTTGGCTTGTTCTGCAAGCTACCAACATGTGTGACACATGGCTAGCTTGTTCCACAAGCTACCAACATGTGCGCTGTGTGGCTAACTTGTTGACCAAGTTTTTAACCTACCAATGACCCTATAGACATGTATAAAGGTGATTCCATGTCTATGAGGCTTCTAGAAAGCTTCTCTATTAGATATTATCAAATCAACTTATTTTACCTACTTCTATTGATCTATATTACTTAGGTAATTTACTTGGAGTAAATCTTATGTCCGTGACATTTTGTAATTATTTATGCAAAAAATAAGATTTTAAGTTAATTTAAATTGATTTTATTATTATAAAAAATCACCAAGGTAGAATAAAATATCTTTGAATTGATTTTATTATCTTTAAAATATTATAAATATTTTTAAAATTAATTTAAAATTTTTTTAAAATTTTTTAGGAATTTTTAGAACAATTTTGTAGACTTTAGTAAAAATAAGTTTTATCACCTTGGGAGCTATTATGAAGAAATGGAGCAAGATTTGAAGGCCATACAAGGTTTTAAGACTAATTAGGTATTTTTGAATACTATTGTAAAGTCAAAAATATAAAAAAATGAATTTTACTAGTAGAAAATAGGAGGACCAATAGTTAGTGTAGTCCTTGTAGGAAAAGAGGTGCATAAGTCCCATATAGGTTGTAGCACTTTGAATGTAGGTAGGATGATAAGACTAAGGCCTTGTGGCCTTTCTAAGACATCTATATATATTACTTATGAGCCTTGATGAGATTTTAATTATAAATCTCTTAAGCAAATTATCTTTGAGATAAAAATTATTCACTTAATTTTTTTATTATTTATCTTCTATCTTTAAACTATCATAATTTATTTATAGTAACTTAAATTTATATATTTTTTATATCATTTGAAAGATAAAAAAAATTATCTATTTAAAAATATAACTTTTATTTTTTATTTTTATTTTTTATTAGATAAAAACATGAAAAACATACTATGACCTAGTTTTAGTTTGTGTACTTGCTTAATACCATTTGTTTCACTTGTTTTGCATTTATTCTTCTCTTAGTTCTTGCTATTTGCTTCTTTCACTTCACACCACTAATTACAAATAATTCTTAAGAGATGTCATTTTGTAATTTGGATTGAGAGATGAAATTTACCTTCATTAGATTTAAATTTAATTACAGATGAATTTGTAGGAGCAATTGTTAAAAAGAGGGTAAAGATATTCAAATAAAGATATATATAAATTAATATAGAAGATTTGGTTGAAGACTTATATCTTCAAGGACAACAAGATGATATTTATTTGGATGATAAAAATGATAAAAAAGATTTAAATAAAGACATAGAAAGTATGGTATAATTCTTACAACAAGAGTCAAATTATTTGGTGCATGCCAAAGGATGTATAAGTTGAAGAGAGGCAATTGTTGTATAGGAATATCACCATTAGGTGAAAGAAAAAAAATGATTATATTATAGAAGAATTTAAATAAAAATATTTTAATAAATTATCTTTAAAATATAAATAATAAATGAGATAATAAAATTAAAAAATACTCATATTGCCTTCTTATAGAAGAGGCTTCTACTTACTTTATATAGCCATAAATAAAATAAAATCAAATAAATTAAAAAAATAAATAATATAAACATCTTTAAAAAAGAGTTAAAAATATATTTTAGTAAAAATTCCAAGAATTCATTCTTAAAGAGAACCAATTGTGAACCTAAATCAAAATCAGTCCTTAAGGCACAAAATCACATACTTATGGCAAATAGAAAGTTCTTTGGTAGATTAAAGAGTGGAATTAGAAAGAAAACTTAAGAAGGTTTATATGAACATTAGTTTTGAATGATTTGAATAAAAATAGACTTTGTAAGAGCTTTACAAAATCAGGGTTGATTTGGATGACTCTAGTTTTTGTAAAATAAAAATGGATTTATATTTTTGAGCATTTTGTGAATTTAATTATAGATCTATGGTAAAAACTTTGTAGATTTGTGATTATAATTATGTTGAACATATGTTATAAATTTGAGCTTAATCTAATAGTTTGATTGAAGGTTATTAAAATTCAAGTGGGTCAAAGTCTCAAAAATTAGATTTTGAAAGTTAGTAGTAGTTTCTAAAATATTTAGCCATCTATAAGTTGGATTGAAGTGAAATTTATTTATATAGATGGTAGTTTTAATTTCTATCTATTTATGACTTTTAAAAGTAACTAAATAATGAAAAAAGGAGATATTAGCATTGAAAGATTGGCATCAAGGTTGAAGAAGGAGGCCAGCCTATACTTGAGTAGAATTTTATATTTATCTTTTATATAGTGAGTTGGACCTTTTTCAAACTTTTTGTATATATTATCAATTTAGTTATTGAAAAGTATGCAAATTTTGAATCAAATTTGATAGTTCAATTATTAGCTATTGAAGTTTCAATCTTTTATAAGATTTATTAGGATTTGCTTAGGATTCAATTAAGATTTGTTAGGATTTAATTGAAATTTGGTTAGGATTTGTTAAGATTCTTTTAAGATTTGACTAGAATTTTAATAAGATTTGTTTTGGATTTAAGATTTTATTAAGATTTCATTAAGATTTATTTATGATTTAAAATTTGATTAGAATTTTATTAAGAATTATTTAAGATTTAGGATTTTATTAGGATTTTATTAAGATTTATTTAGAATTTAAAATTTTATTAAGATTTTATTAAGATTTATTTAGGATTTAAGGTTTAGCTAAAATTTTATTAGAATTTATTTAGGATTTAGGATTTTAGAATTTAAGATTTAAGATTTGATTAGAATTTTATTAAGATTTATTTAGAATTTAGAATTTGATTAGGATTTTATTAGGATTTGATTAAGATTTGACTAGGATTTGACTAAGATATAACTAAAATTTGAATAGAATTTGATTATGATTTTATTAGGATTTGATTAAGATTTGACTAGGATTTGACTAAGATATGACTAAAATTTGACTAGAATTTGATTATGATTTGTTTAAGATCTGATTAGGATTTGACTAAGATTTTATTAGAATTAGATTATAATTTTTATTTTTGATATTTTAAAAAGATTTTTATCTAAATATTTTTTTAAATTATTATGTTAATATTTTTTTATAATTCTTTTAAGATTTTAAGATTTTTTTTTTATTATTTTTATTATTAATTAAAATTTTAATTGAAATTCTTTAATGATTGAACATAATTTTTAATCTTTATTTATAATTTGTATATAATTATATTAGAGGTGTTAGGACTTATTGTACTAATTTCTATTTTATCTTTCACAACCATATGTTCGATGTATTTTCAAACAAGACTTCATGTAATAAGATAGTATCTTTAATAAGATTTTTTATATTAAATATTGTTTAAATATCTTCATTCACTTTGCTACAATTGGTATTTTCAACTTTGTTCCATTTAGCTTTTTAGCAAATAGGTTGTATTATTATGAATAGTTGTTATTACATATAGTCCAAACTAATATTTAAAAAACTTTCATAAGGTATCATGTTGATTATCTAAGCTACTATCATAGACCAAAATCCAATCACCTTCTTTAATTACCTTATGCTATAATTGATGTTATTTTTTAAATTGAGACTTATTTTGCAACCTTGAACTTTTTAACTTTTCTAATGTTATTTACACATCTTTTGACCTTCACTCAAGTTGTTAAATCCTAATATGTAAAAATTCTTCTTTTATTAATTTATCTTTCCATGATAGCACACTTCAAGTTGATACTTTTTATTCAATTGGCATGATAGATTTTTGACTTTATTTTTTAAGCATCTTTTTAAAATATATAATTTATATTGGCAATAAAAAAAACCATCAAATTTAATATTAAATTCTTTAAAAGTCTTTTCAATGAATTGGTGTTTAATATCCCTTGGATCTCTTAAATTCTTCATTTTTAATGCATCTTCCATCTGGTTTTTAAAATCCTATTGCAAAAGTTCCACAATCAATTTCACCTTCTTATCCACTATCTTATATTTTATTTTCATAATAATCTATCTTGCGTGAAAAGATTCAAGCATAGAATAAATCTTCCTTGAATGAATTTACACAATTTTATCATCATCTCCTAACCCAATTAATGCAATCAATTTCAAAAATCTTTCAATCTATTTTTTTAATAAATACCAAAAAACTTTTCATCATCTTCAATATTACATAGTCTTTTCTTTTCTTTTTTTTTAAATTTTTATATACTTTCATAGTGGTACTCTTTTAAAATCCTTAAATTCTTCAACAATCCTTGATAATAGATTTTTCTTTAATTTGTCTTGATTTTGTTCATGATTGAGAGGCATAGTTAAAAGTTATATATATTTTTTTTTTATTCTCATTGCATATCCATACATAAGCTAAACTATCATCAAGTATCTTTATTTTTATTTGTACTACCATAATATATAATTGTCATAAAATAAGAGGATAAAATGTTGTATCTTGAACAAAGAAATTTTGCTATATTGCAACATCATCAATTTAGATCTTAACATCTGAACAAGCACTATATACTTCATCTTATTATTATTTGTCCATATTGTCCATCTATATTCCATATCAATTGGTTACTTTTACTTCTTATAAAGATCCTTGGAAATAAGATTTATCTCGGAATTGTGATCAACTAGAGCAACAATTGATTCTTCTATATTTTTAACCTATACTAATACTTATACAGTTGCTTTAGCCTAATATTTGTGAGTATAATGACTTAAAATCTTTATCTCTTTTTTATTCCAATCCTCAAAATGCACTTATTGATTATAACCTCTTTCTTCACTTGCTGATTGCTTGTAGCATTTATCAAATTCTTCTTCATTCTTATATATCTTTACATCAATAGCATAATTTAATCTAATTTTAATTATTAATTTTCTATTTTATTTAATATTTTTAATAATAACATCATATAACTTCTTTTTTATAATTTCTAGAATTTCTTTTAATATAAATTCAATCTTAGCATTGAATACGTTGTCATGGTAGAGAAAATTTGCCTCAAGAAAGCGCTGGGCTTTTGGTTGCTACTAATTACTCAACTAAGATCCAAGTATAATAAAACCCCCAAATTTATATAAAAGATTTCTTCAAAGGGCTATTACACCCAATACATAAGTCTTATTTCATCAAACCACTCAAAACATAACAAATGCTCTAAAACCCTCATTCTGTCGTAAGAAGGGAATATTTTTTAAACTTCAATAATCCATAACTTTTAATCCAACCGTCTAAATCTATTCTAAATTTATTTGAAGTATTGATATATTCTTTACAACTACCACCACAAATTTCAACCGTTGATTCATTACCAATCTTTAGATGTTACTAAAATCCTAGTAGTAGCTTCAAACCCTTGTTTACAAATACTTGTGTGCTAAATTCTTTATATCTCACAATCTAAAAGTCTAAATGCTATGAAACTTTGATGTATAGCTTTTTAGCATAATAATATATCTTCTTAGAAAGTTTGAAATAATAATTCGTCCAAAAACTCAAGATATGGCAAATCCCATCACTATCAATAAAACGGCCTACTTACTGCCTTGGAATTCAATTTTCTATCTTTGACTCTCAATATCTCCTTCTTCAAAACTTCAATTGTAGTAATTCTTCTATATCAGGTGTAGAACTTGAAATCACCTCTCTAGCTGCACCTCTTGATCTTCAAAAGCTCTTATAAAACTCCTCTAATCCTCAAAAGAGTGATAGTAGATACAATTTGTACACCTCAATTTCAAGTGCCTACTCCTCCCTCATTAAAACTCCCAATCCCTCGATTTTTATACCAAAATTATAGCCCAAAAAACAATCTTTCTAACCATAGTCTTTGATTTTTCAAATGACCTCCCTAAAGTTGCCGAAATCCTTGTTCTTGTTGCAGGCAGCCTCCTCAAAGCCTATTGGGGATGACCATTGACCAATAGGAATGAAGAACTTCACCCCTTGTCTTCATTCATCCTCACTTTGTCTTCATCCTTCCAAATAGGCCTCTTAGTAGTTTAATTCTTCTTCTTTGGATCCCAATTGCCTCTCAAGGCTTTATACTAAATATTTAGATTCTATATAATTTAAAAGCCATAATCAAACTAAGTAAAAATCTAAAATAAATTTTCTTATACCAACTCTCTTTAATTTACTTTACTAATCATTCTAATACATATCTAAACCTATAAACATATTATGTATTTTGAGACCATATCCAACTTAAATTCTAATAACTTTTGATCTAATTATTTGATTAAGCTATAATTTACAACACACATTCAATACAACTATGTTCACAAATCCACAAATTCTCACTTATAGATCTATTATAAACTTCACAAAATTCTCCAAAATGTGAACCCATTTTATTTCTCAACAACCAAAATCACTCAAATAGAATTGTGTCTTTGCATAACTCTCACAAGGTCATTACAAATCCAAAAACCTTAAAACTAATGCTCAAAAAAACCCTATCAAGTCTACTTTCCAACTTCACTCTCCAATCAACAAAAGTACTCTCTATTTGCCATAGGTGCATAGTTTTGTTCCTTAGGGTCTGGTTTTGACCCTAGTTCACAACCAACCTTCTTTGGGTATCAATCCAAGGTTTTTTTAAATAATTTTTATTGAAAACTATCCTTTACTTTGATCTTAAGATACCTATAGTAGTGTTTTTGCTAATCTACCTTATTTTGTCTTGTTTATGGTTCTACAAAGTAAGTAAAAGTCTTTTTAACAAAAAGACAATGTTAACTCTAAATATTTTTATTATCTTTTTATCTTTTATCTATATTTTTTAAAATAATTTTATTACTTAGTCTTCATATATATTCCTCTATAAAATTTATCTTTTTATGCTCTTTAATCCTATAGCAATATTACAATATAACAATGCAACCTTTAATGATTACAAACCTCTAATAATTAATATTTTTACTTGTAACAAATGATATTAATTAATTGAGAAACACTATATATATGTTTCTTATTTAGTTATTTAATTAGAACCAACAAGACAAGTCACAAAAAATAAATAAAACTACAAATACAACCAATTATGATTTTATATATAAACTAATAATGAGTTTTTATAATAACTTAAAATGTTCTTTTTAAAGACATAGTTTTTAGTTTTTTTTAATAATTTTAGGATTGATACAAAACATCAATACTTTGGTATGTGGGATTGATTACCAGATCAAAATTACTGTAACTGTTATAAAATAAACACAAAATTCACATATTTAATAATAGATGTGTATGTACATAAATATATATATATATATATATATATAAACGACTCAAATTTTGTGTTTACAGAAGAGTAAATACAACCAAGATAATCTAAGTAGATTCAACAGATACAATTGCAATCCAATGTCCACCCCTCGTGAGCCCAGCACGGAGTATTCCCGCACAGGAGGGACCCACCCCCCCTTTCATCGACATCGACATCGACAGTGCGGCGCGGAATCGGAGGACAGCGAGTAGACTTGCGAGCACCGCAAAGACCAGCCCAGCGCGAGGCTGCGCTGACACCCTTATCGCACAATTAATTCAGGGCTCCATGATTGAGTTGCACGGTGACATGAACTTGCCCACTTGCGCCGTGCCTCGGGACTAATTGCGTGGTGGGCCGTGATTCTCAACTCCACCGTTGCCACCACTCAACCCTTCACGACCTCAGCCTCTGTGTACAAATTTATCTTCGATACTCTTTATAAAGCACATTCCACAATCTCCAGTTACATCTGATTTCGAATGAATTGTTACGATTGGAGCCAAAGATGGAACCAGACAAGCGGGAGCAATTAATCGAGGAGTAAGCGTGGAACGAATCACCAAAAACTCGGGCATTCTTGTGAGTGAGACCTTCCGTCATGTCCTCAGGCAAGCCTCTGTATTCGAAAAGATATGTGCCTCAAAATTGGCGTACAATTCCACTTCACGATGACAATTGAGAGTATCTGCAACACCAATAGATAGGGGTACAGAAAACCCTAAAACTCTAATTCTTCACACCGAAGCACATTGTTCCGAACGCGGCACTCCAGAACCGCACATCTCTACAGACCACCGCTCACACGACCAGAGAAATGAAGTCGCGCAAGGCTCACATATGTCACGGCTTCGACGTGCTCTTACTCTCGCTCTCGTCCGGTGCCTTGATCATGACGTTTTCATGGTAGGGTTTCGTTGCTGGTCTTCTTCGACTCCTCAAGCTCCGTGCCGAATTTCTCCTTGAAAGCGTCTTGTCGTTGAACCCAGATCACGTGCCCCTGCGCACATCGAGCTCGAACCATGCTGCGATCGTAAATTCTATCAGCCTGATGTCCCACATTGAAACTAAGCCAAGGAATAACTCCTAGCCGTCACACTACTATAATAAATCGTCAACGTCATGTGCGCATTGAGTGCAAATTCGCTCCAAATAACGTCTGGAAAATAGTAAACAACACCAACCACCACTGCCTTTAAAGCAGAATAGACCTCTCACCTGTAGCGCAGCTGCCCAAGCAATAAGAGCTGCGCCCATTACAACCTTCCTGTCCATGATTGATGTACCTTGTAAACTGCCGTCAAGGAAATCACATACACACGAATACTCACACAAATGATGACGCACACGCCCGAAGACTGCCACATAAGAATGCCCACTTTCGGAATCTTAAACCCTAACTCATTGAGAGATCAATGTGACTTTGCACCCAATTCTCTCTGTAATCGGAGACAACTGAATGTCTTGAAAGAGGTCTTGTACAATTTTGTAATTCACTTCGGGGATTAGGATTTGGCTCTAGATTGTCATGACACAAATGACTATCAATGGCACGAGGAAGTGATTCAGGTACAGATCCGACAGGGTGGCAGATGAATCTGAGACTTTTGCATCTCACTATGGGGCCATGTGATCCTTTTCGGTCTGATTATTAGGGCTGTCGGGGTAATCTGCCTTCAGAAATAAAGAATTGGGATTATGAAGAGGCAGCAATGGCACCTGCGGATTCTACCACTTGAAATTTAGGTCGCCTATTCCAGAAGGTTTCTTGTGGCAATTAACAGACCTTGAGCAGACCCAGCGCTCCTACCCACGAACGATTGTACGTCTTCTTCTGCTTCTTCTTCTTCTTTATATATGCGCTTGACACACCTAGCATCTTAGTGGTATTCTATCGCCAGGAATTATCCCACCATAGAGGTCGGCAAGACTAGACGATGCTCTCGATCGGCGTCGAACCGCACCGTCCGGATGTTTGTGTTCGAGTTGCTTGATCATCCCATTTGTTGGAGGTAGCTTTGCACGCCATCAGCAATGGAGAATTTTGTAATAATGCGAGGCATGCTATTTGTACACGGGAAGATGACTTTCATATAACAAAACCGTGCGTATGTCGCAGCTTCACATCCCTATTTTTCTAAGATAGAAGACATGAATGATGCAGACAAACGTTTCACGCACATGAATAGCAACCGTGGTCGCCCCTGCTAGTCGTCTCCACTATATTGATGACATGAACATCAAGTAGCTTATCTCGCCTGAAATATTATCTCCTTTTCAACCCCGCTCTTAGCACTACTTCAAAAGTATGAAATGTCGTTGGATCCCATTTGGTGTCTTGAATGAACTAGCTACGACATCATGGGTTACAAAGTTTCAGCTACAGCGTGAAAATCCAATTGCACATGATCATCATGATTAGTGTTCAAGCTTCTCAGTCCAAGAGTTGATAGCCCTCGTAGTATCTAGTTACTGGTATGACATTCGTTTCTAGGAGAAATCATTTCTGTTGTATTCCTGAGATTAGACATGTTCCTCATGCTGCTGCTAAAAAGCAAACTCGAGCATCACGACTAAAAATTCGGGTACAGCGCAACTGTCAACACGATGTTCCAAATGATTCCCTTCGTCTCCTTACGCACATGTTTACGACGATATTGGTGTCTGCCCTCATTGCCTGAATATACAACAAGCAGCATGTAAGAATTTCTTAGTTTGGTGACCAGTAGCGACACATGATGAATGGAAGTCATTCAACTGAATTCTCGACTGCAATGTATGATGTCGCGCGGGCTAGAGCATTGGAGCTTCTCTTAACCGACTGATGGATGAGCTCAGCCACCCTAGGTCCTGGTAATCACGGCAAGCAGCACTCCAGAAATAGGTGATTGCTTGCTCAGAAAGCCCAAAAGGCTAAGTCAGCGTCGAAGTAGCATGGCTGGAGACGGTGCAAAGGCATTGTCAGGAAATTCGTTAGCGATGGGCGCAGACATGCCAGAACATGCACTCTCCCCCTCATCCAACGCAGTCTTGCAAAAGATCCGGTGCTCTGGATCGCAATGCGACGGAGGACTCACGCATCCAGCGCTGCTGTTGCACGTTGTTACTTGCTGTTGTTATTCTGCATACTTTGCGGGATTTATATGCTAATCTTGTTTAGTCTCTTAATCTCTCTCCTTTAGACGGGATTAGGAAAGCTTCTCTTTGCAGTACGTGTTCTCATTCTTTGTGCCTGAGCCTTTGTTATTGAAATTTCTTGTTATACCTATACTTGAGTAAATGTAGTAACGCTGTCCAAACATTGTTATTTTAATCTTACATGAAGAATGGCTTTTCCTACGATTCCATGTGTATTTATAAACATATACATGTACTGTTTGCATATGGGTCGATGATGTTATAAACACCCAGTACATCAACTTTCAGTCGAAATTTTATCCACATTTCAATCAACACATGCAGTATTAATTGAGTTGTTTACTTGTACTACAATTTAATACTGGGTTATATAATTTAAAAAATTTAAAAATTCATATGTTTTTAATACCATTGAACTAAATTTCCTCAAAAATTAAAAATTAAAATAAACGATAGTTGCAAATAAATATTATGAATACATATACAGTAATTCTTAAAACATTATGACAAATATATGGAATTCATTTTTTGGTAACTGTAGTCTCTTTTTAATTTCTTCAGATCAATACCAATTGTATGTTTTCAAATCCAGAATATAACCTATCTTTGTTACATACTTGGTTCATACTTGAGTAAATGCAATAACATTGAAACGGAAATATAAAAACGTATTCATCATAATTAAAATAATAAAATGAACATTGAGGAAAAAAAAAAAATCAATTTGATTTTACCATCAACAATAGTTATTTCTATTACGTCATTGCAAAAGTAAATCGACTCCAGATTACTATCTTAAATTATTATCCCATTCTTGAATGTTATACGTAGAACCATTGCAATCACACTATCATCCTAAACAATCTAAAATAAAAATCAGAAATTGTAATTAACGATTTACAATTTCCCCAAAAAGAAAAGAAAAAGGAAAGTTAAAGAGTACATGAACAAGACATGCCCTCCAAACACTCGGCCTCTTTTGAAGTAGGAAATCTAGGAACAGGAACAATACAAATGAAGATTCTGGAACCGTAGATTCATGGAGCAACGTTTGGGAAGAAATCTTCCTGTTGTCTACATGTGGAACGGTGCCTGTTAAGGGTTCCAAGGTCGCCCAGGCAGGCGAGGAAAGAGAGCTAGAGAGAGTGAGAGTGAGAGAACTATGCGATGGGGAAATGAAGAGGGAATGGAGAGGCGGGACTTGGCTCGGTTCGAAATCCCATTTCCCGCCTAAACAACCGCTCAGCCTGCGCTTTCCAAGTTCAGATGCAAATGAATTGCGAGTCAGACTGTGTTGTATTCAATTCCGGCTATGCTTGATCTGCTGCACAGCATCTGGCTTTCCACTCGCTAGTGTTGGTCGATCTAGTCATGGAAACTGAGCTCACGCCACTTTGCAAGCAGATGTTGCAGTCCGAACTCGACGTAACAGATGCAGGATCCCGACGCAGGGCAACACCAGAGACGGGGTTGGACGTCACGAGCTGCGTATACAAATCGATAACAGAATGCATTGATCTGCTCTTCAAACAGGTACGTAGACGCTGCCACCACTGGGACGGCCCCGCAATTCGTGTGCAGCGAAACCCAAGAGCCTACTACAATATTGGAGAAAATGAACGATCCTTCGTATCCATGTAAAAAGAGAATGGAGCAGGTTGACAGTTTGGTAGAGCTCCAGAGGATTGCTAGCTGCATTCAATCATCAGGATCGACAATCGCTGTGTAAGTTAGCATATGTAGAAATATGTAAAATTCAACCCGGGTAGTCCTCGGGAGAGTCGGTTCCCGAAGGACCTGTCCGCCTATCTACAGGACTTGTAAATTCGTGCCCAGCTGTGTCCACCAAGTGAGGTTCTTCACGCGTATGGGTAGCCTCTGCCTCATCTGCGAGCGCAGCAGCCAAGTTCTTCTTCTTCTTCGATCTACTTCCCGGCTTGCATCGCAGCTTGTCGAGGTGATGATCGCATAATTGGTACCCGGGTTTTGCCAACAGGGGGCAAATCCATCCCTTTCCGTCGGTCCGGTTGCACTGATTGCCGAGCTCTTCAGCATTTTCTTGCTTCATGTACTTCAGCTTTTTCGGACGCCCACTTCGCACAGGTCTACTTTTCACTTCAGTATCTGGTTCTGATGCAGCTTCTCGCGTTGAAGCAACACGGTTGCGCTTCCTTTTCTGGCGAAGCATTGGAGTCTTATCCTCATCATCGGTAGATGTTTTGGAGTCATCCGCTGTGCTCGACTCACACTGTTTCGTGTTTTGTATAGAATCGTCCCGTTGCAAATTTGGTGATGATCCCACACCTATAAGTTTCTGCTTTGTGTCGATTACTGCACTGCACAAAGCGAACTTCCCATCCCCAATTTCCATGTAGTAGGGCGAATTGCGCAATTGTTTGGCAATACGTCTGCTAGATTGAACAGCACTATCTTCTAGACCAGGCAAACCTTGTTGCATTATATCGGACATGGCTTCCCTCGCTGTTAGGCCTACCTTACCAGCTCGCTCACACACTGTGTACAGTGAAAACGCCAAGCTCTCTTTTGGCTGTTGCGCTGGGTGATCTGGTGATAACGACAGAGGAGAATCGGCTTTGGCTGCTACATGTGAATCATGCCCTGCAGCTGCACCTGGCGTTCAACAAAATGGAACAGTTTTAGGTGAAGCATCAAACCATGTGCAAGAAAGTTAAGCTAACCAACAATTTCGTTGCTAATTTGACAAGATTTTGAAGCTGACAGCACTGTTAATACAAGTTGAAGTGATAGAGCAATCCTGACCAAAGCGGACTATGATTGAAGGAAGCAACTCAAAACACACATGTACGTGCTAGGACATAATACGCTGAGACAAATAGATATGATAATGATTCATTCTTACCAGTAAACGAGGAAATTCTCCTGTTCCTGCCAGACCTGTCCAAAACCAGAAAGGAATATCAACATACCCAAATACTTAGAACTATTCGTACAGGTCAGTACAACTATTCGTTATCAAGGTTTAAGGATAAGAAACCAATTCGATTTTTGAGGCTTATTACATGCTTTGCAAACAAAGACAATGCAGCATGTTTCAATAAACGAAGTACAGATAAAAACCTTCGTTGTAGAGTTTCCGCGGAAGCCTGAGTCTGATCATTTTTAAGAACCCTGAATCTCGTCTCCACAAGCGCAGGAGTCTGAAGGTCACAGACACAAACTGTCAGTTCAAGGTTACCACGATTAGGTGATGGAGCAAAGTGATTCAGTCCCAAACTGTTATAAAGATACTTGATGCGTACATTCCCTTGAAAGGAGTAGAGTATGACTGCACCAAGTCCATAGCAGCCGCGTCCTAAAGCATTTGCAGCTGGTAAGTCCGGAGAAAATGGTCACATCTCACCGGAAATGCACGCTTAAGCTAAGATATTGCGACGCAACTTCAAGGTCTAGTTGTAAAAATACACGCGGACAGTAAGCCCATGCATGATAGATAGTCAAGCATCAAAAAGAATCCATGTCCAGATTTCTCCTGCAAGGCATGGCAGAAAGAAAATCTCCTTCAGAGCAAATGTCTCTGCTCTGCGCACAGTATTCTAGCCAAAGATAAATAATATTGTATCTTGCACGGCATTGAGGCTGTGTAATTCAGCTGTGAGCCTCGATTACAGCGTTGCCCTCATCCATGTGCACTTTTACAAGCTCTACGAGGCAGGTCCAGCAACTTCTTGTCAAATGGTAAGGTGAGCGCTCGAATACTGTAGCACTCAGTTACGGTCATCGTCTTTTCAATTGTGCTACTGAACGCTTCTGTTGTACTAGTGATTGAGCTTCAAGCACTCGCCAGCCGAAAGAACTAACAGATCTTTATTTCGACTTCAGGTTTAATCTAAGACATGCGCTTCATCAATCGACAGCACGTCGGGGGACTGCATCAGCTATCGTATAAACATAGATCTCTTCCCTTTAAATTACAACACGGGTCACCTTTGCAAAGGAAGAACACAGTTAATGTACACAGATTGCTGAACTTACTGAACTAACACGGCCCTGCTCGAATGGCCCTGCTTCAACGGTGGCAGGTCGGAGCGAAATATCAGTACATGGACCCTCCATTGTCCCACTCTTAATTTCATAATGCAGTGGTTTCTCAGAACTTGTCCCTGCATACAATGCTTACATCACTAAGTATATACATCTTCAGGAGCATTTGCCACAGTTCTTCTTTGATTTAAGAAGCAGAGAGGATGTCAAGTGTTCGGAACCAGTGTTGGTATTGTTACCTGCACGGTGTGTCTTGTCCGAAGACTCGGCACGTTCTTCAAACCTATCCCGCTTCCACTTGTGAGGACGTAGCACCTCTTCCTCGTATTTGTCTTTCCTTCCTAAAGAAAGCGCCAAGTCCTCAGCCTCCTTGCAGGCATCATATGGGGGTGGGCCAGAAGCATCAAAAGATTTTTCGGGAAAAACGTTCCCACTGTCCTTGGATCTCTCAGCAGCATACTGCTGGTTGCCGAACGTATTCTGAAGGCTTGGGTCACTCGGGAGACAAGTGGGAACATTTGAACTATCATCACACGAGAATAAAACAGGACTAAAAGTTCCCTCAAGCCCACCAAAGCTAGCTTGCTTGGAGCTCAATTCGGAGCAGACGGACCCGTATCTCGCCAATTGCTGTAGATTCGAATCCGTACCCCCCACCAACCGGCGCGGGTCACTCCCTTCCACCACTTCCTCGGAATTTTGGACTCCCCCTTTTGATGACCTAGCACCGTCCCTTTTCGATAAAGATTTCACATAATCCTCTAAATCCGAATAAGGTTCAAGTTCGGTAAATCCTTTGGAATGCCGCAATTTATCTAGCCACGTGTACTGGGACCGACATGCAGAGTCTACTCTTTCAATTCCCACTCGAACCTCCCGTGCCCCACTTGCTTGATTTGACCCTTCGTCTATCACCCCCTCTCCACTGTTAACCATTTGCACTTCGTCTCCAGGCTTGTCTTTCACTCCTCTAGAACTCTGTACCAGCTCTTGTTCGTGACTTGCCAGGCCAGGATTCGCGCCCGACGATTCCCCTCCTGCATTACCCCTCGGCTGCTGCTTCCGGATACGCATCTTCTGAAATCACGAGCTGGAACAGGTATGCAATGACGACGTCTCAAACCACAACAATGTTATCCTGTGACCAAAATTCAAAAAAAGGTCAGAATGACGTTTGATCTCCACTACATACTAGTATCCTATTTGCAGGATTATGCATATTACAATTCCGGAACTTTTCGGAAATTTCAGGTACCCAATCGCCGTAAATCGAACCCGAGACTGGTCGACTTTGAGACACACCCACTTAGAACATAGAACCTTGAGAGAAGGAGACAAGATTCAACTTATGGACTATGAATCAATTGGAATGCGGAGTCCGAGGAGAAAGCACGTGGCGAAAACCAACTCTTTCTGCATCTCAAAGCAGCGACATCCTAAAACGAATGAATATCCAGGGACCTGTATCCTGGATGGACTGGCATTGAGGTACTACAACAAGCAGAGTAACGGGATTATAATAGCAGCTCAGACGGGTTAATGTCGAGGGAGCTCTCGCCTTGCCCCCTCCAATCTCAGAGAACAAGACTAAAACCGAGATCACACTACTACGTGTATGCTGGGAGCACAACGAAATTATAGTCAAATCATTGCGGCTGACTGGTATCCTTAGTGACATTCCAGCTATTACGAAAATTTTGTAGCTTGAGATGAGAGTTCATCTGAACTCACAAAGAGGAATAGCGATGCCAACACATCGAGTTGCAACAACAGCTCAAGATTGCAACCTCGAGGTCTATCCGAGACCGAGACCTGTCCTCCTGGCAGCACAAAGCACAAAAGTGGGGTCAGAAGGATCGCAATGAAAAAACGCTCCAGTGCAGGTGATAACCGCAATGAAATTTATTTGATGAGAGGACTGACTTTCAAGAAAGAACAAAGAAAGTGAAGTGAACCGAAGTTTGGCACGTTTCTATGCTCTGGTCTCTGTGAAGTGCCTAAAATTGCCCAACAAGTGGCATTGCCACATGGCACACTACGGTCAATTCCTGGGCACAGCATTCACACTGAGCTCACTCACCCTCTACGATCACATGCTTCGAAGGAGTCAAACGATGCAAGAGTCAGTGTCAAGGCAACACAAACTAGAGGTGCACGTAGATATCACACATACCGGGTACATGTGGAGATAGGCGGTGAGAAGTTGGCGGCTGAGGTGAGGCGGCAACGTGCAATTTCTCGGCACTGAGGATGTCGGGGAGTGGTTACACATAAGCCCCCGCCGACCAGCTTCGTCATCGCAAGAAAATTGATCCAGAACCATAATGAACGGGCTGCAAAAAGAAAAAGATGAGAAAGTAAAACAATATCTAATCGGGCACAGTGTAACCCTCCATCTAAAATGACGCAATACTAGAAGGGAAGACAACGCAACAACACAACAAAGCGAATTTCTCCGACTTCAAACCCTAACACTTGCCGAGCGAAAACAACGTAGAACAAAGAAGCAGGAGCGCTTAGAAGAAGAGCGCAGATTAGAGCCACACGTGGTTCTAGAGAGAGCATGCATGTAGGTTCCTGGGCATGTCGGTCAACTCTCTGTGTCTCGGCGGTTATGCAAGCCTAGTTTGTCAGATTTAAGTACAGTGCAGGGTTCGCAGCTGCCTTTCTTGGAAATCCCATCTCGGGAAAAACTTAGGTGACTTTCCTGTTTTGGGGCCTAGATTCTCCTTCACCTACTCAAACGTAACATCGTGAGCCGCAGCGTCGCAAGTTGCAAGTTGCAACGATGGACGACAATAGTGGCGATTTAGGGTTTGACATAATGACAACGGCGTTGAGACAAGAGCTCACAAATCTCCTTTGTAAACATCTGTACCCTTTAATCCAGTTCAATATTCCGGGTCAGCTCCATCGCTTACTAAATTTTCTGCAACTTGCATGGGGCAGCTTTGTCAGGTCGTAACCGAGGAAAGCACTGTATCTGCCACGGCGAGTGTTTCCAGGTCCGTTCAACGGCTTCACCTTTTCAACTCGTTTCTGGAGCGGAGTCATTGCATTTGAGGAACCAACATTACCTCCACAAATTCTCGCCTCACGGAAAGCTACAGTGTAACTTTAAGATTCTGAAAACATTGCATATGGACGCTGCTTGTTCTGTGCCGCCTTGGGGGTGGGGGATTTGCGTCATCACCTAATATTGCAAAAGACTTTTAAATGGAGCCATTGGCAGCCGATGACAGCTTTAGTGCCCTTCTGGACATGGAAGCTTCTGAAATCTATGTTTGAGGTTCACTCCAACTGATACCGAACCTGAGCTAGGACAGTGGACGCATTCTTATTAGGGTTCTACGTATCGAGCCTCATTTGCGGAGATTGTTGATTATTTCTGCGTCAGTGCTGATGGCCATTGGTGAGGGATGCAGGCAATTGGAAGACCTAATCGAACTTAGGATTAAGGCAAACGATTACTGCGATAGATTGGGTTATGTGAAGTCTGACTAGGGGTGTGAAATCTGCAGAGAAGACCTGGAGTACATCAGCAAAGAGGTAGATTAATCAAGCAGGTAGAATAGCATTGCCTACAGTGTATTAGAAGTAGAAACGTTATTGATAGCGCCCTCCGTCGCAGCGATGAAGATGACTTGCGGCTGTCTCGACATATAGCTTATATCTGGCAACTCATTGCGCAAGGTTGGGACCAAGGGACAGAACCCAGTGACGGAACCTCAAGAGTCACAGCAAACCACTAATGAATATTTGTATTGAATAAACAAGTTCTTACGCGACAGCTAGGAGCATCAAAATGATCGTCACACTGTAAGCTACAACACTCTCGCCAAGTCAAGATAGGGTCACTCCAGGATGACGAGTGCGCATGCACCTGGACAATATCCAACTTAGGGCGAAGGATACAATCAACTCAAACAAACGGATACTATTCTGTCAGACACACGCGGCCCATGGAAAAAAAATGAGCTAGTAGATCACAAACTGGAGTGAGAAGAGGTCGAAGCATCACGAAAACTGGAAATGCAGCATAAGAAGTGAAGGCAAAAGCATGACGAACGAGTACAGGGCAAACGTATCTGCCACACGGAGGCGAAGGCATTGCTTTGTGCATGAGGAACATTACAACTTACATGAGATGTCCCCCGTCCTCCCTTCCCCGACCTGCATGCTTCGCTACAATTCTTGACGAGCGCCATGGCACTGCTTGCATCCAGCCCCCCCCCCCCCGGTTCCATCTCCGGTGCCAATGCCACCACATATAGCAGTGCAGGTACACCCTTCTTCCAAGGCCTTTCTCCCACTTGCACCAGATTCGAAATCATGATTTGAATTTTTGATCATTTGGGAATATGCCCCCTGATTGCAGACGCTCCCTGGATTGCTTTTTGACAGTTAAGACGAAGCTTTCTCACAAACCCACCCGTAAAAAAGGAAATTTCCATGTTGGAATGCGACTGATAGTTGTAGTTGTAGTTGTATGCATATTAATGATAAATCCCTCGATTCCGTTATTGATAAATGATCTTGCACAACACTTTACAGGCATGAGATTTGTTCTACACTATTCCATCTCAAGTTATTTTAGAGAGAATACCCTGTCACAATGATGTATAATTTGGGATACAGATGATCTTTTGAGTGCTCAAATCCTGGATGATTGGCATGTTTACAAAAGCCCTTAACATATTTTGATTTTCTTTTCTTTATAGAGTGGTTGCACACAAACAATCAAAGACATACTGTAGCTCATGTAGAAGTACCGTTTTTATTTTATTTTTATTTTTATTTTCAATGGTTATTACTAATATAATTATAGAGGAGTGAACACAATGGAACACAACAGGGATATGAGTGGATTTTGTTGAATTTCTCTGAAGAAAGCTCATTGGATTTTTTTTCAAAACAGAAATGTTTGTGTGTTTATAGAATCCTTAGACATTGGTTCAATAGAACTGTGACCTGTTTTCCACTTTCTAAACTCATTATACATGTTCTATTATTCTTGAATGAAATTGATATTCAATAGTGAAATTTTACCCCCAGACTCTTTCAACTCCAGCACAAGAAGATTTTTCTTGGAACATGAAATTTTTATTATCATCACATAAATTTGGTCTATCTAAAATAAATAAATTAAAACGTAAATGATTTTTTACCTCTTTTTTTTCTTTTTCAAATGGGTTTGAAAATCACGATATGTATGTATGATCGTAATAATTTGATTAATTCTTTTTCTAAATCAAATCAAAACCATTATGCAATCTTGTAATTAATTTTAAAACAAAAAAAACCAAAAAAAAAAAAAAACTTGGACATATATGGTAGCGCAGTCTTATATTTTGTGTAGCATTTATAGATTGTAATCTTTGTTTGAAATCATTGAATAGAATTATATTAATTCATGTTTTAATGAATGCAAATTCATAAACTTTTCAAATGTTGAATTCAATGACATTAAAGTGTTCTATAATCAATTAGCAATTATGACACAAGCACTCATTTCAATACATGATAGGCAAATAGCAAATCCAATAAAACTTCTGAATTTCACTTAAATAAAGGTGTTTGTAGTCTAGATACAAAAAGTCATAATAAATTCATCAAACATTATTGTATTTAGATTGATATATTTTCTCTATCATAAAGTCCATTTACCTGACAAATGAAACAGGAAAAACCCTTCAAGATCATGCAACACTAATAATTTTATGTTGAAACACCACAAGTAGAACACTTGTACATTAGTGAAACAACAGTTTTCCTTATTAAGTAAAAAGAATGCAAGAAATATGAATGCCATGGAATGTTCAAATGTTGAGCACATGGGGTAAGGAATAGAAGGGCAATGGAGAGAGGGAGGTGGGGGGGGGAGACGGTGAGGGTGAGAGAGTGTAGGGGCTGAGGCAGAAGCGCACACGATCTAGGCTCCAGAGCCAGGCACTTTGCCTGAGAACACAGAGCGATCCCGAACCCCCATTTTTGTAACGGGATCCCACGTAGGATTCTATGCTGTATCCGATTAGATATGATTCCTTGTCGGAGGAAGGCTGGCACCTGTACCTTCCACGTAGGCACCCAGAAACAAATGACCTGGCAGGAAGAGGGATGAATGATAGATGCACGATAACGCACGCATAGGATGAGAGGGTGGAAGGGGAGGATGAATGAAGGGGCAGCCAATGGAGACCGGGGGGTAGGTGGGTGATGGAGTTGCAGAAGAGGAGAGCCACGGAAAGGAGAGGCCAGGAGGGCGGGGCCGAGACGGGAGCGCTGTTGAGTCCGCTATGAGCCATCCATCGATACAAACCACGACCACGGAGGAGGAGGAGGAGGAGTTTCCGAGGTCCGATCCCAAGCCCAGTTCTGATCCAAGCATGTTGTGAGCAATCTTCAGGGGATTGGCAGCCGAGCTGCAACCAACCTTGACGCAGTCGGGACGGGAAAGCGTGAACCGGAGCTATGGCCATGACCCAGAAGATGATGCGAAGCTCCCATGCTGCGTTGCATGCTGCGGGGTTTTCTGGTCGCGCTGGGGATCACTGCGGAGTCGCCTCGTTCAGGGCCCAGCTGAGGACTCGTTTCGAGGTATTGATTGGGAGTGGGGGATCTGCTTATGCCTGGTTCCATTCGTCGTTTCGGACTTGGTTTGTATTGAATCAGGCTAGATTTTGTTTGTTCTTCTTCATTGGGAGTTCGCATGTGGAATGATGGTGTTTTTTCGTTTACTAGTTTACAGCACCTGTGTAGTTGATTCTGCAATTGTTTGTGTTGTGGGTAATGCGTTCCGGAATAGATTTACTCCTGCTTGCGCCATTACCTGGATGTGATTGTCATGATTGGGGCAATCCTCTCTGATGCATGTGTAGCGAAAGGATTTTTAGAGCTCGAAATTGTGGCGTAGGGTTGCGATCGAGCCTTGGATGTTATGCCAATGAGGTTCCTCTGTTGGGTTTGTTGCAGAATGAGTTTCTGGGCTGCTCCTGGTCACACCGAACGGCGAATGGCTCTGTGCAAAGAAGGGGGAGTACGGGCAAAGCTTCAGTCCGAGCAACGCTGATCGAAGAAAGACCATTTGTGACAACTGTTCCACCTACTGAGAAATCTAACAAAGCATTGGTCAGTTGAACTTTTCCAGGGTGTCTTTTGAGGCTTTTTTCAGTCAAGGTCATTATTCAACATCCTCTCCTTTGTAATACGAGCCACTGCACGTTTATATCATATGAAATTGAATATAATCAAGTTGTGTGAGGGCACTAGGCTGAGTGTATTGTATCAGTTTGCGGTATGTAATTTAACGCCGATTGTTATCTTGAATTGATTGAGTGACTTTATAGTGAGTTTCTAGGCAATTATGACTGCCGGATCTGGAAGGTTCTCCAGCTGACATGTCTCGTTTGACTAGACCTAATTGATAGTCTCGCTTGGCTGATGTTTCTGCAGGCTTACGAGCTTATACAAGGTGCTTTGGTACGTGTTGCTCTCATCTCAATTTCCAAAATTACAGATAGTATTTACTCGCTGACCACAGTACCAGATTTGACGCCAATCATTTTCTCTGATCTCGCATATGGTTAAGAATGTATATATATATATATATATATATATATATATAATAGTGCAGTCGGATTTACGACACATTCTCAATGTGGGTGCTTGTAGTATTTGTTTTGGTGCAGCAAGCGGTCCCGAGAGCTAGTCGCGTTCCTTGAATGAGGCTCGTTCATTGTAGACTCACAAGTTAAAATTCTTGCAATTAGTGCAATTTCACTGGGATACTGCTTTGGGGTTAGCACAGGAGATCGTTTTAGATATGATACGTGCAAGGCTATGAAGATTGTGTATATTGGTTCTAACATTTATGGATAATATCGCCAGGCACGATGGAGCGAGGTGCGAGACCGAGCAACTCCAGAACCGCCCACTGCTGTCCTTTTGCATGGCATCTTAGGAGGACGTCGGAATTGGGGTAATCTGTTGTGCCGAGCGCTTTTCAGAATCTTCGAGATTTATGTCTCTGCAATGTCTTCCACCTGTTCATGATATCCATACCGCAGCTGTTTCCACCATGTTCAGACGATACCTTGTCAAATTTCACAATCAGGTGGTATATATCGAGTTTCTTTGATCATACATGGATTCGCAGAGGTATTCATTTTTATGATGCATTTGGATGGCAATGTGCAGTATCCTTTGCCAAGAGGCTTGCTCAAGAGTTTCCAACCTGGCAGGTGAGTGGCAGTTATTATCAGCCAACTTCTGAATGTTTTAGTCTGTTGACCCGATTATCTGTTGTAGCATTTACAAGTCGCAGTGTACTCTCGGTTTCCCGCTTGATCGCCTAGTTTCCGCGCCCAACTCACAGCTTTGAGTGTCTACTTGTGTCGAAGAGAGCATGCATTTAGCCTAGGTATACAGATGCTGAAGGAGGAATTTTATATTTACGGAAGTTAGTTCGTGCTGGTGGGTATTGCAGTTTCTGCTGGTGGATCTCCGATGCCATGGTGAATCAGCCTCTCTTAGGAAGCGTGGACCTCATTCTGTGATGTCTGCAGCCCGGGATGTCCTTCAGCTAGTAAGTCCCTTCAAATGTCACTGACATCTGCTAACCATTTTTTCTTTTCTTGACAAAAAAAATTCATCAACACCAGTACCTTGCTATCAAAATTTGTCTGCTTTATATCCGTGTGAACATATTAGGGATTGTTCCTACTGGATTTGGCTTTGAACACATTAATGTTGTATTTATTACAGATGGGACAGCTGAGGCTTACTCCTCGTGTCTTGATAGGGCATAGTTTCGGCGGGAAAGGTAGGTCATTCTCATTGCATCTACTTGCCTAAAAGTATAATGTGGTAGAATTTGGGATCTATTGCATGAAAGTTATTTATAAATATTGCAGTCAAAATAGTTTATGTGCTTGCATGTGCATAATAGTTTTTAGAAACGATTTTGGGTGTTCACTAGCTTCTACTCGTGTTCAGCGAGTGATCTGATTCCATCAGAAACAGTGCCAATAATTCATATCTATATTCCTTCCTTTCTTTCTTTAATAAGGATATTTTTAGTTGATTTATGTTTATTTTCTATTAAATATTAAATATTTTTTTGACTCATTTTAGTATTGCAGTATACTTTGTCTTTCTTGTTGTGTTTTGATGCTTTAAGCTGACGACGAATTTTGAACCTTTGTAGTGGCCATGAGCATGGTGGATCAAGCAGCCAAACCCCTAGCACGTCCCATTCGAGTACGTTGAAAGACTTCCATTCTCACCTACGGATTCTCTATATCTCGTACATCTCTAATGATTTTTTTCCCACTTTATGACATTTATCTCACCTTATGAAATTCGTGCTGTTTTAAGATTTGCAAATTTGAACCTTGAAATGAGTGTCTTATAAATGAGTAGCATGATATAGGTGTGGGTTTTAGATGCTACACCTGGCAAGGTTCGATCTGGTGGAGATGGCGAGGACCATCCCGGGGAACTTATTGCAGCTCTTCGCAAGATGCCAGCCTCGGTAACGTATCCTTAATCCAACAGTTTCAAGTCTTCACAATAGCAAATTTACCCGCAAGGTTCTAATGTAGAGAGGATACACTTTGTCAAATTTGTCCAAGTCGCAATAGTATCATTTTTAAGTGGCGAGATAGTGTCAGCATTCAGGCAACGTGTACTGGATTAATTTTTAAATACATTGTATGTGCCTTGGAGACTGATCTTCCTTACTGGCCCACAGTTTCAGCATCTTGTGTTGTTGGACTAATCTTATGTCTTTTTTTTCTGCACCATCCAGCTTCCTTCAAGAAGATCTTTAATCGATGCCCTCTTCCACCAGGGATTTTCTGCGGGTGTGGCTCAGGTTGAGAGCTTACCTTGTTCCTTGCAAATGAATTGTGCCTAAAGAATTCCTTCATGTCTTTTATGAGGTCTTTCTCTGAAGCATGCAGACCCTTGGATCTACGTTCCTAGTTTATGCGTACTATTCGTAATCGAATCTGGTGGTTTGCTCAGTGGATGACGACAAACTTGAAAGCTGCCAAAGGAGAAGGTCGTTCAGGATATGAGTGGGTGTTTGATCTGGAAGGTATCGCTGACATGTATAAATCCTATGAAGATACAAATTTGTGGTAAATTATCCTTCACTTTTGTTATGCTAAACCCTGTATTATCATTTCACGATACATTTTAGCATTTTGATAGGCGTTTCAAACTTCCGCCAGCGTCCACTCTCATCTTTATGGTGCATATCTCACTGCCTGTGCATGGTTTGGCATTTGACAGGTCATTGGTGGACAACGTTCCAGAGGGGGTTCACATAGACTTTTTAAGAGCGGAGAGAAGTTTGCACCGTTGGGCCCACGAAGATGTGCGAAGGATTCATATGGCTGAGCAGATTGCATCGACTGAAGGTGCAGGAGTGCAAATGCATGTGCTTGAGGATGCAGGTCACTGGGTATGTTTCCTCAGTGTTCTTGTTTTGTTTTGGTTCGCTTATCTTTTCTCAAAGAGCCCCTACGTTTAAAGTTTAATTCAAACCTTGGTGATAGTTTTGAATCAAATTCTTGATATCAAGACCTGTATTATAATCGCAGCCTCTGCTTGTGGCTTACTGATCGTAATTAGATGTTTATTTTGATGGACTTAATTCTATTTGGAGGTTTTGGCTGCACAACTGACAGGCTGACTCTCTCCTCTTGCAGGTACACACGGATAACCCGGATGGGCTATTCAGATTATTGACGCCTACCTTTGGTGGCACAAATTTCATGAGATTTTGAAATGGCAGTAATTACGCATTTGTTTACCTTTGTTGCCTCGTCACATTGATGGGAACCTGACAACCGTGTCTTCAACAAAGAGTGGTACTTGAATAGATCAGATTCATCCTGTGATAATTTAGGATGTTTCACAAGCGGGTCGTCGACTCTTGCATGCTTGCTATGCTCAGAGTTGCACAAGAGCTGTGGGTGCTGGGGAACAGTTCTTGCACTGCAAGAGATAGATTCTAATTGTCTTGGGTCGTACTCAAGTGAGGCTGTTGCTGGCCAAGCTCTTGTATATTTATGATAGGAGGTTCAACAGTAGTTGGTGGTGGAGGTCTATACTTCCAAGAACGTATACTGAGTGTATTTATATTTCCCTCCAAAATGCTTGCAAGCAAATTTTCCAATTTATGTAAATGTCTTTGCAATCGTTGTGGTTGTGAATGATTCGTCTAACCTTCGAATGGTGGTCTATTCAAAGTAATATTTTGTCACGAATTAGTCGATTTTGTATGGTGTATGAAAGAGCCATTTCTCGTGGGTGTCACGTAGTGTAATGGTATTGTTATCGGATCCTGATCAAGTGCAATTTGAGGTGCACGTGCAGATCCTTCATCCAGGACAAGCGAAAGGGAATTTAGTTCACAGATTTTCGAGAGCCTCGCAGGGCCAGCTTGCATTTGCAGGAAGTGGAAGAGGGAAAGCGGGGATGGGAATTGGCCTCTATTTTCAATTACTAATGCTTGGAAACGGCTGCAGGAGAGCTAGAGGAGGGGCAGGACGCACCCTTGACGCCGTGATCCTTCTCACACGGCTGCACTGATCTCACCTCGCTTTGAATGTTTCGTAAGCGCTCACAAGTATGTTGAGGACTGCGTGGCCAAAATGAGTTCATCAAGCTACATCTGCAAACATGTTGCAAGAAGCATGAATTGCTTTCACTGTATTTCATTGCATTACCTCACTGGTCATTGGCACATCTTTGGGTTGCCACAGCTTTTTATGCGTCATGTCGGCATCAAGAAGTGATTGAATTGGCATTCGATAAATAGTGTGCATCTCTCATTAACCAAGGGCTGGGATCAGAATTATAAGAGAGCGCTCAGACGAGGTTGAATTTGGTTTTGCAGAGGAAATTCTTTGAAGAAAACAGCATGCAAAGCCCACGAACAAGTGTTAGCACCGCAAGGCTTGAGTTCAGGAATTTTCATGTTGCCTAAGAAGGGTCAGTTCCCGATAAGCTCAAGGAAGAAGTTTGCTTTTTCAACTTCTCATATTGTGTTTGTTTTTTGTTAGTTTGTCAAGTTGTCTGATTGTGTTTTCACACACAGATGTGTATATATATATATATATATATATATATATATATATATATATATATAAATAAAATATGTTCTCCTCATTAATTAATCCCCTAAAACTAATAACCCCAATAATTAATTAAAATTTTGGGAACTGACTCCGTTCTATGGTGTATAATTAATAACCTCTTATCTCTAATAATTGTCTATCAGTTTTTTTGTGCTTGACTTATTCATTTATTTCACATAGACCTTTTGCGACAGTTTCATAAACCCGATTACGTCCCAGTCATTCAAAGTAGAGATGTATAGCTTGCATTAGTTGCTGTGGCAATTTGTTGGCTCCAATTTTACAAAATCCAAAATAGATAAATAAAAATAAATATTATAATTGTAAAATATATGAGAAAAATATTTCCATACTTTTCAAAATAGTCATTTGTGTGGACATGAAAATTTCATTATTTTCAGTGGATGAAAAGCATATGCAAATAAATAAATAAATAAACTATATAATAAAGTGTTTTTCCAGAAACATCATGTATTTATTGCTTTTTGTTGAATCTTAAAACTTTGATAAATGTGTTTAAACTTTCAATAGGTGAACAAACAATTATGAAAGATAAATCGATTGGCTTTTGTAGTATTAGACAAATATTATTGTTGTTTAATAAATGAATATGAAGAATTAATAAATATATATTTTTCTATTATAACAAAAAAGTAGAGACAATTATCTAAGTTAAGATTCAAAAGTTGTATTTTATTTGTAGATTTCAAATTTTCAAGTCAAATTTTGTAAATATAATTGTTGGATAGCGAAGTTTCAAATTTCTTAGAAATCTTTTTTTATTACTATGCCATTTGCAATCTTTCATGGATTATGCAAGTTGTTTTAAAAATGTATCATTTACTGTAATTTATGTAAGTACCAAATTGCAATACTAATTTATTGTGAAATATACTATAACACCAAATGTAGATGTTTAGAGGCTACGATCATTTTCTTATTTCTAGTAGTATAAGTGATTGCTTCAAAATGAAGATAAAAAGGTGCATAATACATGTGTTGAACAAGACAATGATATCTACATTAAAAAAAAGCTAGAAGAGATTGGACAAAAAAATTACAACATAGAATCATATTTGAGTATTGATGAGTGGAGTTCCACTCTTAGTATATTACTTTATTATGATTTTAAAAAGAATTTACAATTATGTGAAAAAACTAAGAGTTAGAAATACCACCAAGTATAACCATCTTAATATAGTTTTTAAACTTAACCTAATAAATCCATCAAAGAGAGGAAAGGTTATATCTTTAAAAAACATTAAATTGCACTTCTGAATGTTGAAAAATTAGATTAGCATTGCAACAAAAAATCATATTTAGCTAATTATATGTATATATAAATATATATATATATATATATTCATGTGTGTATATTATATTTGTTGTGTCTATGTAATACATGTATATTGATTCTAATTTAAGGAAAGAATTGCATACTGAAGTTTTAGTTATTTCATGATTTATTTCTTTTAATAGGTTTCAAAATTTATTGCGATCTGTATCATTCGTCTCAAGATTAAGAATAAAACCACATCTTCATGATCAAGTTTTAATTTAAGTACATCCTTGGTTGTATTTAATACAGCTAAAACCCGCTTCTGCAGAATAAGCCAAGTGACTTTTTATCCTAAACCAAATTATATGGCTTAGGGCTTGGGCAACAGCTGGGTGAAGGACATGGCTTATCAACACTTGCTCCCTGTCCTATCACATACAAGATGAGCCAGATCTTGTTGAATTGAACTGTGTACAGAAATTCGTCCTGTTTTAACTATTTGTTTTTGGAATCCAAGAACGATTCCGACACCGAAGCTCTGAACTCAATGAAAAGAAATACCGTCATAAGTAGTTCCAAAGTTTCCGGATGCGAGTGTCTGCGTTGTTCCTTCACAAAGATATACCGTGGAAAACCCCATGTACTTGCTGAGAGGAATAAATTTCTGGCTCTAAGTTAAGGATCACGAAATCGGTGCGAAGGGAGTTTTAAAGAATCGTAGGCGAACAATCGTATCCACAACCACAAGACTATTTACAATTGCAACTTGAATGACACATATCGAGCAGATCCATTATGAAGGCCCCTAAGGAGACACTACACCAAAGCATCATCAAATCCAAACACGTCATCATATAAATTTGATTGACAGGAAAGAATAGTGGCCCCACGTTCCACTTAATAAGATGACTAAACTTTCCTCCAAGAATAAACGTCAAGTGCCATGGTGCCAGACCGACAGAAGACCCTGCAAAATCTAAGCTGCTCTCTGAGCAGCTTCCTTGGCGAGAATTCTTTCTCTGATCTTCGACTTGGCCTGTGATTTCACACCCATGATACCTCCACCCCAGTGCCTCCTATGCTCCTCGTACTTTTCGTTGAAATTAGCCTGCATACCACGAAAACTACGCGTTAAAAACAGAACCTCTCCGAATAGCAATGACAGAGACGTATCCACGCCAAAACTAGCAATAACCCTTCAGAAAGATTCAATTGAAGTAAAATCGCTGAATTTAGTCTGAGATAAGCATTTCAACACAATTAAAGCGCCCGGAAGCCTATACTCTCCCCAAGTGCAACTCTGCCCAAAATTCGGTCGGAGAACGTTGATCATTCAACATCAACAGCTGCAGTCACAAGAAGTGCAACACTAACATTGCTACATACTACGATCTGTACAGACGAACAAGATAAAGCAAACTCCAAAAAAAATACCTTAACAGCCTCTATGATCTTGGAGAAGTCATGCTTGTCTTCGTTTTTCACTGATGTCAAACAAAGGGCCGTGGAGGTCTTAGCATGCACAATCTGCGCAGCGACAATTACCGTTACTACGATATCCACGCGGCAACAACCCAGGCTGAAGGTATTGCGAAATCAAAAACATCATTTCTCAGCATCATTGCCATCCTTACTGCTGTACGAAATGATAGCTGCGAACACACTTCACCTGTCCTAAGCGTGATTTTCCCTTGACGATGGCATATGGCACATTCATCTTGCGGCAAAGCGCGGGCAACCACACTACCAATTCGATTGGATCGACATCATGGGCGATGACCACGAGCTGAGCCTTACCCTGAAACATTGTAGCCCAAAAAATCAAACTGAGCACCATCTACCTCGACAACGCGTTGAAACGACACAAATTCGCTCCAAAAATTCTTTGACCCCGGACAACGGCAGAGTACGCAATCATACCTGCTCAATGAGGTATGTAATGTGGTTGATGCCGTACTTGACCACCACGGGCTTCTTTGACTCTAAAGTCTTACCCTCAGCCTCAGCCTTCGCCTTGTTCAGAAGACGTTCCTTCTTCGCAGCCTTGTCCTCAGGTCTGTACTTCAACAATAACTTGAACATGCTCGTAGCTGGACATCAAATTCCACAACCGTCACATTTAGAACCACACACATAGCAATCACCAACTCCATTCGCCGACCTACTGCTGTCAAATTCGCACTCACGCTCACAGACATAATTCTTACCCAGGTTCTTGTCGAGAGTCTTTGTGAACTGGTTCAACGCAGGTGGCACTTTCAAACGCTGGTTCAAAACACGTCGCTGTCGCTGGATGCGAACGTACTTGGGCCATTTCACGAACCTGTGAAGGTCTCGCTTGGGCGGAAGAGCTCCTCCAATACCGAATTGCTTCGGCCTCTTCTCAAACAGAGGGTTAACGGTCTTCGCCGGAGTCTACTCAAATCCACACAATGCAGGTTAGAATCATCCCAAGCTAGAACTGAGGAGATAAATCGACAATGAATTAATTAAGAAAAGACAGTTCCTCACGATTAGCTTAAGTTGTCCAGAATAAAACCCTAAACTGAAGAACCACCACATAACTCACCTGCTTCTTTTGTACCGCAGCTGGAGCCGGAGTCTTCAAAGTACCCCTCTTGGGTGCCTGAAACATCAACCAGAAAAAAAGAGTCCATGAAAAGCACAAGCAGTCACCTCAACATCGAGTAACCTAATCGATGCTCCTAACCCCAAAACCCTAAATTCGTGGAAAACTGGCCGCGGTACTCAAAAATTTCCACCGGAGACTCCCTAATATCTCACGACCCGAAGTACTACAACTGAGCATGAAAGATGCACTTCCTAGAGCGTTACAAACTCGAAAGACAGTGGAAGGCAATACCATGGCGAAAGTTGGGAGATGAGCAAAGCTGGGACAGAGCGACAGCAACAAGCCTGCGCAGCGAAAGAGAGCAATCCAGAGGATGCGACCAGATTCATGAAGGAACCTGCCTCCATGATTCCCCCAGACCTAGACTACCCCAGCCTCGGAACACCCGAACCTATTGGTCTGGTAGTTGGACACAGCCCTTGATTCTTTCTTTCTGCTGGAAAGGGATTGGAGGGATTTTGCTTGTTTAGTAGCTTCTGCTGAGCATGTGTGTGTGTGTGTGTATATATATATATATATATATATAGATAAACACATATCAATCAATAAAAAATAAGCAATGTAAGGATGGTATTTCTGGATGGTTTATCACACGTCGTAAGAGTATGCAGCAAGGTTTTTGCAAGACTTGATGAAATGAAACGCCCTGAATGATCGCCCCATCCGGAAGGGTGTGATAATAACGATTAGCAACGAAATGCGGTTCTTGTTGTGATCAGTTTTGAAAATTGACTGGCATCAGAATGAGCAGAAACTGGAGTGCACTCGTTTTGTAGCATTTTTCGCACGTGGTAAAAAGTACAATTGTCAGTCTAATCTCTATTATGTTTGTTTACGATCCGCAGGGGGACGGGTAATAAAACCATCAGGTGATGGACGTCTTCACCTCTTCTCTAAAACCTCGAATACTTGATGGGACTAGATGAAAACAAGGCTCAGCATAATGTACAGCTAAAGGCTAAAAGATCGAAACTAAGAAACTACGTAAAGTAAGATGCTTCTGGAGATGGTCATCTGTAATAAGGGTGCATGGCTTTGCTTGAAAGCTCCCAATTGTCCTCGAGGTCGATGAACAGGATCCCGTATTCCTTGCCCTGTCGCAAGGCTTTCGTGAGTTCGTCGCTGGTGACCTTTGGAGGCAACTGTAACGGATCTTGCACTGCTTGTCCTATATTAAGATACCATTGCTCAAAGCCCCCGGGAGCAAACATTTGCACCATCCGTGCCGGTTTCTCTCCTTTGTTCATGAAAGAGTGCGGAATAAACCGAGGCAGATGAACAAAAGATCCCGCACGTCCGAGCGACTCGCGACCTCCGACATTCCAAATGAGCTCCCCTTCTAGCATGAGCCACATTTCATCCTCCATGGTGTGAAGATGCCGCGAGACTTCTCGGCCAGGATACACAACCTTCTCGCATAAGGAGTATGATCCACCCGTTTCATTTCCCAAGGCCTTTATGGTGATGAGTAGCCCTAGAGCCCACACACTTATTCCCTCCCCTGCATCGAAATTAACAATAGTGTTACAGGCAAGTGGCTCAAATGCAAATTATCACAAATCATCATCCCGTTTCATCAGGGTGTACAATGATCACCTGGTGCGAGCATGCCAATCTTTGGAGAAGTGAGGTCGGCAAATTGGCTAGCACAGATGGAGACCTGATCCATCTTGCTTCACCCTTCCTCCTTTACCCTGCACATTCAAACATCTTTGTCGATTCATGCCTTCACCGAACCATCATTGAAGCAACTACAATCTCAAGAAAATTCAAACTTCTCGGTGTTTGCTACGTCAAGACGCTTCAGATAATCACCCTAGTTAAGATGCCGTGTAACTGACATGCACATCGAAATTCAATACTGTTACATGAAACCCAAACTAGATGGATCATACATGTAAAATCAGATGTATTCTTCGCTAAAATCTCGGCAGGGGTTTAAGTGAAGTTACACTGCACGCTAAGCAAGCGTACTATAACAAGCAGGGCGTTTTGCAAAACTCCTGTTGCCTTCATTTGTGAGAACCTCCTATGCAGTGCGTACGACGCCAGCCTAAGAAATTCTCAAATTCTGACACAACAGTAAATCTGACGGGTTTTATGACTCTCGCTCAAATTCATGACCGTCGTCAACTTGGAAAAATCCTCATCACAAGCCCACGCCATAAATTACGGTAAAACATTTCAGAAAACACTCTCTTGTGCAGACTCAGCCCTACTAGGAAATTTGACGTGAACGACGCCAACTAGGTACAAGTACAGATTCCATCCACGTTACACAACGACAGAATATGAATTAGAACCTGAAACGACCCAACTGCACACAACACAAAAAACTTCTCAAACCCAGAACGCCGTTCCTGTAGTGAACAAGCTGAACGTTGACTTAGTTACCGGTTCTAGTGTAGATTATGCTGTGGGGGAGCAAGCAGTGAGCTAGCCTGGGACTTCAAAAACGGGTGTGGCAGCAAGAAATTGGTTTGAGAAAGTAGCTGCGAAGACGATCTGTAAGGCTGGTGCGGGATTGCATTAAACAACATACAAGTAGCGAAAGTTACAAGGCTGGAAGCAGCAGGGCAATGGCGAGCAGCATGGGACGGAAGAGGAAAGTACGTGTGGCGAGCTAGAGAGAGAGAGATAGAGGGAGAGAGAAATGGCGATGGAGAGAGTAGAGGGAAGTGGAGGAGGAGGAGTAAGGGAGGATGGTGGGTGCTTATCTGGCAAGGCAGACCCCACGGGAAGTCTATCTGGCAGCATCCCCCGCCCCCTTGCCTCGTCCGCTACCTGGGGGAGCTCTCCGCCCGGAACGCGTCGCGTCAGGCGGGGCGGGGCGGGGCGGGGCGGGGTGCGGCTGTTGTCCCAGCACACCCCACCCCCCATCCCCCATCCCCCACCTCCATGGCCCTCCCTCACCGCTTTCTCTCTCCCTGCCCTCGTGCAGGACAGGGTTTACCCCGCTACTGCTTCCTCCCTTCCCCTTCTCCCTCCCCTTGCTGAGTTGACGGGCTCTTCCCTCCCCATGTGCCTGATGGATGCACCAGCAGGAGAACAAAGAGCAGGACAGGAGCAGAACAGGAGCAGGAGATTCCAATTCCTGCCCTACATTCGTCAACGCCCTCCCTGTCTCTCTCCCTCCCTCCATGATTGTTGAGACCTGGTTTCTATAATAATATTCTATGTTTATAAATATGTACATTTCAGCATTCAAACTTATAAACATACATACATTTCATACATACATTTTTTTAAAAATTAGAAAGAATTTTATATTTAAAAAAGATGTCTCACAAATATTTATATCAAGGACTTTGAGTTTCAACAAACTCAATTGCATGCTATCTGAACCCATGTGTACAGAGTAGGATTTACAATGATTGAAAATTATTGGTGGATGATAAAATCACACATTCAGCTACATAAAAAAACTAAAGCATTAAATTTATTCCTTTTTAAAACATTTTTAATAAATAAATAAATTTCAAATGCTAAATTAATTATTATTTATATTATAAATATAATTAGAAAAATAATTGATATCTTAAAGATAGGATATTATTAACATAACATTTGAGAGTTGTTAAGTTAATACCTTCTAATGATGTTTTGGAATCCCCCTTCTAAAATCTACAATCACTCTTTTTATATCTATAGGATGCCAAAGCTATTGCTACCCAATTTCAACCTAAATATGTCTTCTTTGAGTATATGCAAGCCATTGCTACCAAAGAAAATGTCTCCACCATCAATTCTCAATACTTATTACTTGTGGACTTGGACAACACTTAATATTATGTCCACCTTCTTCACACCTCCTACATCTCCTTTATTGTCTCTTTATAATTTCAAACATGAATAGATCACATTATGTAGATCATTGTAATTGATTTCAATTAAACCTATTAGGTAGACATCCTTTGGTATGTTGTATAATGGGATCATTTGGAGCTCAAAACCTTTGAGACACAAGTTCCATCAAGATTGATTGTATTACTAATTGTTGATTTGGATCTAAGGAAGAAATCACTTTGTAAAGTTGTTGGAAGATTGATAAAATATTTGGAACTTATTATTGAAGGATGTCACGTGGTGGAAGAGGTAAGGAAGAGGATCAAAGTACCACTATAGGTGAAAGTCATTCATATCCAAAACACCATTCATTCTAAACCTTTCACAAAGCTAATACTTACATGGCAATCCAAACCTTTCACAAAGCTAATACTTACATGGCAATCCAAACCTTTCACAAAGCTAATACTTACATGGCAATCCAAACCTTTCACAAAGCTAATACTTACATGGCAATCCAAACCTTTCACAAAGCTAATACTTACATGGCAATCCAAACCTTTCACAAAACTAATACTTACATGGCAATCCAAACCTTTCACAAAGCTAATACTTACATAGCAATCCAAACCTTTCACAAAGCTAATACTTACATGGCAATCCAAACCTTTCACAAAGTTAATACTTATATAGCAATCCAAACCTTTCACAAAGCTAATACTTACATGGCAATCCAAACCTTTCACAAAGCTAATACTTATATGGCAATCCAAACCTTTCACAAAGCTAATACTTACATAGCAATCCAAATCTTGTTGTGAATTGTCGAGTATAAACTACTTCATTACCATCACTTCCTTCCAACGTAAATACTAACCCATGAACCTTCATCAAGGCAAATTTTAAGATCTTATTTATTACTTGGTCATAGAAATTTTTTTCCAAATCAAGTCAAATTTTCATCTTTTCATTTCTAATCTTGGCTTACAACTCCCCTTCTTGATACTCTACATATTGTCAGGGATGCAAGATAGCAAGTTAGCCAAGAACAAATGAGAAGAACTCAGAATCAAAATAACTTCAAGAACAAAAAATTGGATGGACAAGAATAAGAACTAGATCAAGAATAAAAAATTGGATTAATATCAAGAACAAGGAAACACTCTGGATTCCTCCAAGACTTGTGTTGGCAAGACTGAGGTACTCCTTAGTCTTGCCTCTTATTTATACTATGAGGCCTTATGTCCTATTGGACCTTCTAAGAATATTTTAGAATATTCTAAAAGCCTGAGGAAGATTTTGGAAAATTCTAAAGAGTCTACGGGAGGTCTTGGAAGGTTGAAGAAGATTCTAGAGGATTTTTTAAAGACTAACGAAGATTCTAGGAGGTTTTAGAAGATTTTAGAAGAGTCTAGAAGATTCTAGAAAGCTATAGAAGGTTCTAGAAGACTACAAAAAGTTCTACTGGTGGCTTAAAGTATGTCCATGATATCACCTTTCTTTCTAGCGACAAATTTCACGAGGAGCCGAAACAATTTGATGATCAAATCACATGCTTAAAAATTCTAAAATTTGTCGGAGTAGAGAAGCAATATATTCCGTCTTTTGTTTGTTGATTATCAGTTCAACAAGATCCTTGATATGGAGTCAATGATCTCTAGATATAACCTCTATTAGACCAACATCCCATCTAAGAATTTGTTCTTTGTTCGACCTTCAAAACATCCTCAAAACATAATTTCTGGTCCACCTAGAATCACCCTTCCAACTTTGAAGAGTATTATCAAAGCTTGGGCATTTGAATCGAGATTTTTGTGATGAGGCCATATCTCCAACAACTCCAAGAGTGGCCTTATTTGACGTTAGAATATTCCTTCTTCATCTTGTCCATGTTCTTCAAACCTAGCAGATTATGAAAGTTGCAATGATTCTCCAGCCGCTTGTATGGCAGAAGAGTCTTTTGACTCTTATTCCTGCAATTCTCTTAAAATGCGAAGGTTTGACATGATAACTAATAAACTTCTAGCAAGATCTATTCTATCCTAGGAAAAATACAAATGTAAGTCTTGGTATGGCTCTATCCTTTTTATATTGATCTTTTTTTGTTGATAAAAAGTGTCATGTAGAAGCCAAGAGATGTTATTGTCTACAAAATCTTCAATGACCATTGAATCTAGGTTTTTTATAATATTTTTGATAGAATTGGCAAATTTTTTTAGGTATATTTTTAAGATTATTTGTAGGTTCCCATGTTCTTTTGCTAACTCCATAGCCCTTGAATGGATAAAATATTCCAATCGTCTATGTTTTATACGTGAATCTAATATTTCATCCACCTCGTATTCAAGCTCTTGATTGATTTTAATTGGAGTTAGTGGTGGAATAGTTCTTCCAGCAATATTTGATTTATAATAGGTTTCTAAAAAAGAGATATGAAAGACTGGATGAATGTGCATGCTACTTGGTAGTTCAAGACAAAAACTTACTGCATTTACTTGGTATAGAATTGTAAAAGATCCGAGTCTTTGATAGTCTAATTTCTATGATGATCAATTTGTTTGTATATTTTGTTAAGGTAACCAGACACGATCTCCTACTTTGAAATTTGGTTGGTTCTTGCAATGAATGTCTGCATAGTCTTTATATCGATCTTGGGCTATTTGTAATTGGAATTCCAATTCTTCATAGATGGTTTTTAAATAAATAGCTTGACTTTCTGCAGCAAAGCTTCCCACATCTTCAATTTGGAATGGATTTGTTCTAAAGTGATATTCATAATTTGAGAAGAATGGAATTTGTTTTGTTGAAGAATGTTTGAAGTTATTATATGCAACCTTAGCCAATGATAGAAAGTTTGTCCAATCATCTTGTTGATAATTTATACTACAATGAAGATATTGTTCCAAGATCTGATTCACTTGTTCTGTTTGACCATCAATTTGAGGATGATAAGCAGATGAGAAGTTGATCTCGACCTTTAAAAGCTGAAATAGTCCTCTTCAAAAGTTTGATACAAATTGCGGTCCTTGATCTGAAATGATATCAATTGGAAGGCCATGTATTCGATAAATATTATTAATAAAAAGCTTGGCTGTTTCTTCCTTAGAAATAATCTTGTTGCATAAGATAAAGTGTGCCATCTTGGTAAGATGGTCTAGCATCACAAAAATTAAATCTTTTCTATTCAAAATTGGGAGGTTTGTAATAAAGTCCATAGATAACAATTGCTATGGGCCCTTAAGAACTGGAAGGGATTGCAGAAGTCCATATGATTGGTGTCTTGGGATCTTTATTTGCGCACAAGTTTTACATGATTGGATGAATTCTTTCACTAATTTCTACATTTGAGGCCACCAATAGTCTCTTGATATTAATTCCAAGGTCTTATTGAAGCAAAAGTGTCCTGTTGTTGAAAGATCATGTTGAGCTTGAAGAATTTGAAGTCTTGTAGGTCTTGGAGGAACATATAGGAAATTTTTGAAGTATAACAATCCATCTTCTAATTTGAAATTATTGTCTTCTTCCACATGTGCATTTTTTAAACATTATTGGATGCTCTTTATAAATGGATCTGTCTTCATTGTCTTCTGGATTTCCATCTTGAGAGTTGTATCTGTATAGGTAGATATCGTTAATGTCTTTAATTGCAAATTAGATGGCTTCAATATGATTGATTTTTGTTGATCCAATATAATGTCTCCTATTCTTGGTGCAAGATATGATTGTCAAGAAAGGACATCTGATTTTCTTTGAAGTTTTTTTGGACAATATGTAATCATAAAATCAAATGAAAATAATGATATGCTCCATCGTGCTTGTTGATGATTTAGAACTTGAGCACTCATAAAATATTCTAAGTTTTTGTAGTCGGTATATACCATGATTTTGTCTTGAGCCCCTTCCAATAAATAGCACCATTCTTCAAAATCAACAATTGCCAATAATTCTTTGTCATAGATCTTGTAATTGATCTCTACAGCTAAATTTTTTTGAGAGTAGAATGCTATTGGATGTAGTTGACCATCATCACCAATTTGAGAGAGTATAGATTCCAGTGCAAAATCTAAGGCATCCGTTTATTAGAATGAATGGTTTTGTTGGATCTGCGTGGACAAATATAGAAGCAAAAGTGAAAGATTCTTTTAACTTCTTGAATGCTTCTTCAGCATTATCATCCAAATAAATTTATTCTTACCTTTGAGTTGTATTAATAAAGCCGCAATCTTGGAATAATCTTTGATAAAGATTATGTAGAAATTTACAAATCTCAAGAAACATTGTACATCTTTAATTGATGACAATTGTTTCCACTCCATAACAGTTTATATCTTCTTTGGATCTATGGAGTTTATTTTTTAAAGTGATATATTCCAAAAATTCAAGTGATGGTTGGTGGAAAGAGCATTTCTCCAATTTGGCATACAATCGACTTTCTCGTAGTTTCTCTAATATCTTCTATACATGATATTCATGCTCTTGTTCATTCTTAGAAAAGATGAAGATATCGTCGAAGTAGATGACTACAAAGTCATCTAAGTATTCTCGTAAGATATCATTCATCATTTGTTAGAAGACTATAAGTGTATTTGTAAGTCCAAAAGGCATAAAATTATAGTTGAAATGTCCATACCTTGTACGGAATGCTGTCTTCCATTTATTGTCAAGGACGCAAGTTAGCAGATTAGCAAGAACAAATGAAAAGAACTCAGAACCAGAATAACTTCAAGAACAAAGAACAGGATGGACAAGAACAAGAACTAGATCAAAAATAAGAAACTAGATTAATATCAAGAACAAGACAACACTCTGGATTGCTCTAAGACTTGTGTTGGCAAGAGTGAGGTGCTCCTCAGTCTTGCCTCTTATTTATATTATGAGGCCTTATGTCCTATTAGACCTTCTAAGAGTATCTTAGAATATTCTAGAAGCTTGAGGAAGATTTTGGAAGTCTCTAAAAAGTCTACGGGGGATCTTGGAAGGTTGAGGAAGATTCTAGAGGGTCCGAAGAGTATCTTAGAATATCTAGAAGTTTGAAGAAGATTTTGGAAGACTCTAAGAAAAATATGGGAGGTCTTGGAAGGTTGAAGAAGATTCTAGAAGGTTCTAGAAAATTCTAAAAGATTCTAAAAAGCTATAGAAGATTCTAGAAGACTACCAAAAGTTCTAGTAGTGGCTTAAATATGTCCGTGATATCATCTTCCCTTATAGCGACGAGTTTCATGAGGAGCCAAAGCAATTTGTTAATCAAATCATATGCGTAAAAATTCTAGAATTTGTCGAAGTAGAGAAGCAATATATTCCGTCTTTTGTGCGTTGATTATCGATTCAACAAGATCCTTGATATGGCGTCAATGACCTCTAGATATAACCTCTATTAGACCAACATCCCATCGAAGAATTTGTTCTTTGTTGCGACCTTCAAAACATCCTCCGAACATAATTTCTGGTCTACCTGGAATCACCCTTCCAATTTTGAGGAATATTATCAAAGCTCGGGTATTTGAATCAAGATTTTTGTGATGAGGCCGTATCTCCAAAGACTCCAAGCGTGGCCTTACTTGACGTTGGGATACTCCTTCTTCATCTTGTCCATGTTCTTCAAACCTAGCAGATTGTGAAAGTTGCAATGATTTCCTAGCCGCTTGTATGGCAGAAGAGTCTTCTGACTCTTGTTCCTGCAATTTCCTTGAAATGCAAAGATTTGACATGATAACTAATAAGCTTCTAGCAAGATCTATTCTATCCTAGAAAAATACAAGTGCAGGTCTTGGTATGGCTCTCCCCTTTTTATATTGATTTTTTATTGTTTATAGGAAGCGTCATTTAGAAGCAAAGAGATGTTATTGTCCACAAAATCTTCAATGACTATTGAATCTAGGTTTTTTATAATATTGTTGATGGAATTGGTAAACCTTCTTAGGTGCATTCTTAAGGTTATCTGAGGATTCCCATATTCTTTTGCTAACTCCATGGTCCTTCCAATGGATAAAGTATTCCTATCATCCATGTCTTATACGTGAATCCAATATTTCATCCACCTCGTATTCAATCTCTTGATTGACTTCAACTGGAGCTGGTGGTGGAATAGTTCTTCTAGCAATATTTGATTTATAATAGATTTTTAAAAGCGAGACATGAAAGACTGGATGAATGTGCATGCTACTTGGTAGTTCAAGACAAAAACTTACTGCATTTACTTGGTATAGAATTGTAAAAGATCCGAGTCTTTGATAGTCTAATTTCTATGATGATCAATTTGTTTGTATATTTTGTTAAGGTAACCAGACACGATCTCCTACTTTGAAATTTGGTTGGTTCTTGCAATGAATGTCTGCATAGTCTTTATATCGATCTTGGGCTATTTGTAATTGGAATTCCAATTCTTCATAGATGGTTTTTAAATAAATAGCTTGACTTTCTGCAGCAAAGCTTCCCACATCTTCAATTTGGAATGGATTTGTTCTAAAGTGATATTCATAATTTGAAAAGAATGGAATTTGTTTTGTTGAAGAATGTTTGGAGTTATTGTATGCAACCTCAGCCAATGGTAGAAAGTCCGTGCAATCATCTTGTTAGTAATTTATATTACAACAAAGATATTGTTCCAAGATCTGATTCACTCATTCTGTTTGACTGTCAGTTTGAGGATGATAAGCAGATGAGAGGTTGATCTTGACCTTTAAAAGCCAAAATAATCCTCTTCAAAAGTTTGATACAAATTGTGGTCCTCGATCTGAAATAATATCAATTGGAAGGCCATGTATTCGGTAAATATTATTAATAAAAAGCTTGGCTAATTCTTCTCCAGAAATAGTCTTGTTGCACAAGATAAAGTGTGCCATCTTGGTAAGATGATCTACCACCACAAAAATTGAATCTTTTCCATTCAAAATTGAGAGGTTTGTAATGAAGTCCATAGATAATGATTGCTATGGGCCTTTAGAAATTGGAAGGGGTTGCAGAAGTTTATATGGTTGGTATCTTGGAATCTTTGTTTGCGCACAAATTTCACATGATTGGATGAATTTTTTCACCAATTTCCACATTTGAAGCCACCAATAGTCTCTTGATATTAATTCCAAGGTCTTATTGAAGCCAAAGTGTCCAGTTGCTGGAAGGTCATGTCGAGCTTGAAGGATTTGAAGTCTTGTAGGTCCTAGAGGAACAAATAGGAGATTCTTGAAGTATAACAATCCATCTTTCAATTTGAAATTATTGTCTTCTTCCACATGTGCATTTTTTAAACGTTGTTAGATGTTCTTTATAAATGAATCTGTCTTCATTACTTTCTGGATTTTCATCTTGAGAGATGTATCTGTATAGGTAGATATCGTCGATGTTTTTAACTACAAATTGGACGGCTTCAACATGATTGATTTTTGTTGATCCAATACAATGTCTTCTATTCTTGGTGCAAGATATGATCGTCGAGAAAGGGCATCTGATTTTCCTTGAAGTTTTCTTGGACGATATGTAATTACAAAATCAAATCGAGATAATGACATATTGCATTGTGCTTGTTGATGATTTAGAACTCGAGCACTCATAAAATATTCCAAGTTTTTGTGGTCGGTATATACCATGATCTTGTGTTGAGCTCCTTCCAACAAATGGCGCCATTCTTCAAAAGCATCAACAATTGCCAATAATTCTTTATCATGGATCTCGTAATTAATCTCTGTAGCTGAAACTTTTCATGAGCGGAATGCTACTAGATGTAATTGACCATCATCACCAATTTGAGAGAGTATAGATTCCAGTGCAAAATCTAAGGCATCCGTTTATTAGAATAAATGATTTTGTTGGATTTGCGTGGACAAGTATAGGAGCAAAGGTGAAAGATTTTTTTAGCTTTTTAAATGCTTCTTCAGCCTTTTCATCTTAAATAAATTTGTCTTTGCTTGTAAGTCATATTAATGGAGCCGCAATCTTGGAATAATCTTTAATGAAGATTTTGTAGAAATTTGCAAATCCTAAGAAACATTGTACATTTCTAATTGATGACGGTTGTTTCCACTCCATAATAATTTTTATCTTCTTTGGATCTATAGAAATCCCATTTTTTGAAGCAATATATTCCAAAAATTCCACTGATGGTTGGTGGAAAGAGTATTTCTCCAATTTGGCATATAATCCACTTTTTCGTAGTTTCTTTAATACCTTCCGTACATGATATTCATGCTCTTCTTCTTTCTTAGAAAAGATGGAGATATCGTCCAAGTAGATGACTACAAAGTCATCTAAGTATTCTTGTAAGATATCATTCATCATATGTTGGAAGACTGCAGGTGCATTTGTAAGTCCAAAAGGCATAACATTGTATTCAAAATGTCCATACTTTGTGCAGAATGCTGTCTTCTATTGATCTCCTTCCTTAATCCTGACTAGATTGTAGGCGCTTCTCAAATCAATCTTTGTAAAAATCCTTGCTTGTCTTAATTGTTCCAATAATCTTGAGATTAATGATAATGGATAGTGATTTTTTATAATTACCTTGTTCAAACCTCGATAGTCAATATACATACGTAAAGAACTATCCTTCTTTTTCACAAATAATATAGGAGCTCCAACAGGCGATTTTTGAATGTCAAATAAAATTCTTGGCTAAATTTTCATCAATATATTCTCGTAAGGCTGTAAGCTCCGTTTGTGATAGATTGTAAATGGGACCAAATGGAGGTTGAGCTCCATCTTGTAATTTGATTGCACAATCATAAGGACGATGTTCGGGTGATATGTTTGCTTTTTTTTTTTTCAAATATGTCTTCTAGGTCACAATATTGATTAGAAATTTCTTACTTTAGTTGCTCCGTTTGATCTTTCATTGGGATAGCATACAATGCAAATGCATCTCTTTTTTTTGCTGCTTGCATAAATGCTTTAACTTTAAGGAATAGAGCAGTACCTCATTTCTTCTTTTAATGTGTGGATCTTGAGGAAATCTTACGCGTATGCCAATCAATATCAGGATTATGTAACTCAAGCTAAGGAAGTCCAATGACAATAGGATTTGTTGGACATCTAATCATATTGAAAACAATTTGTGATACTTCATCTCCTAGTATTACTTCCAACGGTTGGGTTTCTTCAACAACATCTCCTGATGCAAGGTTTCATCCATCAATGACTTTAATTGGTGTAGGATGGATCTTCTTTATAAGTAGTAGATTGTGCTTGGTTGCAAAATGCTTATCTATGAAGCATGTTGACGCTACAATATCTAAAAGGGCTTTAGCAGAAATTTCTTGTTTCAAGGTTCTTATATGTATAGAAAGTGTAAAATAAGATGTTGGATCCGGAGGTAAAAAGAGATATTTTTTTGGTACTTTAGATTTGAGGGATGTCCAACTGCAAGGTCCCTACTGTGGCGGGATGTCTTCATTTTTTGACCTTTCTAATTCAGATATTATACCTCATGCCTTAAATTCTCTAGATTTATTTGAACAATTTGCTGCTTTGTGATTAGATCTTCTACAATATAGGCATAAATTTTCTTGCCAATGCTTAGTCTTTTCCGTTGGTGTTAATGGCTTGAATTGAGTCGCATCAATTTGTATAGGTTCAAGATATGTTAATGGCTTTTTCAATACTTTTGAAGATGTAGCAGTCGTACCTTGATAGATATTGCTAAAAATTGATCGCCTTTCTTGTAGTAGTTCAAATAAACGATTGTCACAAGTAATAGCTTGAGCTATGAGTTCCTCTAAGCTTTCAACTCTTAGCATCAAGATCAATAAATTCTTTACATCATCCTTTAGGCCATACTGAAATCAAGTCATAAAAGTCTTATCATTCCAATCAAGATTATAAGTAAGTTGTTAAAATTCTGCGGCATAAATTACAGCTAAACGTTACATTTGTCATAGATTTTGGATCTTCCTCTCTGCCACTCTTTCTCAATCACTATCTCCAAATGTAGTAATAAATATTTCTATAATAATTTGTAAGTTGTACAGGATTGGAGAATTATTTTCCAATAGTGGCACAAACCATGATCGAGCACTTTTTGATAAAAGGGTGCCCACAAAAGTGACTTGAGTGAATCTATGTGGATAACAAGATGGATATAGTCGTAAGTAAAATCGCACTTGTTGTACAAACCCTCGAAAGTTGGATCTTGTTCCATCAAACTTGTCAGGCATACTAGCTTTTGGCTCTTTTATGACAACCCTTGGAACTTCTAAAGAAGTTGTGTGCATAGCTTGTTTATTGCTTGCTTCTTCTAATCGAATAATCTCTTGTTGTAAGTTATGAATCTCTCACTTAGTTTCTTCAGATACTTGCTCTATTTGTGATTCTTTTCTTGGATTGCGAAAGAATGTCATTTCTTCTCGTATTGTATCCAATAGGCCTTGAAGATCTACAAGTGTTGCCACTCTATTCTCTGTTTGTGAGGATGCACCTCCATTAATCTGATCTATTTCCATCTTAAAAAAGAAAAAATCGATAAGGCGTTAGTATTTTCTATACTAAAAGGAATACTTTGAAACAGTTAGTTTAGAGGAGGGTAATCCACAACCTCTAAAATGTAGTGATATAATTTAAAAAAGGGATAATCCACTCTTTCTAAAAAAAAATCAACTACAATAAGTAAACATATCAGTCTAGAAAGGGATAGTCCGCACTCCTCTAGAACGCAATAGTATCTTGAAGAGAGGTAATCCACTCTCTATCAAGAGATCTAAGCTCTGATATGATTATGTAAGCAGTCTTGTTAAATGTCAAGGACGCAAGTTAATAGATTAGCAAGAATTAAGGAGAAGAAATCAGAACCAGAATAACTTCAAAAACAAAGAACTGGATGAACAAGAACAAGAACTAGATTAAGAATAAGAAATTGGATTAATATCAAGAATAAGGCAATACTCTGGATTGCTCCAATACTTGTATTGGCAAGATTGAGGTGCTCCATAGTCTTGCCTCTTATTTATACTATGAGGCCTTATGTCCTATTGGACCTTCTAAAAGTATCTTAGAATATTCTAGAAGCTTGAGGAAGATTTTGGAAGATTTTAAAAAGTCTACGGGGAATCTTGGAAGATTGAAGAAGATTTTAAAGGATCCCAAGTGTATCTTAGAATATTCTAGAAGTTTGAGGAAGATTTTGGAAGACTCTAAAAAATCTATGGGAGGTCTTAGAAGGTTGAAGAAGTTTCTAGAAGGTTTTAGAAGACTACCAAAAGTTCTAGTAGTGGCTTAAGTATGTCCGTGACATTGATCTCCTTCTTTAATCCTGACTAGGTTGTAGGCGCCTCTTAAATCAATCTTTATAAAAATCTTTGTTTATCCTAATTCTTTCAATAATCTTGAGATTAATGGTAATGGATAACAATTTTTTATAATTACCTTGTTTAGACCTTGATAGTCAACACACATACGTAAGGAACCATTTTTCTTTTTTATAAATAATATAGGAGCTCGAGCTGGTGATTTTGAATGTCGAATAAAATTCTTGGCTAGATTTTCATCAATATATTCTCGCAAGGCTATAAGCTCCGTTTATGATAGATTATAAATTGGACCAAATAGAGGTTGAATTCCATCTTGTAATTTGATTGCACAATGATAAGGACAATATTTGGATAATGTGTCTATTTTTTTCTTTTCAAATACGTCTTCCGAGTCGCGATATTGTCTACGAATATCCTGCTTCAGTTGCTCTGTTGGATCTTTCATTGAGATAGCATACAATACAAATGCATCTTTTTTTTTACTGCTTGCATAAATGCTTTAGCTTTAAGAAATAGAGTAATACCTCATTTCTTCTTTTGATGTGTGGATCTTGAGGAAATCTTCCGCGTACTCCAATCAATATCAGGATTATGTAGTTCAAATCAAGGGAGTCCAATGACAATAGGATTTGTCAGACATCTAATGATGTTGAAAACAATTTGTGATACTTGATCTCCTAATATCACTTCTGACGATTGGATTTCTTTGACAACATCTCTTAATGCAAGGTTTTGTCCATCAATGACTTCAACGGGTGCAAGATGGGTCTTCTTTTTAAGTAGTAGATTATGCCTGGTTGCAAAATCCTTATCCATAAAGCATGCTGAGGCTCCTGTATCTAAAAAGACTTTAGTAAAAATTTATTATTTCAAGGTTCTTATATATATATGAAGTATAAAATAAGATGTTGGATCCGGAGGTAAAAAGAGACATTTTTCTAGTACTTTAGATTTGGGGGTGTCCAACCGCAAGGTCCCTACTATGGCAAGACGTCTTCAATTTTTGACCTTTCTAATTCAGATATTATACCTCATGTCTTAAATTCTCTAGATTTATTTGAACAATTTGCTGCTTTGTGATTGGATCTTCTACAATATAGGCATAAATTCTCTTGCCAATGCTTAGTCTTTTCCGTTGGTGTTAATGGCTTGAATTGAGTCGCATCAATTTGTATAGGTTCAAGATATGTTAATGGCTTTTTCAATACTCTTGAAGATGTAGCAGTCGTACCTTGATAGATATTGCTGAAAATTAATCGCGTTTTTTGTTGTAATTTAAATAAGCAATTGTCATAAGTAATAGCTTGAGCTATGAGTTCCTCTAAGTTTTCAACTCTTAGCATCATGATCAATAAATTCTTTACATCATCCTTTAGGCCATAACAAAATTGAGTCATAAAAGCCTTATCATTCCAATCAAGATCTCAGGTAAGTTGTTAAAATTTTATGGCATAAATCGCAGCTGAATGTTGTACTTGTCGTAGATTTTGGATTTTCTTCTTTGCCATCCTTTCTTGGTCACTATCTCCAAATACAATAGTAAATCTTTCCATAAAAGCTTCTAAATTGTATAGGATTGGAGAATTCTTTTTCAATAGTGGTGCAAATCATGATCGAGCACTTCTTGATAAAAGGGTGCCCACAAAAGCGACTTGAGTGAATCCATCTCGATAACGAGAAGGATATAATCGTAAGTAAAGTTGCAGTTGTTGTACAAACCTCTCAAAAGTTGGATCTTGTTCCATCAAATTTATCAAGCATATTAGTTTTTGGCTCTTTTATGATAATCCTTGGAACTTCTAGAAAAGTTGTGTGCATAGCTTGTCTACCGCTTGTTTCTTTTAATCAAATAATCTCTTATTACAAGTTATGAATGTCTTACTTAGTTTCTTCAGATACTTACTCTATTTGTGGTTTTTTTTTTTGGATTGCGGAAGAATGTCATTTCTTCTTGTATTGTATCTAATAGGGCTCAAAGATCTATAAGAATTGCCACTCTATTCCTTGTTTGTGAAGATGCACCTCCATTAACCTGATCTATTTTCATCTTAAAAAAAAAAAAAAAATCAATAAGCCATTAGTATTTTCTATACTAAAAAGAATACTTTTAGAGAGTTAGTTTAGAGAAGGGTAATCCGCAACTTTAAAATGTAGTGATATATCTTAAGAAAGGAATAATCCAGTCTTTTGAAAAAAAAATCAACTACAACAAGTAAGCATATCAGTCTAGAGGGGGGTAGTCCGTACTCCTTTAGAATGCAATAGTATCTTAAACAAGGATAATCCATTCTCTATTAAAAGATCTAAGCTCTGATATGATTATGTAATTTAGTCTTGCCAAACTGTTAGGGATACAAGATAGCAAGTTAGCCAAGAACTAATGAGAAGAATTCAGAATCTGAATAATTTCAAAAACAAAGAACTGGATGGACAAGAATAAGAACTAAATTAAGAATAAGAAATTGGATTAATATCAAGAACAAGGCAATACTCTGGATTGCTCCAAGACTTGTATTGGCAAGATTGAGGTGCTCCTAAGTCTTGCCTCTTATTTATACTATGAAGCCTTATATCTTATTGGACCTTCTAAGAATATCTTAGAATATTCTAAAAGCCTAAAGAAGATTCTAAAAGACTCTAAAGAGTCTATGGGAGGTCTTGGAAGGTTGAAGAAGATTCTAGAGGATTTTTAAAGACTAAAGAAGATTCTAGGAAGTTTTAGAAGGTTTTAGAAGATTTTAGAAGATTCTAGAAGATTATGGAAGGTTCTAGAAGACTACAAAAAATTTTAGTGGTGGCTTAAAGTATGTCCGTGACACATATGTTAATATTTTCTTTTGAACATCATTATGGATACTTATAACTACTTTTTTAACGTTGCATGACTATTTTCAGTTTATGAGATATTGACATTTATAAAATGAAGGTGTTAGAAGGACTACATAGTGACAAAATGGTCTTTCAAAGGAATCCAGGTTGTTGATATGTAGATGATGGTTATTTAATGATTGTTATATTGTTCTTGAAATTCTTTCCAATTATATTTAAAAACTTTAAATGAACGATTTATAATAATAATGTGCCAATATTGGATGAAGGTCATCCAATCATCTACAAAAAAATCCTCATTTGTAACATAAAAAGATATGTTGGTTGGTATACCATATACAAAGAAGATTCATAGTTGTGAAAAAAACTTGTTGTACAGTGTTGTATTACGTGAAGTCTTGCTTGAGAATGCATCGGGCACCTAACTGTGGAAGATAAAAGAAAATTGCAATAACAAGTTCTAGTACCTTTAATAAAATTATATACAAATTACAATTAAAGATTAATAAGTATGCTGAATCATTAAAGAAGTTTAATTAAATTTTTAATTAATTATAAAAAAAATACAAAGAAATCTTAAAAAACTTTTAAAAAAATCATAAAAAAATAATAAAGAATATGTAAAAATCTAAAAAAAATATTAAAATAAAATCCTTTTGAAATATTAAAATAAAATCTATAATCAAATCTTAATAAAATTTTAATCAAATTTAAATAAAATTCTAATCAAATCCTAATCAAATCCTAATCAAATCCTAATCAAAACCTAAATCTTATATATATCTTAATAAAATCCTATTCAAATTCTAATCAAGTCTAAATAAAATCCTAATAAAATCCTAATCTAATCTTAAATCCTAAATAAACTCTAATAAAATCCTAATCAAATTCTGGTCAAGTTCTAATGAAATCTGAATAAAATCCTAATCAAATCCTAATAAAATCTTAGTCAAGTCATAAATAAATTCTAATAAATTTTAATCAAAACCTAATCAAATCCTAATAAATCTTAATCAAATTCTAATTAAACTCTTACAAAATCTATAGTAGATTGAAACTTCAATAACTAATGATTGAACTATTGATTTTGACTCAAATTTTTTATATTTTTTAAAAAGCAATTTGGCAAAAAATTCAAAATTTTTGAAGAAGATCTAATTCACCAAATAAAAGATAAATCCAAAATTTTGTTCAGTTATAGGCCAACCTCCTTTTCCAACCTTGATACCAATCTCCCAATACTAATATCTCTTTCTTGCACTATTTAATTACTTCGAATATTTACAAATATATAAAAAATTAAGTGTACCACTTACACTCTTAATTCTTATTTCAATCTAATTAGTTGATTGCTAAATATCTTAGAAATCCTCACTAATCCTCAAAACCTAATTTTTGAGACCTTCATCTACTTGAATTTCAATAACCTTTAATCTAACAATTCAATTAAGCTCAAATTTATAGCATGTACTCAATATAAGAATAATCACAAATCCACAAAATTTCTCTTATAGATCTACTATCAAATTCATAAAATTTTTAAAAATATAAACTTATTTTTATTTCATTAAATTCCAAGTCATCCAAAACAACTCTAAGTTTATAAAGCTTTTACAAAATCAAAATCTATCTATATCACTTACAACTAATGCTCAAAAAAACCTTCTAAAATTTTCTATCAAATCCAATTCTTTGATTTGCAAAAAACTCTTCATTTGCCATAAGCATGTAATTTTGTGCCTCAAGGTCTGCTTTTGATTCAAGTTCACAACTAGTCCTCTTTAGATATCAATTTTTGGAATTTTGAAGTAAATTGTGCTAAACCTATTCTTAACTCATTCTTAAAGATGATTACATTGTTTATTTTTCTAATCTATTTTATTTTGTCTTATTTGTAGCTATACAAAGAAACTAGAAGCATGTTCTATAAGAAGGCAATATTAGCACTTTTTAATTTTTACCTCTTCTTTATCTATTATCTAAATTTTTTTATAATATATTTTTAATTAGGTTCTTCTATAATAAAATCCATATTTTTATCTTTCACCATATAATTGTGTTACAATACAACAACGATGGCCATGAATGCAAGCTTTTTATTAATTATAATGATTTGAGGAGTAAGATTATTTATGAATAATATTACAATCCTTTCCAATATCCAATTATAATCCATTTCCTTTTCTTCTTTCAAAAATATAAAATAAGATGAACCAATTGATGCAATTGATATCAAATTAATAACATGAAGAAGTGATATTTGAAATTTATTGGTTTTATATGTATAATGAAAGAAGAAGATAAATCAATAATTGCAAGTTAATTTAATTGATAGGAGATGGAAAAAAAAAAAAGAAAAAAAAAAAGATAATGGCATTAGTTTTGAAATTACAATAGTAATCATATTAGGAATTAGTTTTATTCATTTCATCAAACAATATTGCAATAGATGAATGTCTTTGAAACAACTCACATCTAATGACCAAGGATTGATTTTAAACATTGGTATTGGTAATAAAGTGTCATGGACATAAGATTTATTCCAGTAATTATCTAATAGAAGTAAGTAAGATAAGTTGATTTGATAATATCTGATAAAAAAGCTTCCTAAAAGCTTCATAGATGTGGAATCACCTTTATACATGTCTATAGGTGATTGGTAGGTTAGAAACTTGGTCAATAAGCTAGCCACATGGCGCACATGTTGATAGCTTGTGGAACAAGCTAGCCATGTGTCAGACATATTGGTAGCTTGCGGAACAAGCCAAATATGTGGCGCATATGTGGAAAACTTGTCATGCAAGTTTGACACATATCTTACAAATTAGACACGTGTAGGAGGTCCTATAGAACACCGCCACATAATTCTTAATTAAATAGTATTTATAGAGGCAAGAGTGAAGCCTTCTTCACTCTTGTTAACTCCTTTCTTGCTTCTAGTCCAGATTCAAGAGTCTATAGTTTTCTTGTCTTATGGCAATAGCCATTTTAGATTCTTTTAATATACATACTTCCTTATTTCTATTTTGTTATACTTCTTAATAGAAGTTTCATATGTTTATTTGTTCTCATTGAGTTCTTATCCTTGACAGATTGACAAGAGTGCATATATAGTATGAGAACTTTGTCTTTTCTTGATTAAGAGTGGATTATATCTTTCTCTTGATAAGACATAAGCATATTAGAAGTTGTAGAGTATCCACTTCTAAACTGATATTGTTTCTAGAATTTTTTCTTTTGAATGTATTATTCTGTATTTCTTGAAGTGAGAGTAGACACCTTCCTTCCTATTGTATTATCATGGGAGAGCTTGCAAAAATGAAGAATGCAATGGCAAAAATGCAAGAACAAATGAGAGAGCTAATGCTTGCAATGCATCAACTCAGTTTACCACCACAAGGAACAACAAGATTAGTAGGAAGTGAAGATATAGAAATAGTTGGAGCTATATTAATATCAGCACCAAACCATACTACCTCATCTATGATGGAGCACCATTCAAACATTAGAGAACCAAAAATTAGTTTGCTTGAGAAGTTTGATGGCACAAGATGTAAGTTTCGAGGATTCGTCAATCAGATACAATCGGTGATTGAACTTCAATCTCAGAGTTATCCTACACTGTCGTGGCAAAAGTTTTCTTTGGATAGACGCAAGGTCCCTCTTTACAACCAAGTTGGATCCAATATGCACAAACCTTCTTAATTTTCTCTTTTTATAGTTATAAAACCATGTGTGTAATAAACCAATAAATTGGGAGCTTAAAAATTTATAAATCCAGATCGAGCTGTTTAAATAAGTTCAAACTTTGGAAATAAAAAATTCATTTCTTTAATCATCTTCACAAAAATTCTCAACCGTGAACTCATTACTGATCAGCAGATATCATCAAAATATTAGCAAGTAATTTTATAAGTCAAAATCAAATCAAAAACTTGAAAATTCTTATTTTTAGATCCAGTTGTTTAAATAAGCTCAAAATTTGGGAATACAAATACCATATCTTTGATCATTGTTACAAAATTTTTGAGCCGTGAATTCATTACTAATTGTCAAATATCACCAAAATTTTAGCAAGTGATTTTAAAAGCTAGAACCAAATTGGAAACTTAAAAATTTATATTTTAAGATCCAGCCGTTCAAATAAATTTTAAATTTGAGAAAACATAATTCATACCTTTGGTCATTGTCACAAAATTTTTGAGCTGTGAATTCATTATCAATCGTTAGATGTCACCAAAATATTAGTAGGTGATTTTAAAAGCCAAAACTAAATTGGAAACTTGAAAATTCATATTTTGAGATCTAGCCATTCAAATAAGCTCAAAATTTTAGAGCATAAAACTTACATCTTTGATCATTGTCATAAAAAGTTTTTACTCCAAATTCATTGCCAATCATATGGTATCACCAAATCCTTGACAAGTACTTTTGAAAGTCAAATCCAAACCAAAAACTTGGAAATTCATATTTTGAGGTCTAGCCATTCAAATAAGCTCAAAATTTGGGAGCATAAAACTTATATCTTTGATCATCATCACACAAAATTTTTGCTCCAAATTCATTACCAAACAATTGGTATCACCAAATCCTTGACATGTACTTTTGAAAGTCAAAACCTTAGATGCTCGAGAATAAATTTTGCCATTTCTCCCTATTTAAAGTCTCAATTGATATGAGATTTTAGACATAGAATTTGTATAGTATAAGTGATATGTAAACAAAAATTGAGCTTCAAATTCCTCTTGAAACTCAAGTTCTAGCTTAAAGCAAATCCTTCTATTTATCTAATTTCTTCAAAATCCTAGTTTAGTTTGCTGGTTTTAACTAGCCATATCTTATTCATTCTAGACTCATTTCTATCAATTCTTAGACATAAAATATTTATCTTGAAGTCTAGTTTCTAATCAAACTTTTTAATTTCTTGTTAGTATCTTAAAACTCCTAATATACTTAGAAAAGTGATAGTATGTATCATATTAGTTCATATTAGTAGACTAAGTTCAAACAAGCATTACTCTCTCATCTAAGCTTTGAATCATGCGTTTCTACCACCTTAACTCATGCCAAGAAGAAGCTCTCTTTGAATACCTTCCTGGACTTGCCAAAAAACCTTGTCTTCTTTTCTTCTAAGCTTGTCAAAGAAGTCGCAGCCATGGTCTTTAAAGTCCAAGTCAACAACTAATAGTTTAAAGTTATAAAAACACCAAATCTAATCCTCCAAGTTAGTACTATTAATGGCAGCCAACTATTGACATCCAAACCTCTATTTATCCTTAATAAAATTCTAAATTCAACCTCAAAGTCAAAACTCCTTATATTTATAAATATAACCCTGAATCTATTAAAACCTAAGATTGAAAAAAAGGTAAAAGAAATAAAAGAAGTTTCAAGGCTAAATCAAAATTAAAGTTAAGATAAAAAATAAAGTAAAAATTTAGTAAAAAAAAAAGAAAGAAAATGAAATTTTTTTCTCAAAACTATATAAAAAACTTAGATTGGTAAGAAGAAAGAAAGAACTTAATAAAAGTTTAAAGAAAAAATAAGTTAAGCAAGGTTTCTATATATGATTATATTTATTTCATGACAACGCAAAGATTTCAAGTTAGATTTATTAGAATGTTACTTTCAAGATGTGCTTTATGGTGGTTTTCATCTTTTTTTGAATAACATGATCCAATATTGGATAATTTAGAGGCATTTTTAGCGGAATTTTGATTTATGTATGGAGAACATGATGCAATCTGTGTAGCTACCAACAAGATTTGCATCCTACGACAAGACAATCGATCAGTATCATTATACGCTTCATAATTTTGACAACTAGCGTTTGATATCAAGTGAGATGTTGCACTCATCAGTTGATTTTTCTATGGATTATAATATGAGATAAAAAATTAATGCTCAATTTATCCAATTCTCAAACATTGTGTCAAGCAATTGATTTAGCTCTGAAGTGTGACAATCGACTTTTTGAGTTTTGATCCAAAAGTCATAGAAGGGAGCCTCAATGTTATTATTCAATAATAACATCAACGTCCTCACAAAACATACATTCAAAAGTAGAAGACATGCAAATTGATGCATTACATTTTAAACCTCTTACTGAACAAGAAAAGATTCGATGTCGTCAAGGAGGATTATGTTTATATTGTGGAGAACCTAAGCACACTATGCAACATTGTCCAAAGAAATGACACAACTATAAAATGAGAAGTACGGCTATCAAAAAAGATAATATATCAAAAAATAAATTTGTCCAGCTATAATAGGGACCGTTGTCATATGGCGTGGTCTTTTATCTCAGAATATATTGGGTACCTGGCTGTGGAGAGTTTAATTGGAACTTGATGGAAGAAATCCAACATGTGATTTGTCTTTCATAAAAAGAACAAATAATACAACAATCTCATAAAAGAAAAATTATACATATAAACCCTCTTGTATTCAAGTAAGTTTGTACAAAAAGGGTTCAAATTTCCACAAAAACCCTTCAAAACTTTATTCACCTGCAAGGACTTATTTCTTGCTGAACTTAAGAGTCCAATAACTCTTGATTCAACCATTCAATTTCTATAAAATTTAGTTCAAAATCTAGAAAGTTCTCTTAAGTTTTACCACAAGAAAGAATAAACCATAAATTCATTTCCAATTGTCTGATACCTCAAAACCCCTAGCAGGTGCCTAAAATCCTAGCTGAGAGATACCCGAGCACTATTTTCCTTATATCTCACAAATCCAAAATCTTAATGCCATAAAATTTTTGCATATAGTCTTGTGACATAAATATATACACTCTTTATAATTTTGAGTAAAAAATCTATGAAATTGCCTAAGATATAGCTCAAAATGTAACCATTATGTAAGCAGGTCACTTACTGCCCTTAAGTTTGTAAGCACTAACTTCAACTCCCAATATCTCCTTCATCCTTGCTTTGATTTTATCAAGCTGTATATAAAAAATATAGCCGTGAAAGTGCTTTCTCCAACCCTAGTCATTGATTGTTGATTGCTCTCTATATGCGCGAGTTATATCCAAAAGAGTGACAGTAGGTCTAAAATCAACACCTTAACTTTGAGCGCCTATAACTTCTTCATTAAAAATACAAATTATCCATAATTTATACCTAAATCAGATCCAAAAATCTAAACCTTATGATCCTAGCCTCTGATGTTTGATTCCTTTTGAAAAACAAACCCTAACTCCTAATAAACCCTCAGGTAGGCTCCTTGAAGCCCATTGGGCATGATTTTTGGCCAATTAGAATAGAGATTTCTATCATCCACCTCTATTCATCCACATAGATGGCCAAACTACCCTTTTTACACTTAAAACCCTTTTCTAACCCTTCTTCTTATAAGATTTATATACTTGGTGCTTTAAGCATCAAATAAAAGAAATAAATAAGATCTTAAGGATCACCAATGTCTAATATATGCGACTTAAGATATATACAAGTTACTATCAATATAAAATTAACTTCAAAAGTCACTACTTAAAAAAAAATAAGGTTGTATAAATCTTAATAATAATCCTTTTAATAGATCTTTTTTAAACTAGCAACCTAATCACATCCTATAACCAATAAAAGTCCACTAATATGGCTTTCTTTTAGCTATGTAGTAATTTATATATTAAATATACACGTACAATTTTTTCACATAATAGCCGAACTACAACACGACAATGTAGCAAAAGAAGGATCAAATTTTGCTATTTATGCCACACCCATTTTTGATGGTGGAAAGACTTTAAGTGGCATTCCAAGCCAATATCTCGATTATCAAGACGTTTTTGAAAAAATAATGCATATATTCTTCTGAAGCATTGTCCATATAATTGTTCAATTAATCTCAAGGAAGGAACTTAGCCACTATTTGGACCAATCTATAGTTTATCACAAGATGAGATGGCTGAACTCAAAACATATATTGATGAGAATTTGGCCAAGAATTTCATATTCCATTCTAAATCTCGAGCATGAGCTCCAATTTTATTTATGAAGAAAAAAGATGGATCATTGTGGATGTGTATTGATTATCGAGGACTCAACAAGATCACAATCAAGAATAGATATCCATTATCATTGATACTAAGACTCCTTGATTAATTAAATCAAGCTAAGATCTATACAAAAATAGATCTAATAAGAGCATATAATCTAATGTGCATTAAAGAAGGAGATGAATGAAAAATTGCGTTTTGAACCAAATACATATATTTTGAATATAATGTCATGTCTTTTAGACTTACGAATGCACTAGTTGCTTTTCAACATTTGATGAATGATGTTTTTTGTGAGTTCCTAGATAACTTTGTCGTCTACTATCTAAACAATATTTTGATATATTCTAAGAATGTAGAAGAACATGAAGTACATGTTCGTCAAATATTATCAAAACTTAGAGATGCGGGATTGTACGCCAAGATGAAAAAGTGTATATTTAACACTACTTAAGTTGATTTCTTAGGATACATCATTTCAAATGATGGTCTCATGATAGATTCATAACAATTATGAATTGGAAGATTTCAAAGACGATAAGAGATGTCCAATGCTTTCTGAGATTTGCTAATTATTATCTGATCTTCATCAAAGACTTCTCTGAAGTTGCAATTCTACTTACACGTTTGACTTGTAAAGACAAACTCTAATGGAATCAAGAAGCAGAAGCAGCTTTTGAAGCTCTGAAGACATCGTTTGTTTCTGCACCAATCTTGTATCTTAATAATTTTTTGAAGGGATTTTTTATAGAAACAGACGGATTAGACTTTATCTTGGATGTAATTTTGTCACAAATGGGAACAGATGACAAACTTCATCCAATAGCTTTTTATTCAAGAAAATTCTCAATAATCGAGATCAATTATGAGATCCACGACAAAGAACTTCTTGCAATTGTGGATTCTTTTGAAGAATGGCGTGATTATCTAGAAGGCACTTCTAATCTAATCATTGTGTATATGGATCACAAGAACCTTGAGTACTTCATGTCGACACACGTGTTGAATTGTCGTCAAGCTTGTTGGAATATGTCTTTATCAAGATTCGAGTTTATTATCACTTATTGGCCAGGAAAACAACAAGGTTTGTCTGATGCCCTTTCTAGACATTCTTATTGTTAAAGAACTAGAAGTTAGAAGCCACAACACTTAGCATCAGCAAGGTTGCACACAAAGAGAAGTGCGGAATGAGATGGCTCTCACTTCCAACACCCTTTACTTATAAGTAGAGTTCACATCCAAAGTACATAGGCTTCATCTACATTCATCTAAAAGCCAGCCGCCTAACGAGACCCTAAATCCAGCCGCCTGTCAAGACCTTAAACCTAACCGCCTGTCGAGACCCTTGCCGCCACTTAATCCCTAATTGACTTTTGACTATTAGAAACTTACTATGGTTAAACTCCAAATAACTCTTTCTTAAATTTTAACACTCCCACTTTTCTAATTGTCAAAAGGCTTTTAAGCCTAATGCCTTTATCAACTCATGGTGTCTATCCTTCACTAATGCCTTTGTAAGCACATCAGCAAGCATCTCTTTTGTAGTACAATACTTCATATCTATTATACCATCTTCAATCTTCTCTCGTATGAAATGATGTTGAATATCAATGTGCTTCGTTCTTGAATGGTGCTTTGGATTCTTGGCAAATGCAAGACATCCTTGATTGTCACACATTATTGGAGTTGCTTTTGTTTGCACTAATCCAATGTCTTCTAAGAGTTGCCTTATCCAACAAGCCTCCATTGCACAATGACTTGCTGCCATGTACTCAGCCTCCATGGTTGATCTTGCAATGGTAGGTTGTCTCTTGCAATTCCATGAAATGACTCCCACTCCAATAAAGAACACATATCCCGTTGTGGATCTTCTATCATTTACATCTCCAGCCCAATCCGCATCGCAATAACCTTGCAAATCAATGTTCTTACCACCAAGGCATAATTTGAAGTCTTTAGTACCTTTTAAGTACCTCAATATCCTCTTTACCGTTGCCCAATGCAAAGGTCCAGCCTTAGACATGAGTTAGCTCACAACACTCATCGCATATGCAAGATCCACTCTTGTGCCCACCATTGCATACATAAGTGAGCCAACTGCTGCCTTGTATGGAATACTTTGCATCTCACCTTCAACTTCAGCAAACTCCTCATCCGTGAGCTTCATCAACTTCAAATTTGCCTCCAAAGGTGTTCCAATGGGCTTACACTCCTCCATGTTGAATCGTTTCAACACTTCTTCAATGTACTTGCTTTGACTCATTGTAATGGTCTTGTTTTCACGATCTCTTATGAACTCCACTCCTAAGCAATAGTGAAGTTCTCCCAAATCACTCATTTCAAATTCTTTTTCTAATATGGCCTTCATCCAATTCAACTTTTTCACATTGTTAGCCAAGATGATTAAATCATCAACGTAAAGGATTACAATCAATAGGAACTCTTGAGATTGCATCACATACATGGAATGATCTGCTTCACTCCTTACAAACCCTTCATTCACAAAGAATGTATCAATCCGTTGGTACCATGCCCTTGGTGATTGCTTGAGTCCATATAATGATTTCTTCAACTTACAAACAAGATGTTGTTTGCCTTCTTCAACATATCCTTGAGGTTGATCCATATAGATGTCTTCTTCCAACTCTCCATTCAAGAAAGCCGTCTTCACATCCATTTGATGCATCTCCAAGTCCATTGCTGCCCCAATTGCCACAATGGTTCTGATAGTGGTGAATTTAGCCACGGGAGCATATGTCTCATTGAAATCAACACCAGCAACTTGTGAATATCCTTTGGCAACTAATCTTGCCTTATATCTCACAACATTGCCCATTGCATCCCTTTTGGTTCTAAATACCCACTTACAACCAATAGAAGATCGATTTGGTGGAAGTTGAGTCAATTCCCATGTTCTATTGTCCATGAGAGATTTGTATTCTTCTTCCATAGCCTTCTCCCACTTCATAGCATCAGTGGACTTCATTGCATCACATAAAGACAATGGATCAGCAAAGAGTGCAACATTTGCATGTTCTTCACTTACTTGAGGAAAAATGTGGTTCTTCCACCATTCACCAAGTGGTCTTCTTTCCCTCATAGGATATCTCCTTTCATTTGAAGAAGATTCACCTTCATGTACTCCAACCACTCTTCCAAGCTTCTTCTTTCTTAAACTTTGTCTTTTCTCACTCAAAGGTTGATACTCCTCATCATCATCATCTTCAACATCTTCATTTCCTTCACTGTTGGTCTTAGGAATCAAAGAGACTTTCTTCTCCATCTTCTTTAGCTCTTCACCTTCATTCATGTCTCCACTATCTTCATTGTCTTCATCTTCTTCTTCTTTCTTTGCTAGATTTAAAGATGTGTCCACAAACACACCATTACTCCCACTTGGACACATCTCCAAGTGCTCATAAGCACTCTTATGCTCAATAAACTCAACATCACGACTTTTGATGATCTTCTTGGTATCTAAACACATTAGCCTATATGCCTTCGTACCTTCACAATATCCAACAAATACACATTTTGTACCTTTTGCCTCAAGCTTGGACCTCATACAATCTGGTATCTTTGCATAAGCAATGCATCCAAATGTCCTCATGTGTGAAACACAAGGTTTCTTCCCACTCCAAGCTTCTTGTGGAGTCATTGATGTGAGTGCACTTGTAGGGCACCTATTCCTTGTGTATACTGCATTCACCACAGCTTCCGCCCAAAATTCATATCCAAGATTTTGAGCATGAAGCATACTCCTTGCCATCTCCACAATGGTGCGATTTGCTCTTTCAGCAACTCCATTTTGTTGTGGAGTGTAAGGAGTAGACGTTTGTCTTACAATACCTTGAATCTTCAAGTACTCATCAAAATATTTTGACAAATACTCACCACCATTGTCTGTGCGTAATACCTTGATCTTGCATTCACATTGCTTTTCCACATGTGCCTTAAACTCCTTAAATCTTGAGAAACACTCACTCTTGGCTTTAAGGATAAAATCCACACCTTTCTTGAAAAATCATCAATAAATGTGACAAAGTACCTTGCTCCTCCAATTGATGGTGTCTTCATAGGTCCACAAACATCTGAATGCACAATCTCCAACAACTTACTTGCTCGTGTTGCTACTCCACTTGGAAATGAGGCCCTTTGTTGCTTGCCTTGAATACAACCTTCACAAGCTAGAGTCGTGGCATTGTTGTATGATTGACCAAGATCTAAGCCAACTACCATAGATTTGAGCTCCTTCATGCTTTTGGCATTCAAATGACCAAGGCGTCGATGCCAAATTCCAAACTTGTCTTCATCTTTTGGAAATTCAGCAAATGCTGCTACTTCAACTCCATTCACCTTCTTACAATTGAGAATGTAAAGGTTGCCATCTCTAAAGCCCTTTAAAACATTATCTCCATCCAATGTCTTCACAAAACATCCATTCATATCAAATTGAACCTTACAACCACTTGACACAAGTTTGCTCACCGAAAGAAGATTCTTCTTCATCTTTGGCACATGTAGGACTTCTTTCAATCTGATCCTCTTGGTTTCATTCTTCACAACAATCTCCACCACAATGGAGCCAATTCCAACAGCTTGTACCATGCCATTGTCTCCTAACCAAACATTTGTTACTGGAATTTCTTCATAAGTGTTAAAAGAACACTTGTATGGAGTCATGTGCTTGGTAGCACCTGAATCAATAATCCACTTAGACATGGCAGCCATAGAAGTGCCTTCACTTGCCATGAATGCAAAGTCATCTCCTCCAAATTCATCATGTGCATTGTTAGCATTCTCTCTGTCTCCTTTCTTGGCCTTGTAGCAATTTCTTGCAAAATGACCTGATTTTCCGCAAATGAAGCAAGTTTTCACGTTACTCCTTCTATTGTCACGTTGGTTTGAATAGGTACCTTTACCTTGTCTTGAGAAGAGAGCCGAGTCTTCACTTTGATGCTCCTTTTCTTTCCTTTTGGTCACTTCATGTGCAAGTCTTGCCGTCACATAGTCCATTGTAAGCTCCTTCAACTTGATGGACTCCAATGCTACTATAAGATAGTTATAAGACTCCGGAAGGCTCATGAGCAAGGTCATGACAATATCACCATCTTCTAAAGGTTTGTCAACAATAGCTAGTTGATTTGCAAGAGCCTTTACCTTGTTGACGTGAGCCATAAGGTCTTCACCTTCTTCCATCTTGCAAGTGAAGAATTTCCTCCTTGTAAAAAGGATGTTGGACAAGTTCTTGCTCTCATAAATGTTGCAAAGAGTCTTCCATGCTTCCGCTGGTCCTTTGCAATGGATAATGTGTGAAAAGTTGGCTTCATCCACATTTGTGGCAATCATGCCAAAAGCCTTCTTTTCACGTCTTTTAAAGTCCTTCTTCTCCTTAATACTTGCATCTATGCATGGAGGGTCTTCACTTTCATCTACAATGTCCCAAAGGTCCAAAGATGCCAACAAAAGCTCCATTTTCACCTTCCAGTGATAGAAATTGTCACCTCTAAACTTCTCAATCACTCTCAAACCTTCACCCTCACTAGAAGCCATTTCTAAGAAGTAGTGTATCAAAGAATATTGAGAAAAGAAGTTCCTATGTGATCTAAAATCACAAATTTGCACTAGCAGAAACTCAGAATATCCTCTTGTGAACAAAAGAGTGATTTCTCACTCAAAGCACTCTTAAGTGATCTTCTAAAGCTTCTAATCAGTATATGCACTCTTATGAACCTCTCAATCAAGTTCTTTCACTCTTTCAACTCACTATTTAATGAAATGCAGAAGGTTAATGAAACAGTTTCAATAACACATAAAGACACTATCAAGGTCTTTCACAATGGTCTTAAACTCACTATCAAGGAGATAAGAACCCACAAAGCAATGTTAGAGATCTCTAAGCTTACAAATCAGAACCTCCTCTTGTCATAACATAAGCTAAGATCATACAAACTCTAACATTAGCAAACACCATAAGACCTATTCCGCACAACAACAAAGACTTCATAAAACTTCTAAAACTCACAAGCAAATGTGAGTGGGCCCATAACCTGTTAAAGAACTAGAAGTTAGAAGCCACAACACTTAGCATCAGCAAGGTTGCACACAAAGAGAAGTGCGGAATGAGATAGCTCTCACTTCCAACACCCTTTACTTATAAGTGGAGTTCACATCCAAAGTACATAGGCTTCATCTACATTCATCTAAAAGCCAGCCGCCTAACGAGACCCTAAATCCAGCCGCCTGTCAAGACCTTAAACCTAACCGCCTGTCGAGACCCTAGCCGCCACTTAATCCCTAGTTAACTTTTGACTATTAAAAACTTACTATGGTTAAACTCCAAGTAACTCTTTCTTAAACTTTAACACTTATTTTATACCAAAAGAAGGAGATGTAGCTTTTGAATAACAAAGAACGGCCCTCTTGAAATTAGAGCAATTTCATCTTCGAGTAATGAAATCAACATTGATTGTTGATTCAACTTTTTTCAAGCAAATTCAGTCAAGTATGTCCTCAGACCCTCTTATTTATTATATCAAGAATAATTCTTCCAAGACTCATGAATCTTCTAAATTCGAGTTCAAGAATAATCTATTATATTTTAATGCTGCCTATATGTTCCAAAAAGAGAAGCACGTTTACGTGTTCTTCAAGCACATCATGATTTTTAAATAGCAGGACATTTTGGATACAACAAGACTTTGAAACTCATATCAAGAGATTTTAGGTGAGTTCAAATGTGGAAGGCAATGAAAGACTTTGTACAATCATGTGATATGTGCTCAAAATCCAAGACTCCTTGTCATCGATCTTTTAGGCTTCTTTAGCCTTTACTCATTCCAAAACAATCATGGTCTTCTGTTTCTATGGAATTCATCACAGATCTTTGAAGCTTAAGATCTTATGACTCTATATTTGTGATAGTAGATCGGTTCACCAAGATGGCACATTTTGTGCCGTATACAAAATCTATCACAGGTAAAGAAACAAATAAGCTTTTCATTGATAGTACCTATCGCTATTATGGATTACCTAAGGATATTATATCACATATAGTGTCACGGACATATACATAGTTACCTATATAATTAAATAGTACTAGATAAAAGTAGGTAAAAGTAGGTTAATTCTATAATATCTTCTAGAAAAACTTCTTAGAAGCTTCATAGACGCTGCTTTGACCGTATAGGTGTCCATAGTTGATTTCTTGGTTAGAAACTTGGTCAACAAGTTAACCATGTGCCACACATGTTAATAGCTTATTCTTCAAGCTAACTACGTGGCGCACATGTAAAAAACTTGCCTTGCAAGCTAAGGCAAGTGGCCTTCAAAGTCAACACATATTAGAGGTCTTATAAAACATCGCCACGTAGCTTCTAGTTAGATAGTATATATAGAGACAAGAGTGAAGCCTTCTTCACTCTTGTCAAGTCCTTTGTTGCTTCTAATCTAGTTTCAAGAGTCTCTAGTTGTCTTGTCTTTTAGCAATAGCCATTCCAGTTTCTATTGAATACATATTTTCTTATTTCTATTTTATAAGAGAAGTCTCACTTCTCCATTTGATTTCATCGAGTTCTTGTCCTTGATAGTTTGACAAGAGTGAAGATTTATTGTTCTTGTTTTGTGTTAGAAGTGAGTGGATTATCCGACTTCTATTCTTTGTGTTTGAAGGTTGCGGACTACCTACCTTTGAATTGACTCTATTTGTTTTCTAACCTTGATTTTTTCCTAAAAGAGAGTGGATCACCCCTCTTTGTGGAAGATTTTTGTTTGATATTAGAGGTTGCGGATTATCCTCCTCTAATCCAAATTGTAGATTTGTGAAGTTGTCTAAGATGGAAGGAAAAATCATGGATGCTACACTTATTGGAAGCGAGAATAGATTTGCAACTATTGCAGATCTTCAGGAGCTTGTCAACACTCTTAGAGTGGAAATTTCACAAATCACCAATGGTAATCATGGAAGCGCTATTCCAACACCTATGGAGGAAGTCCAGAGCTTACGCCAAGAAGTTGTACAACTGAGAGAAGCAAGTAGATCAGCCTCCCAACCGAATCCAAGAAATCTTGCTTCTTTAAGCGTTAAAGAGGCAAAGATTAGTATGCCCGAGAAATTTGATGGAACAAGATCAAAATTTTGAGGATTTTTGCAACAAGTCAAGCTTTATTTAAGGTTACACCCTTTCCAATATCCTGATGGATTTACCCAAGTTGGATTCATAGGTGCACTTCTATCTGGAAGTGCCCTTTCTTGGTTTGCACCTTTGATGGAAAAAGATTCAAGACTTCTTTACAATCTGAATTCATTCCTTGAAGTGTTTACGGCTACATTTGGAGAAAGCGACCGAGAGAGGGTAGCAGAGACCAAGCTTTTATCTTTACGACAAGGATCACGGTCAGCTACAACATATGCTGTTGAATTTCAAAATCTTGCTTGCGATGTAGAGTGGAATGACAAAGCCCTTATCAACCAATTTCGTTATGGATTGAAGGATAACGTCAAAGATTTGTTACTAACAATGCCAAAAGCTAAATCTTTGGAGCAATTTGTTGCTCAAGTGATTGCATGTGACAATCGATTATTTGAAAGGTGCCAGGAACATAAATTCAATTGGAGAGGAACAAGTCAATTGATGATAGCAACTCCTAAGTTTTCAGAAACTTACTTGGCTAAATCAAATCCAATGCAAACTGATGCAGTACGCTTTAAACCTCTCACTGAGCAAGAAAATACTCGACGTCGTCAAGAGGGTTTGTGCTTATATTGTGGAGAATCTAAACACACTGCTCAATATTGTCCAAAGAAGCAACGCAATCAAAAAATGAGAAGTATGGCTGCTAGAGAAGACATTGTGTCAGAAAACGAATTTTTCCAACTACAATAGGGATCGTGCAGCTAGAATCATGTATAACACCTTGTAAAGGTCCTATTCTCTCCTCAAACCCCTCACCTTGTTTTACAATAGAAGTATCATTAGGACCTAAAAATCACAAAGTCTTTGCTTTATTAGATTCAGGAGCCTCAACTTGTTTTATAGACGAAGACTTTGTCAAAAAATAAGAAATAGTTTTAATCAAGAAAGCTAAATCTGTGCATGTAGAAGTCATAGATGGTCGTTTATTATCTTCTGGAGATGTCACCCATGAGACTGTTCCTTTAGATGTAGCAATTAAAGGACATACTAGTGTAGTAATATTTAATGTGATTAGATCCCATTCAAATCCGATTATTTTAGGATTATCGTAGTTAGAAAAATATAATCTTCAAATAGATTGGATTTCTCGTAACCTCGACTTTTCTTGTAATTCAACCCAAGAATCCAGTAGTCAAGTAGAAATACATAAGTCTAATATATCCAAACCCTTATTAATAGGTGTGAAAGCTTTTATATATGTGGCAAAAGAAGGACCATCTTTTGTTATATATGCCACACCTATTTCGGATATTGAGAAGACTACAAGTAATATTCCTAACGAGTATCAAGATTTTCAAGATGTTTTTGAAAAGAAAAACGCAGATATTCTTCCACAGCATCGACCTTATGATTGCTCAATCGACCTTCAAGCAGGAGCTCAACCACCATTTGGACCAATCTATAGTTTATCGCACAACAAGTTGACTGCATTGAAGGAATATATTGACGAGAACTTGGCTAAGAACTTCATACGCCATTCAAAATCTCCAGCAGGAGCTCCTATCTTATTTGTAAAGAAAAAAGACGGATCCTTACAGATGTGCGTAGATTATCGAGGGCTTAATAAGATTACCATCAAAAACAGGTATCCTTTATCTCTGATTTCAGGACTTCTTGATCAACTCAGCCAAGCAAAGATCTATACAAAAATAGATCTACGAAGAGCATATAATTTGGTCCGCATCAAAGAAGGTGACAAATGGAAGACTGCATTTCGAACTAGGTATGGATATTTTGAATATAATGTCATACCGTTTGGACTCACAAATGCACCAGCTGCTTTTCAACATCTTATGAATGACATTTTTCATGAATTTTTTAATGATTTTGTGGTCTGCTATTTAGACGACATTCTAATCTACTCTAAGAACGCAAAAGAACATGAATTTCATGTTCGTCGTGTGTTACAAAAACTTAGAGATGCAGGATTATACGCCAAGTTGGAAAAGTGTGTATTTTACACTACTCAAGTTGACTTCCTAGGATACATCATTTCTAATAACGGCCTAATGATGGATCTTAAGAAAGTTCAGACAATTATGGACTGGAAAATTCCAAGGACAGTAAGAGATGTACAATGTTTTTTGGGATTTGCCAATTATTATCGGATCTTCATTAAGAACTTTTCTCAAGTTGCAGCTCCATTGACACGCTTAACTTGTAAAGAAAAACTTGAGTGGAGCAAGGAAGCAGAAGCATCATTTGAAGCTTTGAAGACAGCTTTTACTTCTGCACCAATCTTGTATCGCGTCGACTTTTCTAAAGCATTCTTTATGGAAATAGATGCATCAGATTTTGCATTGGGTGCCGTATTGTCACAAATGGGAACAGATGACAAACTTCATCCAATAGCTTTTCATTCAAGAAAGTTTTCAGCAGCCGAGATTAATTATGAGATCCACGACAAAGAACTTCTTGCAATCGTGGATTCTTTTCAAGAATGGCGTCATTATCTAGAAGGCGCCTCCCATCCAGTCACCGTATATACGGATCACAAGAATCTCAAGTATTTCATGTCAGCACGTGTTTTAAATCGTCGTCAAGCTCGTTGGAGTATGTCTTTGTCAAGATTCGAGTTCATTATCACGTATAGGCCAGGAAAACAACAAGGTTTGTCTGATGCCCTTTCTAGACGTTCTTATCTTGCTCCAAAAGAAAGAGATGCAGCTTTTGATCAACAAAGAACGACCCTCTTGAAGCCAGAACAATTTTATCTTTGAGCAATCAAATCAACATTGACCGTTGATTCGAATTTTCTCAAGAAAATCCAGTCAAGTATGTCCTCAGACCCTCTTGTTCATGATATTAAGAACAATTCATCTAAGTCTCATGATACTTCCAAGTTCAAATTCAAGAACAATCTACTCTACTTTGAGGGATGCTTGTATATCCCAGAAGGCGAAGCACGATTACATGCTCTTGAAGCTCGTCACAATTTTCCCGCAGCAGGACATTTTGGATACAACAAGACTCTGGAACTAATATCAAGAGATTTTTGGTGGCTTCAAATGTGGAAGGCAGTTAAGGACTTTGTACAATCATGCGATGTCTGTTCAAGATCAAAAACCCCTCATCATTGACCTTACGGACTTCTCCAACCACTACCTATATCAGAACAACCATGGTCTTCTATCTCTATGGATTTTATCACAGATCCACCAATTTCAAGTTCATATGATTCCATATTCGTGATTGTAGATCGGTTCACCAAGATGGCACACTTTGTACTATGTACAAAATCTATCACAAGTGAAGAAACAGCTAAGCTCTTTCTTGACAACATCTATCGCCATCATGGATTGCCAAGGGATATTATATCAGATAGAGGAACGCAATTTGTATCCAAATTTTGGAGAACCTTCTTCAAGATATTGAAGGTGGATATAAAACTATCTTCAGCCTTCCATCCTCAAACAGATGGTCAAACGGAACGAGTGAATCAAGTCTTGGAGTAATATTTGAGGTGTACCATCAATTACCATCAAGACGATTGGACAACTCTTTTGCCATTGGCACAGTTTGCTTATAATAATTCAATATATTTTTCTACTCAACAAACACCTTTCTTTGCCAATTATGGTTATCACCCATGACTTGATATTTTTGACTTTTCAAAAGCTGATAATCCTGCGGCAAAAGATTTGACAAATCAGTTGGCAGAGCTACATACAACAATGAAGGTGCGATTAAAAGAAGCTCAGGAATGACAAAAGACCAATGCAGATGTTTATCGCAAGCAACAACCTCAATTCCATGTTGGTGATAAGGTATAGCTACTTTGTCGAAATATCAAGACTGTTCGTCCTTGTGATAAGTTGGACTATCGTAGGCTTGGACCATTCTCAATTTGTAAACAAGTCAATCCAGTCGCTTATCAATTAAAGCTATCGGAGTCTATGAAGATTCATCCTGTATTCCATGTGTCTCTACTTGAGCCATATAAGACAACAAATATACAACGAAGAAAATAAATGCCACCGCCTCCTATAGAAGTGGATAACAATGAAGAATTTGAGGTAGAAGAAGTCTTAGATTCGAGGCGGCGCCAAAACAGGTCACATCCATTGCAAACCAATACTTTAACCTTGCCTGTAATCAACTGCATCTTAGACTCTCAACATTCAACCAGCTCTCGCGATTTCGTGCCTAGGAGAATGTCACGGACATACACATAGTTACTTATATAATTAAATAGAACTAGGTAAAAATAGATAAAAGTAGATTAATTCTATAATATCTTCTAGTGAAACTTCCTAGAAGCTTCATAGATGCTGCTTTGACCGTATAGATGTCCATAGTTGATTTCTTGGTTAGAAACTTGGTCAACAAATTGACCATGTGCCACACATGTTAATAGCTTGTTCTTCAAGCTAACTACATGGCGCACATGTAAAAAACTTGCCTTGCAAGCTAATGCAAGTGGCTTTCAAAGTCAATACATATTGGAGGACCTATAGAACATCGCCACATAGCTTCTAGTTAGATAGTATATATAGAGACAAGAGTGGAGCCTTCTTCACTCTTGTCAAGTCCTTTGTTGCTTCTAATCTAGTTTCAAGAGTCTCTAGTTGTCTTGTCTTTTGGCAATAGCCATTCCAGTTTCTATTGAATACATATTTTCTTATTTCTATTTTATAAGAGAAGTCTCACTTGTGTATTTGATTTCATCGAGTTGTTGTCCTTGAAGAACAAGCTATTAACATGTGTGGCACATGGTTAACTTGTTGATCAAGTTTCTAACCAAGAAATCAGTTATGGACACCCATACGGTCAAAGCAGCATCTATGAAGCTTCTAGGAAGTTTCTCTAGAAGATATTATATAATTAATCTACTTTTATCTACTTTTACCTAGTTCTATTTAATTATATAAGTAATTATGTGTATGTCCGTGACATTACCCCTCCTTTTAGGCACGAGTTCCACGAGGAGCTGTGGTTAGATATTGAGGAAGTCTAAGATGCAACGGATTGTATTTGCGACATATGCTGATCTTTGTTCTTTTCAAAGGTAATTAATAGGTCTTCTCAGCCATCGATAATGTTCCATTCCGGGGCGAGAAGACCACCTTGTTATTTGATCATTGTTGTGACCTTCATAACTTCCTTCGAATAACACGTTTGGAACACCATCAGGAGTTGTTCCTTCCTCCAATAAAATCACCAAACATCGGGAGTCTCTTCCAAGGTCGTGATACCAAATACGTTATATCTCGCCATCTATTCAAAGAAGAACATGTCGTTCTTGAAGATCTTCATCTCGGTTGCGTCGTCTTGAAGGTTGTGACAATCGCAACGTCTCATCCGGCAAGTCAACAAATGAAGGCTCTTGAGTCGAATCCGCTGGTTGTTGGTTGTCCATTTCCTCAGCGCCACAAATACAAAGAAGTTACAAACAAGGTTAGAAAGTTGAAAGTTATCTTGCCTAGATCTTGTTTCTTTTATAGGATAGGTCTTTATCTTGGTTTTGATGGATGTCGTTGATGAAAGGTCTCCACCTTCCTTGCTGCATTTGCAAGATTCTTTGCCGGTTCCCATGTGCGCTCACTAATATTGTATCCGCGCCAATGAATAAGATATTCCAACCTGTTTTGGTGCTGTCGTAATACGTGAAGTCTTGCTTGAGAATGCTCCGGGCACCTAGCTGTGGAAGATAAAAAGAAAATACGCCACAACAAAATCCTAACAATTCTAATAGAATCTTAATTAACTTCTATTAAACCTTAACAATATTTTTCAGCTTGATTCAATCTTAAAGAAATTATAAAAGAAGAATAAATGAGTCATTCAATAATCATAATAGAAAATAATATATAAAATGCTAAATTTAGAAAATATTAAAAATAAAATCTTAAAACCCTAAATCATATCTTATTCAAACCCTAGTCAATCCCTAAGTCAAACCTTGATCAAACCTTAGTCATACCCTAAGTCAAACCTTGGTCAAACCTTAGTCAAACCCTAAGTCAAACCCTAGTCAAACCCTAAGTCAAACCCTGATCAAATCCTAAGTCAAATCCTAGTCAAACCCTAATCAAACCCTAAGTCAAACCCTAATCAAACTCTAATCCTAATCAAACCCTAACTCAAATCTTGGTCAAATCTTAGTCAAACCCTAATCAAACCCTAAGTCAAATCCTAGTCAAACCCTAATCAAATCCTAGTCAAATCCTAATCAAACCCTAAGTCAAACCCTAATGAAATCCTAATCCTAATGAAACCCTAAGTCAATCCCTAGTCAAACCCTAATCAAACCCTAAGTCAAACCCTAAGCAATTTCTAAGGCAGTTTTAGAACCACAATAACTACCAAACAAACCGTTGATCTTGATTGAAATATTTCATACACCTTAACAATTAAGTTAAAAACACACACACCAAGTTTGAAGAAGATCCAACTTACCAAGAAGAAGAAAAACTTACAAATTTGCTCGGGTATCAGCCGGCCTCCTTCTCCAATCTTCACACCAATATTCCAGTGCCTAAACCTCCTATTTGCACCGTTCAATTGCTTCCAAATTTCACAAGCATGTAGGAAATTAAGTCTTCTACACACACACATAAATTTTACCCCAATCCAACTGATAGATTGATCAAAATCTGCGAAACCCTAACTGACCTTTAAAACCCAATTCCAGAGACCCCAACTCACATAAATTTCAATAACCTTTGATCAAACTGTTAGATCAATCTCAAATTCACAGCACACATTGACAACAACAATATCCAAAAATCCACAAATTTCCAGCCGTAGATCTGCTGCAAAGCTTCTGGAATTGCCTAAACCATCAACCCTAATTTATTTCACAAAATCTCAAGTAGCCAAAATAAACCCTGACTTTGCAAAGCTATTACAAAGTCGTTTTCTCTCTAAATCACTCAAAATAAACTCCTATATAAAACCCTTCAAGTTCACTCCCTAACCCCAATCTCCGATCTGCAAAAAGACTCTCCATTCGCCGTCGGCACACGGTTTTGTCCCTGGGGTCTGGTTTCGACCTAGGTTCTTAACCGGCCCTCTCCGGATATCAACTCTTGTAGTTTTGAGGTAAATTTCTCTAAAACCTACTCTTAACTTCCTATTAAACATACCTATACCAATTATTTTTCTAATCTACTTTGTTTTACCATTTTTATGGCTTTACAAAGTAAGTAGAAATCCCTTTTATAAAAGGCAGTATTAGCACTTTTTAATTTTTACTACCTCCTTG